>CM076583.1:589758635-590183635 GCA_034641835.2 Pinus albicaulis | reverse complement strand
ACTCTAGAGATTAATGGCACTCTAGTTCAGTTGTGGTCATTGTATTTCAATTTTGATTAATTGCACTCTAGTTCAGCTCTGTCACTGTATTTCAAGTTTGATTGATTGCACTCTTGTTCAGTTTTGTTTAATGCATTTTAAGTTTGATTAGTTAGTTGTATGCTAATTCTGTTCTATTAGACTTCAAGGCCTTCATTATCTACAAACTACTCTTGTTATTAATCTCTTCCAACACATCATCATATGGACAGGAATTAGTGATATCAGTTCAAGGCCTTGACTGTTTTGCAAACTCTTATAATTGTACAAATAGCCTTTTTCCCAAAACTATTCCAAAAGACTTCTAACTTTCGAATAAGGCTTAGTAGTGACAATTTAAGTTGCAGAATGGATTAATTTCAGTGTCATAGGTTAATTTAGAGTAGAGTTCCTCACTGTGTTGCAGACTATCTTTTCCAAATATGTTCCAACAAATTTCTAGCCATGGATAAGATTTTCTCTATGATCTTGTAGGTGGTTGTTTACTTATAAGAACCTCATGGCACTAACTTATCCTTTTCTCAAGCTATTCCAACATATTTCTAATGAATGAATTGGACTGAGTTCATGTTGTGAGTTATTGAGTTCATGTTGTGAGTTATTTTCTTGTCAAAGTTTTGCATTTTCTAAGTGCCATACATAGTTTAGAATAGGTTTTGCTCTGTTTCAGTGTGACCAACAACTGCTCTTTACCAACACTTAGTTCTTTTCTTTTTTAACACAAAAACATAAAACCAAAAACATTGGAAAAACACTAAACACAACGTAGTGAGAAACAAATACCTAGGCACATATAGTGCACTTCACTTCAACAATTTACTAGCCTTGGTTGAGAATTTATGACCTCAATTTAGGAACACTAAGTTGAGCATACATTTTGGCGTCGTTTCCGGGGAAGTGTAACTAGGTAGCCTTGTTTCTTACCTCCCAAAAACAATGATATGCGTAGAGAAAGAGACTCAAGTGGTAGATTCATAAGAGGCATAAGCTTGATTCCTAGAACACCACTTGTTTCACCAAGACCAAGAACCAGCACACCTCCAACTCAAACCCACATTCCATCCTTTACTGATCCTAGAATTCCAGAGGACTTAAGATCAGATATTCTATTAGAAATACCTTCCACTTCATCCACTGAACCTGTCTTAGAAGAAGATTCAAGAACCCTTGCTAGAGACCTAAACTTTTACACTACCACATAAGAATCAGCTATGGCAGAAGAAGGGGGAGGAGGAGTCTTTAATGGAGAACACACACTATTTGGAGTGGGTAGAGGTAGAGGTAGAGGAGAAGGAGGAAGAGGTGAAGAAGGAGAAGGAGGCAGAGGAAGAGGTAGAAGAGAAATGGGAAGCTCTTTTGGGTTTCCTATAGTAGATGAAGAAACCAATGCAACTATGAAAAAAATTTCACCCTCTATCCTTCCAAACTTTTATGGACTCAAAACTGAAGATCCTGAAACCTTCCTATTTGAATTTGAAGTCCTATGTAGAACCTATGACTACTTACAAGATGCTCAAAAACTTAAACTATTCCCTTCAACATTGAAAGGAGTAGCATTAAAATGGTTTATGTGTTTGATCAAAAGTTCTATTAGGACATGGGAAGACATGAAACAAGCATTTCGAGAGAGGTATTTGGATTACTGTATGCCAGTCAACCATAAGGAGGAAGTGTTTAAAATGTTACAAAAAGAGGATGAAAATTTGGAAGATTTGTTGGAGAGATTTAACTATAACATCAAGAGGGAAAAAATGGAAAACTTAGATCAAGACACTTTGAAAGCTCTCTTATTGAAGACAATTAGGGATGAATGGTTAGATATCCTTAACATGATGGGAAAAGGGGATATATCTTAGCTCACATTACCTGAAATAGCTGAATTATGTATCAACCTTTCAAGAGGGAAATCTAAAACTATAAAAGGACCAAGAGACCCTGCTCTTGCAAGGGCAAGTAAGTCTGCTTCTGGGACAGTAAGTAGGGCAGAAATAGGACATATGCTTGATGAATTCAAATCTGATATCTTAGGGAGTCTTAGTGAACAAATAGACACCCTTAAGTTACAAAACAAGCAAAAATTTGAATCTGATGCCTTAGCAATCTTTTGTCCCAAATGTAGAAAGAAGCATGCCTTGAGAGAGTGCCCTTTGGATGCAAAAGTAGTAGAGACCTATGTAATTTGTTCAGAAAAACATGAGACCAAGAGCTGTCCTTCACTTCCTAGTCTTAAAGCTGTCTTTCAGGAAGAAACTCCTACAAATTCCACAGAATCTCTCAATTTTGTCTCTAGGAGACCTTGGCAAGGACCTCAAACACAAGGATTCCATGATCAACTGTATAATCAACCCCTACCAAATTGGAATTCTTGGCAGCAACCTTGGCCCCAATTTCAAAATCAATCTCAAACTTGGGCACAAGGAGCACAAAATCCCTATGGAAGATACTCTCAGTATTACCAATATCCACCATCCTATCCACCATATTCACATTTTCCTCCTCAACAAAAATTTCAACAAAATCCACAAAATCCACAACATCACAATCAACCACTTCCATTACCATTTCCTCAGAAAAAAAATCAGTTGCCTGCCCAACCTATACCAAACCCCAACAATAAAAATCCTCAGAACACATACATGATAGAAGGCCAACAGTTTCCAACTTATTTGATCACTCCTTTAGACCTTAGTGATGTTCAACTTAGGTCTAGAAGAATACTTGAAAAGAGGAAACCTTCTGTAATCATACAAGAGCAAGACAATTCTGAGGAAGATTCTCTACGGGTAAATAAAAGTCTTGAAGAGAACACAACTTTCCAAGACCCAAACATTGAAAAATAAAAACAAAAAGAACCAATAATTTCAACTCCTATATTAGAGCAGCCATCAACATCCACTTCTACACCTCCCTTTCCAGAAAGATTACAAATTGATAGAGGTGTAGAAAAACAAATTATGGTGCCTAATTATGATTTCCTAGATGAGTTGAGAAATGTTTGTATTAAGATCCCATTATTGCAAGCTATCAAGGAAATTCCAATCTTAGCAAAGACAATAAAGGAGTTGAGCATGAAGAAAACAGGAAAAAGAATAAGAGAGACAAAGAAAATTCAACTGGCAGGAAAAATAGCGGATATCATGATGGGTAAGATTGCTATTCCAAAGTATCTAGACCCAGGAAATCCAGTTGTTAAAATTCACATCAATGGAATTGAGATCCAAAACACACTCATTGATTTAGGAGCAGCAATCAATATCATGAGTAGAAAAATCATGGATAAACTGAAACTTCCTAATCTTCTCTTTACACCCACATTATTACAATTAGCAGACAGATCTGTGATCAAACCAAATGGGGTAATAGAATACATTCCAGTGTCCCTAGATTCTTGGGAGTACCCTGTGGATTTCATGATCCTAACTCCTAAGAATCTGGTATCTATTATATTAGGACTACCTTGGTGCTTCTAGCCCGCAACTTTCATTAGTTGTAGATCCGGTGATATGTACATCTCTGATGGTAGTTCAACTTGTAGAAAATTGCTGAATAAATCACTTATTCAATGCGATTAACCAGTGCATCAATTTGAATTGCATGCAACACATAACCTCTTCCACTCAGATCATCAAACATGCGGAAATAAAATCAAGCGATAACACATCAAATCATCATACACATTAACACAGTATGTATGGGGAAAGCTTATAGCTGAAAACCCGCAGCTATTGTGTATATTATAATGGAGAAATCAAGTAACAAACTCAGTACAATACTCCTCACAAGTACTCAGTACTTTCTCATAAAGTTACCCACAATCTAGCTCAGTTTTGAACAAGTCACGGAGTTCAGCTCATCCACTAGTACTGCCCTCTCATTACTTAATCAAGGCTGGTCTAATGAGAGATCCAAGGTTCGAATCTCCTTGGCTTGACAGCGCAATCCTCATGGGAAATTTCTTCCAAGTGTGGTGCAAATCTCATGCACAACTAATGTCACAACTGATAGCTATCTCAGCCCTTTCATCTACCTCTTTCACTGGTCTCCACTGAACTGTCCATGCACTGTAGTGAACTGATGTGTTCTTGAGTTGAATAATGAGTTAATAATTAGTGAATTAAATAATATTTAATTCACTCCACTCATTACTAGTTGATTATCTATTTAAACTAATCTCAACTAGTTCAACTAAGTTAAACCGAACACAACTCCACCAACTGTCTCATCAACTCCACCAAACTTCTGCCACTGAAGTCCTAACTGAAGTCAACCATGCATGAGCTCACCAAACCCCTAGGAATAGTGTAATTCCTCTATCAGATGCATGAGCCACTTCCAAGGCTCGAACTAAAGTGCTCCAAGAGAGTAAACTGAAGTTTAGAGTCCAAATATTATTAAGGGTAAATAATATTTGACTTCCCTATTTTTAGGATAGGCAGTCTAAAAATAGACTTCGACCTATAGGTCCAAAAATATAGGTCCATCTATTTTTACCAACATGACCAATACTCCAAGAATAACATACTGCAACCCCTGGACCATGCTCCATATGTCTAAAAATAGACATAGTCTAAAAATAGACTTTGCGCCAAAATTTGCTTGCGGGCCCACTTAGTGAAGGCGACTTCATTTCACTAAGCTCCATCATCTTGCTGCATTTTCAACACAACTCGATGCCTAAGTGGTCTATTTGGAAAAGCTCTTAGATCTGCAAAATTGTTTCAAAGGACCATCAAATACCAAGACCAAAATATCGACATGTGATCAACATTGGGATGACTGAAGATCCTAAAATTTTCAATCTCGACATGTGTTGTTCCCTATAGGAATGACATGCTTTCATCCATTTATTCAAATTGTACTGAGATGCATTTGCATGGATATGAAAAGACTTATGACACCAGGATTATCCAACATGTTATTCCCATAAAATAAGGGGTTAATACATTCCGAAAAAAACTTTTAAAAGTGTGTCCTACACTTGAGCCTTTGATATAGAAGGATTTTAAAAAGTTCCTATATGGCTGATCAAGGTTCGTCATTGAACACAGGTTTCAGATCTTGCCCTAGTGAGGAAAATTTCCAGTGAGATTATACTATGCATATATTTCAAAAATCTCAACCATGCATTTGATAAGGATAACTACCTCGTACCTTCTACAGAAAAAAAATATTACACATTGTTGCTAGAGTATAGATTTTATCGTTATTATAAAAATTCTTAGGTTATAATCAAGTACTAGTGGCATAACAAGACATACTAAAAACCACCTTAAAAACCAAATGGGATATGTTTTCATTTAGACAAATTTATTTCGGGTTGATCAACGCAGGGGCCAAATTTTAACAAGTGATGGAAATCGTGTTTAAAGGTATGCTTGGTCAGAGTGTAGTTTTATATATTGATGATATAACTGTTTTCTCCAAATGAATATATGATCGTTTGCACATCTCAAAAATATCTTCTAAAGGTGCAAAAAGTATGGCTTATCCTTAAACCCAAAGAAAAACATCTTTGCAATGTTTGAGGGAAATCTCCAAGGACACATTATAGAAAAGAGCGAGATGAAAGTGGAATCAAAGATGGATTTAAGACTATTTCTCAAATATAATATCCCATAAACAAGAAGAAAATGCAGTCCTTCCTTGGGAAAATAAATTTCCTTAGGAAATTCCTTTCTGACTATGAAAAAATTGTTAAACCTTTACAGGATATGATCAGGAAGGATGCAACATACAGATGGGATAAAAAAGAGAAATATGCTTTTGCTCAAATAAAACAAGCCGTAGCTGGCGCACTCACATTGTACAACCCAAATTTTGAAAAATAATTCTTCTTGTATAATTTTTCTTCAAATTCTTCGATTGTGACCATATTAAATGAGAAAGATAACCAAGATAATGAACAACCATTTTAATTTATGAGTGTCAGGTTACAAGGATCCAAATTAAACTACCCCACCATGGGCAAACAAGATTATGCATTTTACAAGGTGGTTAAACACTTCAGGCCCTACATTTTGAAAACTCATATTATAGTTTTCATGCCACACCCAACTGTCTGTTCATTGTTGATACAACAAGAGCTGGGTGAGCGGAGAGAGAATTGGATGATGTGCTTGCAAGGGTATGATTTGGAATTTAAACCAGTTCACACTATCAAGGGCCATGGTATTTGTAAACTCACCACAAAAGCGACAGGTTCACAGGAGGAAGATATGTCCGGTTGGGAACAAGAGATTGGGATGTACAATGTCGACTCCATTCCTCCATCCAATACACCATCGTGCAGATACACTGAGATACAAAAATATCTTGAACACGGTACTCTACCCTCTCATATTTCAGCAAAAAAAAGTGGGCAATCCAACTAAAGGAACTTTCATACCAACTGATTCACAGTGTGATTTTTTCGAAGACATCACAACGATGTATTACTAAAATGCTTAGAATTTCTAGAATCTGAAAAGGTTTTGATAAAATTGCAAGAAAGATGAGCCAATGGGAATTATGCAGGGGACACAATCACACATAAAATTATACGAGTTGGATATTATTGGCCAACATTTCTTAAAGACGCACATGCTTATGCTCTCAGGTTTTCCATCTGCTAGAGATGTGATAGTCATGAAAAGAGGTCAACCACCCTGCTGCAACCAATCTATTTTGAAGAACCCTTTCAACAATGGTGTTGATATCTTAGTTAAATTGAGAGGGGGGGTGAACCAGTATAATACATTCATGTACTTTTAAAACTTTCCTTTAAACTTATTTACACTTTCATTTTATGATAAAATTATTATATAATGAAACAACAATCTTAATATGTGAGCAACAAGTATTAAGAAGATTAAATACAGAACCTCAACACATAATCATCATACACATGGACAAAATATATAAGTGGAAACCCATAAGGGGGAAAACCACATCTTATTATTGTTGTGATGCAAAGGAAAGCTCCAACTCCCTCTCACCACTGATTTTCTATAGGCTCCAACCTACAGGAGGCTACCACCTCAAATTCTGCAAGCTAAAACTTACAAGGAAGCTCCAAATCCCATCTATTTTCTACAGGCTACAACCCATAGGAGGCTCCTACCTCAACCAACTCCAACTGGACATCTATCAGGCTACAACTTGAAACGAAAGCACCAATTCCCATGTATTTTATGTAGGCTACAACCCACAGGAGGCTCCTACCTCAACCAACTACAACTGGACATCTATCAAGCTACAAATTGATATCGAAGCACCAATTTCCTCATTCTACAATAAAATCATATGCTGATTTACCTGGATATCAACTCTGTTTTACTCCTTCACTGCTGCCCTTCCAGCCTTCAAATCTGCTTCATATCAACTCTGGATCTGCACATCATCTTTATCTGCTCTATTTTATTCTTCCACTCTCTAGCCTATTTATGCATATAACAATACCATCATTTATAGAGATCACTTCATAGGTGTTTGCATTCCACATGGGAATATGAAATGAATAGGTATAACTCTTTTCCTTCCACTCCCTCAGTTTCTCGCTCAACATATTCAAGATGTTACAACAATACATACGCTCATTTCAATATTAAATTGGAGTTTTGCTTTGCCTTAGAGACTTGCCTTTGCATAAAAAACAATAGAAAATAAATAATACATTTACAGTTACAATTAATTATTTTACTCATCCCTTTTAGTTTCTTAGATTTGCTGTGCGTTTGTCCTCTTCTTCTTGCTGTCCTTTTGTCTTTTATGTTTCTGCAGTTATATTTCAATTGTGATGCATAACTACCCCTTTTTTCCCGACTCGACCCATGCTGTTGCATTGTTCTGCACGAGCTCCAGGTCATTCTCTTACCCGAGCCTTTCTTTGCTGTGTTTAGAATTTTCTTTTAACACACAGTTGCAACTGCATAACACTGTTCATCTTGGCCGGCTTCTTTAACCAAACCCGCGGATCTGTGGGTTATGGTCCACATAACTCTCTTTTTATGCGCAGTGGAATACACCTTCGGAATTAAATATAACATACATACAGTAGCAATCAAACAACGTAAACTTTATAACATGGCGCACATAACAGGACGCACATATACGCGGAATAGGATTTTTCGGGTCCCACAATCTTAGACCAATCACAATACATCACACTTCGCTTGCATGCAAGTTTAACACTTTTTGATATCACTAACCCATATTATCTGCGATGTGCACGATTGCGCAAAGATGACACGTAGCTCTTCCCTCATATGCGATAAGAGAACTCGTGATCCGTCATCCACCGTTGATTTGCGCCCAGATCTAATGGTCCTCACTTGATCTCACTTCACACTTTATAGGATTTTCTTTGTGGTTACACTTTATTTCTTGCGATTTGCGATATTGTGCCATGCCAACATGTGTCTTCTCCACTTCACATTGCAAATAATTTAACTTATCATGCGACGCCTTAACGCTAAACTCTAAGAGTTGCGATTTGTGAAATCGCTCATGGTGCGATTTGATTTTTGCCGTTGGTCTTCGAGGGATTTGAAGGTCCACACTTGTTTTGTTGATCAACTTCACATCGCTGGTTAAATAAATTACCGTGCAAAATATTAACGTTGTCCGATAAATCCTGCAATGTGCGAAGTCTTCATGGGTTTGCGAGATGATCCCCACCGTTGATCTGTGCCTGATCTAATGAACCTCGCTACTGCTTGCAAATCCGATTGGTCTTTGATTCATAACACATAAACAATGTATAAATTTGAATAAATGATATGTTATCCACCGAGATTCTCCTGGTCACACACTATTTTATCTTCATGCACAATACAGAATCTCTTCTACCATTGATCATTAATTGCGGAAATAAAAACAATTGCATGCGCACATTAAAACCATAAACAATCACACATATGAACACAATATTTTATGGGAAAGATTAAAGCTGAAAAACCCCAACTATATGTATATTATATGTCATAGAGATCATGTAACAATCATCATACAAAGCTCCTCACAAGCTCTCAGTACAATCTCCAATTGCTACACACTAATCAAGCTAGATCTAGCAAATCACATGCTCCAATCTCTGCCACCTGATAGCCTGCCTCTACTGCGCAATCACTGTTGAATAATGGCTCTTAATTAACTTTGAACCACCTGGCTTGTACTACGCAATCCTCATTGGCATCTCCAATCATTGGTTGTTGCAAATCATGCAACAGTATAGTCACAACTGATAGTCACACTGCTCTTTCACCTATCTCTTCACTGGTCTCCACTGAAACTGTCCATGCACTGAAGTTAACTGATGTATTCTTTAGTTGATTAATGAGTTTATAATTAATGAATTAATTAATAATTAATTCACACCACTCTTCACTAGTGTATTAATCAGTTAGACTAAATACAACTAGTTCAACTATGTTTAGATTAGTTAAACTGAACACAACTCCATTAACTCCTCAATCAACTCCACCAAACTCTGTCACATGAGTTCTAACTGAAGTATCCATGCAATAGCTCCACTTAAACCTCAGGAATAGCGTAATTCCTTCTGTCAGCTCCTGTGCCACATCTGTGCACTTAACTGAAGTGCTCCAAGAGAATAAGATAATGTTTAGAGTCCAAATATTATTAAGAGCTAATAATATTCGACATATCTATTTTTAGACTGGAAGTCTAAAAATAGACTCCGCCCAATATGTCTAAAAATAGAAGTCCATCTATTTTTTCAACTTGACCAACCATCCACAAATAGCATCCTGCAACTCATAGAATATGATCGACATGTCTAAAAATAGACATAGTCTAAAAATAGACTTTGCGCCAAAAATAGCCTGCGGGCCCACTTAGTGAAGGCGACTTATTTCCACTAAGCTCATCATCTTGTTGCCATCTCAACACTCCCTCTCAAAAATATAAGGATTATATGCCACCCCTATCCTGCCTCTGTGGTATTCGAATTTGCTCCTGGTGAGCGCCTTCGTCAAGATATCAGCACCTGATCCTCCGTGGGAATGTATGAAAGTAACATGATTTTCCGCTGCACACAATCTCTGATATGATGATACCAGATGTCAATGTGTTTAGATCTATCATGAAATACTGGATTAACCAAGATTTTGATGCAACTCTGATTATCACAATATATCATAGTAGGATCTAAGTGTGAACCGAACAACCCGACCAGGATCTTCCTCATCCATATAGCCTCGCATGTAGCCAAACTCGCTGCCATATACTCAGCCTCTGCTGAAATGAGTGCCACGGATCTCTGCTTCATGCTGTACCAAGAAACTGCTGTCGACCCGATATTGAAAATCCCTCTAGATCTGCTCTTTCTGTCCGTTGGGCTCCCTACCCAATCTGCATCCGTGAATCCAAATAGCTTCACCTCATCCGACTGTCTGTACCATAATCCATATCCCGATGTGCCTCTGAGATATCTCAATACATGCTTGCCTACCTTCCAAAAGAGATTGGTAGGCTTAACCATAGCTTGTGAAAGCTGGTTAACAACATAGCATATGGCGGGTCGTGTATTGACCAGATACATAAGCGAGCCCACCAACTGTTGATAAACAGTGGCATCCACTACCTCTGCCGAAGTAGCATCCTCCTTCCTCCATCCACCAGGAAGAGGAGTATTAACAGGCTTGCAACCATGCATTTTGAACTTCTCCAGTATCTCCCGGGCATACTTTCCTTGAGAAACAAACAGTCCATCACTGCGCTGCCAAATTTCCAATCCCAGGAAATAATGAAGGAGGCCCAAGTCCTTCATCTCAAACTCCTTTGCAAGATTAGCCTTGCATGAGTGTATCAACAATTCATCACCTGTCAGAATAAAATCATCTACATAAAGTACAATTATTAGCAACTTACCCTCCACCACAATCTGGTATAGGTTCAGATCCGCCTCACTCTTGGAGAATCCAAGCCCGGTGAAATAACTATCTATCCGTGTGTACCAAGCACGAGGTGCTTGCTTCAGCTCGTACAGTGCTCTCTTGAGTCGGCACACATGCGACTCACTGCTGAAGATCTCGAAACCTTCAGGCTGCTCTATGTACACCTCCTCCTCAATGACTCCGTTGAGGAACACAGTCTTCACATCCATCTGATGGATGTGCCACCCCATCTGCGCTGAGAGAGCAAGGATCGTCAGTATGGAAGAATACTTGCGACAGGTGCAAAGGTTTCCTCATAATCGATCCCCTCAATCTGTGAGAAGCCTCAGGCAACAAATCTTGCCTTGTACTTCTCCACACTCCCGTCAGCTGCTTGCTTCACTTTGTAGATCCATCTCGAACCCACCAATGATTTCCCTTTCGTCCTTGGGACAATCTCCCATGCACTGTTTTTGACAATCGAATCATACTCTTCCACCATGGCATCTACCCTTGTGGAATCCTCCACAGCTTCCTTGAAAGAGGATGGCTCCGTCACGATACACTTGCTCATAAGAGCCATGTATCCAGTATACCGGTCAGGTGACTATCTCTATCTGCGCTGTGATGTAGGTGCTCTTACAATCCTCTCTGCATCTTGAGCCAGTCGCTCAGCTTCTATAGTGCGCTTCCGCCCTCTGATGGTTGGTGCTACATGAGTGGTCGCTTCCACTCTATGAACCTCCTCTTGTGGCTGATCCACATCCTGAGGCTCATCCTTAGGAACTAATAGCTCCTCATCTGCATGCAAGTGTGGCTCCCTCTCAAGCAAACACTTCATGGCTTTCTCCTCATGAAATTTGCTATCCCGTCGCACAACAGTCTTGCGACTGTCTGGAAAATACACACGATAGTTGTGGGGTGTATCAGTGTACCCCATAAATATCCCAACCTCTGCAGTCGGCTCCAGCTTCTTCCTAGCATCCTTCGTCACATGAATGTAAACAGGTGAACCACAAATCCTCAAATGGGAAATATCAGGCTTCTTACCAGAAAATGCCTCCTCGGGTGTACTCATGCCAAGTATCCTGTGAGGACAACAGTTTTGCACATAAACCACAATATTGCATGCCTCAGCCCAAAAGTGTATGGGAAGGCCCTGATCATGCAACATCGCCTGTGCAACACCCACGATCTTTCTATCCTTTCGCGTCGCAACCCCATTCTGCTGTGGGTTATGAGGTGCTATGAGCTCTCTTCGAATTCCTTCTGCACTGCAAAAGTCCTTGAACTCGCTAGAGATGAATTCACCACCATTGTCGCTCCTAAGAGCCTTCACCTGCTTCCCTGATTCTTTCTCAACCAGTGCCTTGAACTCACAGAAATTTGAGTATGTCTGTCTCTTCTTCTGCATGAAGAATATCCAGCACTTACGAGAAAAATCATCAACAAATATCACATAGTACCTGTGCTTTGCTGTCGAAGCTATTGAGAAAGGTCCACACACGTCTGTGTGAATTCTCTTAAGGATCGTCGTGGCGCGACTATCCTTCTTGTGAAAGGTGGATTTCACAAATTTTCCCAAAGTACATCCCTTGCACTGATCTGACTGCGTAAGTGTACCTTTGGGAAGCCCGGTAGAAATCTGCTGCAAAATTTTCAAAGCTCCATGGTGAAGGCGGCCCAATCTCTTGTGCCACAGCTCGCCATCATCTCGGCTCACCACTCCTTCTGCCGTGCTTGCCATTGCTGTGCAGCCATCTACCTGCAACTGATAAAGGTTCTTAACTCAAACCCCTATCCTCTGGGTTTCTCCAGTTGCCTTACTGTGCAGGAAAGCCTTTCCCTCGCTAAAGACAACATCATATCCCTTGTCTTCTAACATGGCCACCGAGATCAGATTCTTCTTCAATCCTGGAACATGCATCACTTCTTTCAATACGAAGGGTTTACCAGACTCCCTCTCAAAGGAAATGGTACTGATACCGGTCACACTGTATCTACCATCATTTCCCATCTCGATGTGCACTCCAAGAACTTTCTCATCCAGTTCAGTAAACAAATCTTTGTCTCCAGTCATATGAAAAGATGCACCATTGTCAAGAAACCACACTGAACCCATCACACTTGAGACCAAGCATGCGATTAGCAAAAAATATAGCTCAAACTACGAGGCTAAGGCCTCTCCAGCTGCAGATCCAGTAGCCTGCTTATTTTTCTTCTTTTGTGGACAATTAGTGGCGTAATGTCTGTGTTGGTGACAATGAAAGCACTTCACCTTGGACATGTCCTGCTTCTTGCCTTTCGCACTGGATTGAGAAGCATTATTCTTACTCTTCCCCTTCCTTGCTTTGACAGCCAAAGTGAAATTTTCTTCATCTGAGTTATTTGATGAAGATCCGTCCCTGGTACTTCGCCTTATCTCCTCTTGCACAAGATCCGACCAAAGTCGCTCCCATCCTGGAAATTTATCCCGACCATTAACAGAGTCCTGATAGGAATGCCAACTCTTCAGAAGCCCAAGGAGAGACAAGCTCACCAAGTCCTTGTCATCAACAGTAACCACTTGACTCATCACAAGTGGATGAACTTAGTGAAGATACTTGGACATCTCCCAGCCTTTCTCCATTTTATGTTCTTTGAGTTTATCCTTGGCCTTAACTTCTCTGATGCATCTTGCTTTGGCTCATCATCAAAGCTTTCCCGTCCAGAATACGACTTTACCATGAGGCTGAACTTCTTGCTCTTGATCCTTCCACCTTCCAACATAATCATCGACACTTTGTTGTCTTCTTTTATATAAAGTGAAATACGACAACATCAGTAAAAGTAGGCTTTGGGACTTCAACATCTATGAACACCTTCAACCCATTGTCATCTAACATCGCCTCCATCCTATCCTTCCATGCAATATAATTCGAGCTTCCCTCAAGGGCATACTCCAATCGCAATCTGTTGAAAGATATCTCAACTTTGACACCAAGAAAACACTGTTGCAAATTCGAATTCCACCGGCACAAAACTCAACTGCTTCAATGTTTTTCAATTGCTCCAATGATCAATATCGCTCTGATACCATGTAGAAATTTGAATAACTGAGATATTATTCACCGAGATTCTCCTGATCACACACTATTTTAGCTTCATGCATAATAAATCTCTTCGCTGAGTCATTAATTAGAAATAAAAACAATCGCATGCACACATTAAAACCATAAACAATCACACATATGAACACAATATTTTATGGGAAAGCTTAAAGCTGAAAACCCCCAACTATATGTATATTATATGTCATAGAGATCATGTAACAATCATCATAAAAATCTCCTCACAAGCTCTCAGTACAATCTCCAATTTCTACACACTAATCAAGCTAGATCTAGCAAATCACATGCTCCAATCTCTGCCACCTGATAGCCTACCTCTACTGCGCAATCACTGCTGAAGAATGGCTCTTAATTAACTTCAAACCACCTAGCTTGTACTGCGCAATCCTCATTGGCATCTCCAATCAATGGTTGTTGCAAATCATGAAACAGTGTAGTCACAACTGATAGTCACACTGCTCTTTCACCTACCTCTTCACTGGTCTCCACTTAAACTGTCCATGCACTGAATTTAACTGATGTATTCTTTAGTTTATTAATGAGTTTATAATTAGTGAATTAATTAATAATTAATTCACACCACTCTCACTAGTGTATCAATCAGTTAGACTAGATACAACTAGCTCAACTATGTTTAACTCAGTTAAACTGAACACAACTCCATTAACTTCCTTAATCAACTCCACCAAACTCTCTCACATGAGTTCTAACTGAATTATCCATGCAATAGCTCCACTTAACCCTTAGGAATAGTGTAATTCCTTCTGTCAGCTCCTGTGCCACATCTGTGCACTTAACTGAAGTGCTCCAAGAGAATAAGATACTGTTTAGAGTCCAAATATTATTAAGAGCTAATATTATTCGACATATCTATTTTTAGACTAGAAATCTAAAAATAGATTCCGCCCAATATGTCTAAAAATAGAAGTCCATCTATTTTTTCCAACTTGACCAACCATCCACAAATAGCATCCTGCAACTCATAGAATATTATCAACATGTCTAAAAATAGACATAGTCTAAAAATAGACTTTGCGCCAAAAATAGCCTGCGGGCCCACTTAGTGAAGGCGACTTCTTTCGACTAAGCTCATCATCTTGTTGCAATCTCAAAAAAAACTATAATATAAGTATGAGGGGTTTCCGCAGTGCATTATATTTGATATCATTTTTGGGATTCAACTGCGTTAATTTAGTCATTCATCTATGACCTTTTCCATGAGAGGTAGTCGTAACTGACTAATTTCTCATGATTTTTGAATAGTCCACTTAGCACTCATTGCATTGGGTGATGCTCACATGGGTGAAGAAGTGGGATTGAAAATAGTGAAATGAATCACATAGCATCAATCATCACTTCTGGGGCTTGCACCCAGTAACCAGGATTTCCCGGGAGGTCACCCATCCTAGAACTCCTGTGGCTCAAGCGCGCTTAACTATGGAGTTTTCCCCACAATCAAGCCCACTTAGCTTGCTACCCCATTTGCAAAACCTTAGCAACTATTGTGCCTCATGAACCATTCAAGAAGAGATCCCTTTTACTCTTAGTATTTTAAGTATGAGGGGTTTCCACAGTGCATTATATTTGATATCATTTTTGGGATTCAACTGTGTTAATTTAGTCATTCATCTATGACCATTTCCATGAGAGGTAGTCGTAAATGACTAATTTTTCATGATTTTTGAATAGTCCACTTAGCACTCATCCTTCACGTGACTCTTCTTCATCTCTTCCGCCCGCTCTGATCTCTGACATTAATTCTTAATACTTTGATTCTACGATTCGATCTTTGCCGTCTGATCGCCTCCCTTGGAATTCTTCTAAGATTTCTCTGCCTTACTCGAGTTTTCTTCTTTTTGCGAGCACCGCTACTCTGCATCTACGCTATCCTTCCTGAGCTTTATTCAGTTTCTAAATGCACTAATCTCTCCTGATCTTGTTCTTCTATTCATTATTCACTCTGACTTGGGATTATTACACTTGCTGCACGCCTTTGCTGCTTCTCTATTTCCATTGCTGCTTCTTTGCTGCCTTTGCCGCTTCTCTGCTGCCATTTTTACTTCTATGTTGCCTTTTCTGCTTCTCTGTTGCCTTGCTGCCTCTGCTTCCTTTGTTTCTTCTTTGCTGCATTCCATACCTCTGCTGCCTTTGCTGCTTCTCTGCTGCATTCGCTACCTCTACTACCTTTGCTGCTTCTCTGATATTTTAATGCTGCTCCTTGCCTCTCCGCTGCTCCTATGCCACTCTTTTATGCTTTCTCACTACGTTGTTGCCTGATCTTCTCCTTTGCCTTATTTTTGGTTCTTCTCTACTCCTTTGCCTTAATGATAGTTTAGGTGCTGCTCCTTTGTGCTCCTTTGCCATCAACGACAATATTTCCAACAAATGGGGACTAGATGTTATCAGATAAATCTTCCCTCATTCATTAAAGAAACATCAATACATATTTACTGCTATATATTGATTTAGTCAATGGGTATAAGCCATTCTTCTCAAGGAAGTGAATAATAAGGAAGCTAGGTTTGGTGTTACTACGCCACTTATATTTGATAATGCAACTTATTTTTCATCATTGGAATTATATGATTTTGCATTGGAAAGTAGAATTGTAATAAAACATTAATCTAATTATTACCCTCAAGGAAATGGTTTTGCAGAATCAATGAATAAGAATTTAATTTGAATAAAAAAGAAAACTGTTTTAAATGAGCAAAGGAATTGGCATAATTCTTTGAATAATTCTCTATGGGTTGACCATGTAACTCCAAAATCTTCCCTTGGAAACTACCCTTACCTCCTTGTCTATGATAAGGAAGCAATCCTATGTCCAAATATCTACCTCCTAGATTTATAGTTGTCTCAGGAATCTATAGGTAGATATTTTCCAGTTATGAAAAATATGATCGACACCCTTCTCAAGTTGGAGAAAGAAAGGGGGAAAAAAATAAAAATTTATTTTCGATCAAAAGTGCATTAAACATTGGTTTGATAAGAAGTGCACAGTGAATAAGGAATTCAATGTGGGAGATCTAGTCCTTAAGTGGGATAAATCCCACAAGGACAAGGGAAAACACACTAAGTTCCAATCCCTGTGGATTGGTTCATACACAATACACGAGAAAATTGGCCCACATATATATCGTCTGCAATCTCTTAATGGGAAGATTGAATCTCTTCTCGTAAATGACCAAGACTTAAAACTTTACTTCCAGAAGCAACCCTGAGTTGTGTTTCTTGTATGCACATAATATTTTTCTTTCTTGTCTTTCTTTTGTTATCTCCTATTTTATGTCATGTAATGTCTCTTTCGTTCCTTGCATATGTTTTCATTCTTGATCGTTGTACATAAATAATATATCATGTGAAAAGGTGTTTGTTTGGGGTCAATGATAAATGTGGCAAGATTTTGAAAGGCCATTATGAAAACTATGTAACTCATGGCAAAATTTAGATCTCCTTATTTATTTGGCACTAAATATATTTAAAAGTTGATGATGTCTTGACAAAAAATATGACTCATTCCGAATGAAAGGATTTCATAGAACTACGATGCCCATCTCCATTATAGGATATTTGTTCCTTAAAATGACATTTGTATTGTTTGGTGTTTTAATGCATCAACATAGTTGAGTAGAGAAGGGAAAGGAGAAAAATTAAGCAACAAATCAATTTTAGAGAATATATATATGAGTCTCTTTAAAAAAAGGAACAACCTATATTTCCCATAAAATAAATCAGGACCCTCTTCTGCCCTGGTGAAATAAATGCCTATAAACTGCCAACGAGAATAAAATAAAACAAAATAAAAGGTTAAATAAGATAAAGGCTTCTTTCACATAGAGGTGAATCAAGCAACTTCATCGAGGTACTAAACAAGCTTGTTGGTAGCGAAGCAATGCTTATGATTCCTTGAAGTGACTCTGTAGGGGTATTGAACATTCCTGCTAGTAGTATAACAACACCAAAGATAGTACTAAACTTTGAACATCTTAAATTCACAAAACTTATATTATCCTTTTCCCTAATAGAAATAATTGGAGTTTAACTAGTTTTATGAAATATGTTAAGACGGCAAGAGGAACAAGAGAGACTACATCCATAATTGGACTAAGTGGGGAAGCCAAGTTTATCCGTAGGATGAATCAATAATTCCTGAAGGCTAGAATTCAATTGCAAATTAAGACCTAAATAGAGAATCCGAGGTTCTACTAGTGAATCACCTGAATCACCAAGTGTTGTAGTTGCTATAAAACCCTCCAATTTTTTTTTCCTCATATAATTTTGGAGTCCCCTATTGACCATTTTCTCCTTTTGTTTTGAAATTGAGGTCATCTTAAGCCTTTCTAAGAATCTCCTAAATGTTGAAGTTATTTGAGTTGTTTCAAAGGGTTTATAAGTGATGGCACATGTTTTACTTGCAAGGCTATTTTATTTTCCTTTCATAGTACACTTTTGATTTGTTGAAGAATGTAACTAGGTTCGGTCTTCATAAATTGTACTTGAGTCAATACTTATTGTAATTTTCAAAATTATACAGAAAATAATTTTATATTATTATTGAATGACTTATTAAAGCATGGGTTTCATGCTTGGGTCGTATTTATTTTAAGTCAAAGTTCCTATTGTGGAATTCTAGGTTTTATTCTGAGTCTATAGGTTTATTGCAGATTTAAATTGATCCATATTGGGCTTTGAATCATGCAATTAGGTCAAGTATTGAGTAAAATATAATTTATGAAGCCTCCACACCAAGTTGGCCTAAAGGTGATCAATTCGACCTCAACTCATGGAATTTGAACTCATCAGATACCTATATATACAGTGGAATCAAACTCACTTGAAGACAAAAATATGCAACACAAAAATTCGTTCTGGAAGCTGGTACAAGGAGAAATTGCGAAATCTTGGAGAGGGGATTTCTGGGTTCGGTTTTTGGCACACTTATAGAGTTGAAGAAAATCAAATTTTAGCACTACTCTCATTTCATTCTGAGCTATAGTTTGGGAGATCAAAATTCTCAAAACTTTGCTGCTGCAATTGCTGCACTAGTTGCTGCTAGGTTGCTGCTGCTAAGTGAAGGAGAATTAGAAGGTCTGTTGCTTTGATACGTTGTATTGGGCCTAAATCGAATTCTTGGAATCTCGATCGAAGTATCTACCTTAAGATCAAAGTATCAAGATGCAAGGTTGAAGTTCTAGTGCTGTTGCTACCAAATTAAGGAAGGATCACAGGGAAGGCTGACTTGGTGTGGAGGAAGTCTGGGTCAAGGTCTAGAGTCTCAAGAATCACTATTTAAAGGAAGAATTATATTGACTGGGTTTTCCCCTCGAGGGGGGTTTTTCCCTAGCTGATGGTCTACATCCGGTGTCCTTGATCTATGTGTATTTACTTCGATATTTACTTGATGAAATAATACGAAGAAAGATAAGAAGAAAATAATAATAACTAAAGAATATCACATGTAAATAATCAAGAACAAGAAAATATTTCTACAATTTTGATTCTCTAACATGTTTTTAGAGATTTGGTGAAAGAAGAAGAAAAAGGAAGTCTCAAGGAATTGATCAAGGAAGGAGTTCACTAGAAGAAATAAGTCTTCACTATCTTCAAGAAATATGTCCAACACTATCAAGGGAGAGAAAAATCTTGAAGGAGCTTCAAATTATAGGTCCTGGAAGAAGATGATTGACATTATCGTTGAAAAGAACATGGTCTTAAATCTAGTCAGAGGAAAAATGAAAAGGCCTAATGAAGAATCAAGTGATGCTGATAAGGTGAAGTACAAATATATGGAATTGGTAGCTATGGCTTTGACGGTTGAAGGAATAAAGGAAAATCTTGTCCCCTTCATAGCAAATATTGACCATGCTCAGGAAATGTATGAGGATTTTTCAAAACTACTCCCTATAAAGAACATTGGAAAGGTGGCAAGCCTGAAGAATGATCTAAGAACTGTTAAGATGAAAAAAAAGGATATCGTTTCCTCTTTATTTGTGAAAATAACAAGGAAAAGGGATGAGATGCTTTCCATTGATGAAATAGTGCCAGATAAAGAACTAGTAATTGCAACCATTATGGGACAACCATCTTCTTAAAGTTCCTTTGCCTCAACCATCAATAGTTGGAAAGAAACACCCACCTTTCAACATATATGGACATCATGCACTCAAGAAGAGTTAAGGGTCTCAATGGTAACCAACAACGAATAAGTATCAAATTATTATGTTGATCATAATAAAGGAAGATTCAAGAAGAAAGGGCCAAAGAAGAAGGTTGACATGCCCAAGATCGAGTGTTATCATTGTCGCAAGATGGGACACTATAGAAGTGATTGTACCGACAACCCTAAGAGAAGGAAAAGTGATAGAGATAATGCAAACATGGCTGAAGAGAAATCATCCTAGAAGAAAGCAAAGATTGAATAAGAACTAAGGGACTTTGACTACTAAGCCCCTTCCATCTTATGTTTCTTTATGTAGTATAGGTTTAACATCTTCTTGGAAATGTATTGATTTGTTTTATAAATTTTAGGTTTTCCCTCAAGCTTGGGAGGGAGCCCACAACAACTCCTCAAGATAAGTATCTCATTCCCTATATTTGTCTTCATGTGCTTATTTATTATTTTGATTATATTATGTATTAATGACTTGTCTACCTCTATTCCTTATCTAGGAATCAATCTGCTGAATGTCAAAGAATCATGGAGAAGGATTAAACAACAAGGCCACACAAGTCAAAAGGTTTGTCAAAGAATCAAAGGTATGTCTTGAAACGTATAGTCTTATTAATCTCTTTGAAATATCTATTTCATATGTTACTAACTATTGATATGTCTAGCAATACTGAATCCTAAAAGGATTCTTGTTTGGGATGACTCATCATCTGATGAATCTACCCACCTTATACACCTCAAATTGCTTGTATAGAACCTTAAGGAGGTTATCTAGAAAAACCTAACCTAAGGGTATGCTTCTTACATGTGAAAACCTAAATGCATATAGGGCTATTTGTGAAAATTGCTATTTTGATTAATGTTTTGATAATGTCGAGTTTGGGATTTTGATAAGATCATGGAAGCACTAAACTTGTTGGAGTTAATATGATGCTGTTCAAAATCTCGAACCTTGAAGTCTAATATAATAAGGATGTGCTTTGACAATGGATTGAAACATTGGGTTTTGGTTATGTCCATAGGTTAAATCCTTATTATGAAAAGTCTTAGGAGTGTAACCCTAGGCATATGTTCTCTTGGTTGAATCCCTAGCCTAGTCTAGGACTATGCGTGTCTATTGTATAAATTTTTACTAACACATGATGTGCTTATAATGGTGATCTCTGAGATATATGTGTTGATATATTTTCTAATGGTACTAAGAATCTATGGTTTGGAAACAAACCTTAGTCAAAGTTTGAAAATATCTAGGATGATGATTGAAAAGTCTAGGGTCTATAAATGAAACCTAGTAATGATTAAATTCAGAAGTGTTGAGAATTTAGAGGATTGGAGATTAATTCAAATTCTCTTCTTGATAACTTACTTGGTTTACTTATGTCTTCTCTTCTTTAGCTTATTTAATCTTTCATCAAGTCAATTATCAAAATACACGAGACACAAATTAGGTTCTTAGAGCCAGGGAAAAACCTCTCCCTCTTGGAGAGGAAAACCCATGAGAAAGTCTTCTTATAGATCTTCGAATTACAAGTACCATGAACAAGACTTAGACCCTTGACCTATTAATGCCTCCAAGACCTTGCCATTACTTCTTTGCTTGCCTTCAACACTGACCCTTCTCTTCTGCTCCAATCTGCAGTGATATGCTCTAGTACTATAGAGCTCAGTCTCTACTTCTCATTACTTAGTCAACAATTAGATACTTAATATTTTTCACCTTGTCCTTCTTTAAACAGATCTACAATTTGTCCAGTACCTTTAACTTTGCATATGATACAGGTTCTTTTCATAACTTGGTGACATACAAATGGTATGCAATACTTCTATAATATGACCGCATATTTTTCTTGAGATAAGGTGCAGTGATATCTCAACCAAGTCCGCAACTTAAACCTGTACTTGATATTTGCAATCCACACTCATCTTTGTACTATTTAACCTTTTGAAATCCACAATTATTAGTCTTTGGAAATCCACATTTATATCACAGAACAATCCACAATTTCTTCCATAAAATAGTTCGCAATCTTCTTCAGACTATCCTTAATCTACCACAAAGAGATCCACACTTCTTATCCACATTTAATCATAGATAAATCCACACTTCATCACAGATAGTATCCACACTTCATCACAAAGAGAATCTTCACTTCATCACAGAGAAAATACGCACTTCAGTTGCTTACAAATGGGCACTTCAGTTCACTGACTTTAGGCCGATTTTCAGACTGTTGGAAGGCCAACTTTAACACATCAATTTAGCTTATCTTTCAGCATAGATTTTAGTTTTGACATAAGCTATTATTCCATGGTTTCTTTGACGAGGTCTTGGAGCATTTAGACTAGATTCTTCTACATATGACACCTAATTATATTTATTCCTAGAAGACAAAACCATAATAAATATCAAGAAGAAGTCTATTAACCTTAAATAAAATATTGCTCATGAAACCCATGAAGCAA
This sequence comes from Pinus albicaulis, assembly GCA_034641835.2. Lineage (NCBI taxonomy): Eukaryota > Viridiplantae > Streptophyta > Pinopsida > Pinales > Pinaceae > Pinus > Pinus albicaulis. The sequence goes on along the minus strand of CM076583.1, from coordinate 590,160,977 downwards.
GTAAAAAAAATATACATTTTATTATATTTGTCTTATTCTTTACATAAATGCATAATTACATATTCAATATGAAGACCAATCCTAGTTACACTTTTCAACACTCCCTCTTAACTAGGGAGGTATTCATATAGGTACATGGTCACTTTCAAATTGAAGAATATCATAAGAAGAATCAGATTGGTAATCGCATTTGTATAGCATCAAATAAACCAACATTTTCCTAGTGCAAGGCCTTGACTAACAACCCCATCTCTCAACGAGACAATGGGATACAATGCTGGAGAGAAATATGACTTATAGACACCATGGTCATTGTTTCTCCAAGGTAAATACTCCACCCAAGTGTTCCTAGAGTATGCAATTCTTGGATGATTCTTCTCTTGGGTAGCCAACCCTCAAATAATATCGGTCCTCGAATACTCTTATCTTGAATTCCCTATCACATTCTAAAAGAGTATCGAATTCCAGATGATTACCCAATCCTCCATTCTATCTTCCAGGTGAAGACTAGAATGATGTTTTTATCCATTCTCTCCACACGGCCTTCACTAAGACTTACAACCGTTAGTATTGGTCTAGTGCATGACACATGCATTAGAGAATCACATACGTCACTTCCTCTTAACTTAGGAAGGAAATACTTAAAGTTTCTCCAGAGTAAGAAACTTACCACTAGGCTCCCTCTCAACTAGGGTCCTGCAGCAGCAATGGTGATACACCTAGCTGCTCATGAATAATTCCTCCCCTCGATGTCATGGCTTTTGATATTGAGGAATCTTCAACCTTTGGATTCATAGGGCACAGATCATCCATCACTTTCAGTCACGAGTCATGTCAACCATCAGAAAGTGATTCATCAATATTTATCATCCGGTCCACCTTTATGCCATGATGCTTTCCTTCGAATCATATCCAAGGATATTACATCCTTCCACATGATTGGCAACCCTGCATAAAGTTATCCAGATAAAAATATACATATGAAGTTTTAAAACAAAAGCTACCTCAGTGATGATATTTCACCATGACATCTTCCTGTAGGCATCGACATCCTATATTCAAATTGACACATCTCGTAATGATATGTTTTGTTAAGGGTATTCTTCTTTACCAGAATTCTATCAAAGTCTACATATCCTCCCAGGAGATATTCTAGTCACATATGCTCTGTAACTAACTTCATCTTGACATGGTTGCAATTCATGATCTCTTTCTTTCTACACATCTTCATTCGCAGGAACTTCCAATTTACAGTTCCTTGTCCATTTACAACCACCTCTTATTCCATATGAGGATATATTTGTTGGGAAAAATTCTGAGAGGGGGGGGGGGGGGGGGTGAATCATTGTTTATAACACACTTTTACTTTTAATTTTTCTTTAATGATTTCCATACATGACTTTAATGAACCGAACTAGCATATACACGCGGCTATCTTTAAGCAAACTTGCATATGTCCAGATAACTTATTATGCAGATAATTCTTTACTTAGATTAGTGCAACATTCCTTCATCAGATGTTTAGTAAGCAATAAGCATGTGCAGTAAGAACATAATAAATCATCACACATAAGAAACACACATGAACACCAGAATTTAAGGTGGAAACCCAAGTCGGGAGAAAACCACCGCTGATGTCGTCTATGTCTTCAATATTTATTATAGATAAAACTGGTTACAATTTTTTACTAGCGTAGAATCATAACAGCAAGTAGGCACCCACCTACAGAAGGCTGCAACCTTCTCTCGTTCTCCAGCTTCTACTGGAAGGGAGCTCCAACCCCCTGATCTCGTTTACCAGCCACCACTGGAAGGGAGCTACAACCCCCTGCTCTTCGTTTTCCAGCCACTCCTAGAAGGGAGCTACTACCCCCTGATTTTGTTTACCAGCAACCACTGGAAGGGAGCTACAACCCCCTCACTGAAGGCTTCGACCCTTAACACCACCGCATACCACGTTTCATCAATTTTCACACTAGATCCAACAGCTTCCACACAACACACCTTGTAGGCCTCTTTTCATCAGATTTTCAGACTAGACCCACTCAACACATTTAAGCTCAAAGAACATACATCTAACTGAAACTTATAACCCCATCAATTCATTCATTGAATCATCAATTAACCAACCAACCAATGATATTTAGTCATAATCAACTAGTAGCATAATCAATATTCAAACAACCTAGATCTATATGAAGACATCATTGGCAGACAACAATAATACAACAAAACAAATCAGAAATTTCCTTTCACATACTTCAACAAAACCCTAGATTCCATACGTGCTTTTGCTGAAACGAACCTACGTATATATGCGATTTTTCTGAGACGAACCTGCCTAGGATCTAAAAACATTACAGGACTACGCAACTCTTCAGAACAAATAAACAACTCATATCTTACGCTTCACTTCAACAAACATTCGCCAGATCACAGATCTAAACATTCCATAAATAGATCTAGAAAATACATAGTCATTTCAGGTCTAGAGATCTCGATCCATCATTGTATTCATAGGTGCATTATTATTTTAGATCTATCAATAAACTGTAACCCATTCCATGTAGATATACTTTAGAGTGAAGTATTCATTAATACCCATACCCATGCACCACTTTGCACTATGGTATTCTTCTCCTTATATAGTTTTAGCCTTTACCAATACCATGAGCCAAAACCACACAAATTCCGATGGTATTCTTGGACAGAATCAAATAGACAATACATCGCTCAATATTGTGGGCTAATACCATGGTAATGCCCCTTTGTATCATAATTTTAGAGTGCAAAAGGCATACACGACTTTGCTTCTTCGTATCCGTATGTATACGCGACTTTACTTCATAAAAACTGCATATATACTAATTCTGGATGTATACGCGGGTTGCCTTCATAAAAGTAGCGTATACATTGCCTCCATACGCGGGTTGCCTTCATCAAACCTGCGTATACATTGAGAAATATTTCCTGTTTCATTTCTTTGGCACTTAATTGAATTCCTTTCTCTGTCACATCGGAACTGACCTGTAGAAACATCATTTTTACATATTTAACAAATAGGTTTCTTATCAAAAGGAAACTCATCAAGTAGATTTCCATCAAGGAACACTTCATCAAGTAGGTTTCCATCAAGGACAACATATTTCATCATATTGCCAACAATATTATGTTGATTTCATATGTTAGTGCACCGAAAGATCCTCCTCTATAGATCATACTTCTAAATACAGAAGTCCATTACCTACAACCATATGACATGACTTCACAGCATCCAATGTCAGCATATAAATACAGATATATACCTCATATCCTTTTTCCTTTGAGTTAACCTGTAGCAGTTTTTATAGAATGAAGAGCTTCATTCCCTTGACCTGCTCCATCAATATGTCGTCATATCCCAGAATATTGTAGCATAGAATTCTTGATGAAACTATTCTGCTTTCTTTCTAATCAATGAATTCATAGAGAACTTCATTAGAAAATGTCAGCACTAGTTTCCATGATGACCTTTGATCTTGATGACTTCCTTCCATCATAATTGTTATTAGTGAGGTTTTCCAGGAGCTGTTTTACCAAGAGCTCATACCATGATGCCATCAATATACATTGCTTCCTATCATACTATTTTACAACCAATAGAAATCACTTAAAAAGTAAGATGATCTCAATCATAATAGATATCTTTCACTTCTTCTTTCTTAGATTACTTTGCATCAGGTTCTTCCCTTATATCCAAGACATGGGCTTCTTCCATTTTTCTCTTGTCCTTTTCAGATTTAGGAAAATATATTTTATAATTCCCAAATTCATTACATCCAAAGAATTGTACTTTTTCCATATTTCTTATTTTTATTTCGAGGAGAAAATTTAATGAATCTTCCTTTCTTCCTGGAAATGGCTGCAAAGGCTTGATTCTCTTCACTTGATCCTATATCAGCTTTTGATTTCAATCTTGTTTCCTCTATTTTACATAGAGACCATAAATCATGGAATGGTGTGGCTTATTTCTTACCATATAAACTTGAAGTGAAGTTTCCCCATTCTTTTGGAAGAGAATTCAACACCATTGTAGTCATCTCAGTGTCAAACATTACTTCTCCTAGTTCCTGTAGTTGATCTCTTATTTCATAAATCCTCATAAATTATGAAGTGATTCCTTATTCCCTTGAAAATTTCATTTTATATAGTTCTTGTCTCAGAGATATTGCTTCTACTGCAATACTCATAGAGAATAGCTCTGCCATTTTCTCATATATTTATTTAGCAAATTTTTTTTTGATACATAGGGAATGAGTGAGTCCTTCATCTATTCTATGAGAATCTTCTGGGCTCTGATTTCTCCCTTCATGTACTGGGCATGAGCTAGAGCATCTTATTTTGGTGGTTGAATTGTAGATCCTTCTATGTAGTCCATAACTTCGTCTTAAATTAGATTCAAATCTGTCCTCTTCTTCTATGCGCTAAATTTTTATGACCAACCAGCTTGTTGCTATCTTTACAATAAGTCATATTGATAAATTTAAGTAAGGTCATATATATTTACTTGAGTAGAGTGGTTTGCATATTTCTTGACGATGATTAAGATGAAGTTAGGAGCTTCTTCTAAGATAAATATTCAATGTACGATCTATAAGATAGAAAGGATATTTTCAAAAGATGGTGTCCTCTTCTAACCATGCCTTGAATGTAAATATTTGATGGCAAAGATTATTTTCTTGAATGAGTTGATCCTTTGAATGAGATAGAAGATCCTCCTTGAAATATCTTGAGAGTCTTCCTTTCAAACTGATTTGAATTTTAACCCAAACTTTGATTTTTGCTTCCTGGAGTGTTTGTTTGTCAAGTAGCCCTTGATTTCATCACCTTAGCTCTGATTCCATGTTGATAATTTAGAGGACTGGAGATTAATTCAAATTCTCTTCTTGATAATTACTTGTGAGCTTACTTGGGTTAATTATGTCTTCTCTTATTTAGCTTATTTAATATTTCATCAAGTCAATCATCAAAATACACGAGACACACAAATTAGGTTCCTAGAGACCGTGAAAAACCTCTCCCTCATGAAAAGGAAAACACACGAGAAATTATTCTTATAGATATTAAAATGACAAGTACCATGACCAAGACTTAGACCCTTGACCTATGAATGCCTCCAAGACCTTTTAATTACTTCTTTGCTTGCCTTCAACACTGACCCTTCTCTTCTACTCCAATCTGCACCGATCTGCACTAGTACTAGAGAGATCGACCTCTACTTATCAACACTTAGTCAAAAATTAGATACTTAATCTTTTTAACCTTGTCCTTATTTAAACAGATCCGAACTTTGTCCATTGCCTTTAACTTTTCATATGATACAAGTTCTTTTCATAACTTAGTGACATACAAACAATATGAAATACTTCTGTAATATGACCGTAGGTTTTTCTTGAGATAAGGTGCAGTGATATCTCAACCAAGTCCGTAACTTAACCTTGTACTTGATCTCTTTAATACACACTAATATATGTACTATTTAACCTTATGAAATCCACAATTATTAGTCTTCTGAAATCCGCATTTATATCACAGAACAATCCATAATTGCTTCCACAGAACAGTCTACAATCTGCTTCAGACTATCCTTAATCTACCTCAAAGAGATTCAAACTTCTTATCCACATTTAATCATAGAGAAATCCACATTTCATCATAGAGAAAATCCACACTTCATCACAGAGAAAATCTGCACTTCAGTTGCCTACAATTGAGCCACAGGTTCTATGCATATATATGAGCAGGGTCACTGACTTTAGGCCGACCTTCGCATTGCTTGTAGGCCGACTTGTCAGGATGTTGGAAGGCTGAATTTAACACATAAATTTAGATTATATTTCCGCGTAGATTTTAGGGCTGAAATAAGCTATTCTTCCATGGTTTCTTTGACAAGGTCTTGGAGCATTTAGACTAGATTCTTGATACATATGACACCTAATTATATTTATTCCCAGAAGAAAAAACCCTAATGGAAATCAAGAAGAAGTCTATTAACCTAAAATTAAATCTTGCTCATGAAACCCATGAATAAAGTACAATAAATATACATTTTATTATCTTTGTCTTCTTCTTTACATAAATACATAATTGCATAGTCAATATGAAGACCGATCCTAGGTACACTTTTCAAAAAGAAGTATGTATGTTGAGAATTTATAGATGATGAATCTAGGGTTTACATCGAATCTTAATGGATGTCACATGATGTTATAGGATGTATATTAAACTCTAGTAGAAGTTCTTCATGATACAATTTGTTATTTGATTTGAAATCTAGTGTCTGCAACTAACTCTAGTGAAATTTGATTGTGTCTGAGCTGTGATTAACCTTGATTGACTCTATTGTATGAAATCTAGAATGTGTATGAATTCCTAGCGAAAGGTATATCATGTGAATTTTAAATATTATCAGATATCTTGTATATCTATATTGGTTCTAAGGTTTGCTATATGTTACCTTGGAAGTAACATTGAAACCCTAGAAAAGAATGAAAGAAATTATGAAGTAGTCTAGGGTTTATGATGAAAGTCCCTAGAAAAATGTTAAAGAGTATATGGATCTTGTTTGGGTATCTGATATGTATAAAGTTGAAAATGCTTCCGTGAATCTGATATGGCTAAATTCATGCTTCTATAGTTTTGGTTGTACTTACTGTTTAAAGTTGTGCATGTACATCATAAAGATGAGAAACTGATAAGTATTATGAAAAGAATGAAAGCCATGAAAGATTATCCAACACCTAAAGAGGAAGTTAAGTCACCCTACATTAAGAGGGAGCCTGGATAGAGTTTTATCTCCCTATATTAAGAGGGAGTTTGGATAAAAGAATAAATGGTTATGATTCTCTACTTCATGTATCTGCACTAGACCAAGACTAACAACCGTAAGTCTTAGTGAAGTCCATGAGTAAGAATCATAGTCATGTTTGTAGAATATATGATGGATATATATGTTGCCACATGTAAAGTAGGAAGAGGAATATTCTTCTAAAAATATTCTATTGATTGTCCTACTGGAATTAGTTGGAGGGAAACATCAAAACCCCAAATTTTGTTTTGATTATGCATTTGAAATAATTGATGATTGGGGTTTTTATTTGCACAAGTGAATCTCTCGAAGGAATTGATAGCATGTTGGTTACCAATCAATTTTATTTGGAGATATTGGTTTTTATTGATCTGTTAGATCAAGGTGTGTTGTGGCTTTGCATGTGAAGAATTTTCAGAGGCTTTGTTAGTGAAGCATTGCCTAAAAAAGTTGTGTTGAGGCTTGGTGAGTGAAGCATTTCATGGAAAGACATTGGATCGACACTTTGTGTTGATGTCTAATTCGGAAGGTGGCATTATGTGGATGTGCACCTAGTTCCCTCTGTTGATGGTTAGTAAGTAAGCCTGATGGTAACTATATAGGCGGAAATATTTAGTCTATCTTAGTCCCACTTGGATAGATTGAATTGGTCAAGGATCTAGTCCATGGCATTGTGATGCCTAAATTGTTGAGTGACTAGTGGACAGAGTTCCATGGTTAGGAATCTAGTCCATGACATTTAAGTGTCTAAAATTATTCATGGTTTATATAGTTGAGATATACCTTATACTATTGAGTTATGAATACCTCCCTAGTTAAGAGGGAGTGTTGAATAATGTAACTAGGTTCGGTCTTCGTAAATTGTACTTGAGTCAATACTTATTGTAATTGTCAAAAGAATCAGAGTTTTTTTTTTAATATTATTATTGAATGAACTATTAAAGCATGGGTTTCATGCTTGGGTCATATTTATTTTAGGTCAAAGTCCTTATTATGGACTTCTAGGTTTTATTCTGATTCTATAGGTTTATTGCAGATTTAAATTGATGCATATTGGGATTTTGAATCATGGAATTAGGTCAAGTATTGAGTAAAATATAATTTATGAAGCCTCCACACCAAGTTGGCCTAAAGGTAATCAATTCAGCCTCAACTTATGGATTTTGAACGCATTAGAATCCTAGATATACAGTGGAATCGAACTCACTTAAAGAAATAAATCTACAACACATAAATTCGATCTAGAAGCTGCTACAAGGAGAAATTGAGAAATCTTGGAGAGGGACTTTATGGGTTCAGTTTTTGGCACACTTATAGAGTTGAATAAAATTGAAAATTTGGAACTACTCTCACTACATGCCGAGCTATAGTTCGAGAGATCGAAGTTATCAAATTGTTTCTACTGCAGTTGCTAGCAGGTTGCTGCTGCTAAGTGAAGGAGAAGTAGAAGGTAATTCTGTTGGATGATGTTGCTTGGATAAGTTGTATTGGGCCTAAATTAAAGTCTTGGAAGATATATCAAAGTATCTAGCTCAAGATTGAAGTATCAAGAAGAAATTTTGAAGTTAAAGCGCTGCTGCTGCTGCTGTTGCTTCCAGATTCAGGAAGGATCACAAGGAAGGATGACTTGGTGTGGAGGAAGTCTAGGTCAAGGTCTAGAGTCTCAAGAATCACTATTTAAAGGAAGAATTATCTTGACTGGGTTTTCCCCTAGAGGGGGGTTTTTCCCTAGATGCTGGCCTGCATTTGATGTCCTTGAGCTATGTGTATTTACTTTGATATTTACTTGATGAAGTAATAAGAATAAAGATAAGAAGAAAATAATAATAAATAAATAAGATCACAAGTAAATAATCAAGAACAAGAGAATATTTCTGCCTTTATGATTCTATAACATGATTGAAAATCCAACACAAGTCTCAAATACATCTCCGATGCACTTATCTAACCTAGCACAAGCACTCTTATTACAGATAGTCCCATACATTGATACACCTTCTTGCGCTAGTGAAAACTTTGAAACTTCGACAGGATAACATGTGTGGAATTGTTATATATACAAGACCTTCCCAATGCTCATTATCGTTCTTAAAAGCTCCGTGCACAATATGAGTATACAACACTTTCATACTGGAAATCGTGGGTGCGCTTCTCACAAGTAAGTCCTTTTGTCACACCTAAAACCAGTAGCATCATAGGAAGAGGTGGGAGTAGTGGCACCATCAATAGTAGTCTCGCTAGTTTACTCTTGATTTTGTCATTTCATTTTCTCAACCTTGTCTATTCTGCCATTTCATATGCTATCATACCCTTCACATTATCTAATGGTAAATAAATAAATAAATAAATAAATAAATAAATAAATAAATAAATATATATATATATCTGTGTGTGTGTGTTGTCAGTTATTCATAGGTATCCATATATCAAGTTTTCTTGCACCATCATAATCCATAACTATAACTCAACACTCCTTGTCATTACAGACTACACCAATGCTAAGCACATGGATTTTCAAACCTAGGTCTAACTCATTACACACTCTTGATCACCAGTGGTCCATACCTCTGCCTCTATCACCTGTGATGGTGCCCACACATATGGCCTTACTTACTTTGGTGCATTGCACGCCCTTAACGGCTAGAACAACCAAGATTACCTCTTAACGATGCAATATGCGCCCATCACGTGCACTATCGCCTTGATAGTGCACTACACGCTTCTAATAAAGAGGCAGACCAACTCTCATCCTTTAAGGATGCGCTATGCCCCTGACTCATAAACACTCTCTCAGTGTTGGCGCGTTGCACACTCTTAGTGCCTAGAGCATTAACCCCTGTGTCTATACCTTACAATTTGCGCCAAGCATAAGCTCTCTCCCAATACTATAGCATTGAGATATATCAATACCTAACTCGACCAAGTCCTATCTCTAGATTGTGTGCTTGTGCCTAGCCTTAGTGCACTATCTTTATACAATCATTATTTTGTATAAATTGAATGAGATAGAGTAGGGGTTTTGGACTAACATTTTATATGTTTCCATGAATTATCTTCAGCTTCCAGGTACCCCAAATATTTAGTGTATAAACTTTTCATCATCTACTGACACCATGCCTCTATTTACTAGGAAAGTATTAGTGATAGAGTCTGTTGAAAGAAACACAAGGGTGTCGTGTGCAACCCGAAACTTAAAGCATCAATTTTGATGGATAAAGCATGGTTTGTAGATAAGTCCACTACCCTCACATGGCAAAATTTACTTAAGTATTTTGGTAAGAAGGAAATCCTAAAAGACCTAGAATATATAGAGGTGTATTTCAATATTAATAGGTCCAAATTTCAAAGAGTTGCTTGCCACTATCCAATGCTTCCTTGCATAGAAACGATTGGGTGGATATTTCATCACATTAATTCTCAAAGTATGAATGTTAAAAGTGAAAAGGGAAAGGATATTGAAACCTATCAGGTTAATGATCTGCATGAATATTATAAGCTCCAAAATCCTCAAGAATATATAAACATAATGTTCTATGCCGATTTTGGGGAGTCCTTGAAGGATATTCTTAAGACTTGGTGGAAAGATCCAGGAAAATTTCGACAGAAGCCTAACGATATCTACAAAACCAAGCCATTAAGTAAAGTGTATCAATATATGATGGAGGTGGGCTACAAATTGTATGGATGTAAGAATACAAAGTTATTCGAAGAAAAATGGGTTTATATGTGTTGTATCTACTACAAAAGCCTCCAAAATTTTAGGCTATATCCAAATTATGAAGCCTACTTTGACCTTGTGAACTATCATTTCTAGTAGCAAGAGACATTGCATGTAAATCCTTTAAGTTTTCTAGTCCCCTTTCAAAGAAAAAATAAGTTTCATCTTTTGGGCATGGGAACTGTTGCACATTGTAAAAGCAGAGTTATTTTTCATTGTAAGAGGTAACTTTGGTACCAATGGGTCCTATTTATCATATATACATTCACTAGATTCATTCCCAAATTTTTATGCACTGTTTTGTTAGTGTTGTTACTAGCATCGTAAAGTGTATCGTAAGTGTTGCACTTGGGGGAAAGTATTGTTTTGATTTCTCATCAGAGGGATAATTTTGATTCCAGGTCTTGAGTATTTAATGTTGTGTCGTTGATTGTTCTGATTTGGTGATCACGTTCAAATTCTATCTTGGTTTCATCTTTGCCTCACCGATCCCACACTTAGCCAAATTCCAGAAAGTTTCATGCCCGACCAACCTAGACTCAATTTGCCCTTTATAATTACACATTTCACAGTTTCAAGCCATAGTACTGCATCCCTGCATCCTGGAACTACACAATGTGTAGTCACTTACTCCAAGGAATGCACATTGCACAGTCACAGTGCTCAAGAACAACCTCTTGCTTCCCAAAAATGCACAATCCTACCTTCAATACAACCTTTTCTGTGCACTGCACAATTTCAGTCAACAATATGTCTCTCTGCCTCCCTGAAATGTGTAAATGCGCAATCCAGTGGCCCAGTCTCCCTCTAGAGCTACACATTGCGCAGTTATAGTGGGAAAGATTACCTCACCCCAACCATTAACTGTGCAATCTAACATATCATGCTTCTAATTACTATGCATTACACAAAAAAAATCATCACCCCCTTACTCTTGTCCTCTGAAACTGATCACTGTGTAATCCCTAAGCCTTTCTCCGGGTCTAGTACTTAGTTCCAAGAAAATCAATGATTCTCATGAAGAATTTTAGACTAGGATATTTCTAGACTTATGTCGTTTTGACATGAATGAAAATAATTTGTAGGTACCATATCTTGATACGACAAGAAGATGCTCAAAAATGAGGAGAAGGATACTCTAATATAAGAAACTTATGAAGTTGCGAAGACAAGATGATCGTTGAACAAGAAGATGAAGGGACACTAGATTGCGACAGAAAAGAAGGATCAAAATCATGGGGAAGACTCCATATTTCCAAGGATTTTGGAGGAGGAAGAGGAAGAACATGCAACATATTTCATGAAGACACAAATATAACAAGAAGAGGAGAAGCGTGACATTGAAAAATCATCATCAAGTCCATGTCATCAGTGTCAACTCATGTTGTGTCGAAGTGTCATCTCAAGAGTCATATGAGTCATCAATTTCCACATCATTTGTGGATGTAATTATGTAATTTTCTGTAAAATGGGAAATGTAAAGTAAGTGTAAGTCCAAAGGTCACCTACAGGATGTGAAAGGTAATGTAGAATTCAAAAGGTCTCATGAGAATTCAAAAAATCATATGGAAGTTCAAGAGTCATGAGGGGAGCTCAAGAGTCATAGGGGAGGTGGAGAGTTATCTCATTTTTTTATATATACACCATCATAGCTCAAGCAAAGTAATTTTCACCTTGTATCTTCCAACAAGGCATTAGAGAGGATTATAGTTCTTTTGGAGAGAAAGTGGCGGCTTAACGCTCAACTATTGAAGTTAGTGGTGTTGATTGTATCGATGCATCTTAGAACTTTTTCTTAATACTTGAAGCTCATTGAGCCAATGCACTTTCATGCATATATTGTAAATATTGCAAGATTATTATTTGAATGTTTTCGGTATATGTTGTTGTCATTTTTACTAAAGAAATTGAACTATTTCATTGGATTTGGTGCTCACTTTGTTGAATGTGTGTTGTACTTGATCTAATGATCGTTACCGCTATTGAACTATTTCACTAGTTTATTAACGATTATTTCACATGTATGTGTGTGTGTATTTATTAGAATAGTATTATTACTTTTCTATTAAATGATCACTTTCGTTTCCCTCTAGTGAAATAACCTTGATACATTTTGAAATTGAACATTCCACAAGGCGTACTCACTTGTTCATTCAAAAGTACATGTACATTTCTCTCTTGTGCTAACCATTGCATCCAAGGAAAATATTTAAGAACAATAGCATCCAGGCCATATTTTTGGAAGGGATCCTAGACCAAATGGTGTGAGGTATAATTGGGACTTCACATTGGGGAGACCCCTTGTATGTTGGTGGGTTCCACCACCGTCAAAATTTTGGCGCTAGGAGGGAAACCACATTTTTATGCTTGATAACTCACCACATCCCATAAATTCATCTTCCGTGCAAGGAAATAAATCACTGAGGTCCACTCCAACTCATCCTCCTAAGGTAGGGTGGTCTTCTCATCTTGTTTCGGAACAAGCATTTGAAGTTACTTATGATCAACTCTGGACAATCCGACCTATTGCTCATTAGTTTATAAGATCGCTTGGGCTACTTCACGTTGCTGCTATTCTTCCTCACAAGCCAAAAAATAATGAAACAACTCCTAGTGGTGTATTGGTTTCTTCGGTGGAAGATATGTTTATTTCTACCCTTGAAGAGTCAGTGATTATGTGGAAAGAACAAATCAACAAGGGACTCTTCCACCTATTGATGAGGATTTGGACGGTGACAGGGAACATTTTCATTTTTGTGATGAAGAAAAACCGAGAGACAAAGAGAAACCTGATTATAATGAAGACTTGAATGGTGAAGGAGAAGGCTCTTTGGATTTAGAAAGAGAGGAGGAAGGAGGAGAAGACATGACTGATGCAGGTTTGGGCCCAAGGGCCAATTCATCTTCTGAATAATCTTCACCACATGCCTAAACACTCGGAAAAGTTGTTGTCAAAGTTTGATCCTAATAAGAAGACCAAAACCGAAGACCATATTGGTTATTTCTACGTGGATTTATGAATGCTTGAGGTACGTTTTTATGACATTTCTTGTATACATTTTCTGTACACTCTAGAAGGTAGAGCATTAGCATGGTATCACAATATTTAGACTAATTCGATCCATAGTTGGAGGGAGTTTAAGAAGTTGTTTTTAGAATATTTTGATGTTGATAAAACTTCTTCAATGTTATTAAAATACATCAAAAACCTTAAGATGGGGGACAAGGAAAAAGTGAAATATTTTAACCAAATTTTTACTTGTTTTTTGAACAAGTTCCTCGTGGATGTACAACCACACGATTCAATCACGAAATATTATTATACAACTGCCTTTCCAACTAATATTTCCGTCTTCATTAAAAAAGCTGCGAAGGATTCTTTGGCTTTAAACTTTGTAGAAGCTATTATTGTTGAGAAAGACCTGCATTTTATTGGAGCCATTGAAGACCTTGATGATCCTAAAGACTCTAAAGAAGCTGGTAAGAAAACTCAAGCCTATTCCACTAAAGACGAAGATAAATATTCTTTTGATATTGAAAGCTTGACTAAGTATTTGAAATTTATTACGAATGAAGTATCTGAATTAAAAATAAGTTCAAGTGATTCATCTACCAAAAACAAGTCCTTTAAGCCACCTTTATTTAAAAGATATAAAAATTCTCAACCGGCTTAATCTGCTAAGAGTTCTAATGAAATTTTTAATTTTGAAATTTGGGGCATGGATAAATTTTGTACTTTCCATTAAGTGAAAAATTTAGGGAAGACATATCATCAATGGAATCATAATATGGGTCCTATGATTTCTAAATTTTTAGACATGTTATAAGCTGAGGAAGTTTATGAGTAGACCGAGAAGAAAATGACGTACCGCGACCGAGGAAATTGCGGGTGCTAGACACTCAGTTAATGCATTTCATGTCATATATAATGCTAAAAAACATAGTGCTAATGAGCTACCAGTGAGCGAGGCTCCTGCTCAACAACTAACCGATCGATATAACTTGAGGAGAAAAGGACTTGTGTCTGAGAAGGAGATTAAAAAGAAATTTCTGAGAAGGATTATACCACCTTCTAATCCAAATAAAAATTTACTGAACAAGTCTGGAAGTTTTTCTCCTTTTAATAACAATTCCACGAATAATAAATTCAATTCCATCACTCTGGAAGCTTAAAATAAAGCTACAACACCCAATATGTCAGAAAAATCTGTTAAGAATGAAAGTATTGATTATAACATTATTGAAGACATGAAAAGAGCTCATGCAAATATTTCAATCTTTGAGCTCACAAAGATAATGAGATAGTGTGAACTGACACTTTAGGCACTTGCAACAAAACCTCCTTCATATAATGAAGTTTCCGCTTCTCAAGTTTTGTTCGATAAGTCTCGTGAGATTTTTTGAATCTGTAGTCAATACTGTTAATTTAAATACTAAAACTCCTTGACCTCCATTTCTTTTAACATTTATTTAATTTTAATGTCCATAATTGTTTGGTCGATTCTCGTTCATCCACAAATGCTATGCAATTATTTGTTGCCAAGAAAATTAATTCCAAATGGGAAAAGACTGATGCCCAAATCATATGACTGGACATATATTTAGTCTAGGAAATTGGTGTACTGAATAATCTTATCATTTGTTTGTCATTAGACCATATAGTTCACCAATTCATTAACATTTTTATTCTGGACATTCCTGAATCCTATGGATTACTTTTGTGTAGAGATTGGTCCAACAAGCTACAACAGTATTTATCAATAGACTGAAACGTTTATGGATTACCTATAAGGGAAGAATGTTAGGCCCCTATAATAATAGTGTAGTACCATTATTTTTATTGTTAAAGTAGCCCCAATATTTTTATTATTGTGCCCCATAGAAGCCCACTATTGTTATTGTCATGCGCTTACATTATTATTGTTGTAGGCCTTGATTATATTGTGACCCCTTTGACTCCTATATATGGAAATGAGGTATTTTCATTTGTATCAACCAAGAATTGCTAATTTATGTAATGTAAATGATGTTTCTCCCTCAAAAAGGATAATTTTTAAGTCATTTATATATATTTTCTTCTACTTTGTGAGTTGGTTGCATAATATATGGAACCATAGCTTTGGATTTTAGGGTTTTGCTACTTCAAACATGTCATATTGGTATTTTTTCTATTTATTTGGTTTTACAAAGATTCAGAAGCTTAAATTGTAACCAAAAAGTTCTAAAATCTTGGTTAACTTCGTGTAAATATTTCAGATCTTGGTTTGCTATATTTTCAGAGATATAGGTTGAAGAAGTTAGGGTTTCTGCATGCTTCAAAATTCATTCCTAAACAAGTTACCAAGGGAAAACAATAATAAAATTCTATTCAAGTATCAAATTTGAATTTCGTAAAAAGTTACAAAAATAAGACAGATTGTAGTTTTTCTTGTAAAAATTTCAAGGCAAAAAGTAGAAACAATGACACATGGAACTCCGCACAAGTTTGATCTACTCAACTAGTCCATAATCAGGTCATCGTGGGATATTGGGAAGAAATTTATCTTGAAGAATCCAATTTTAGTTTGAATTGTGATATTGGAAATAAGGTTCAGAGGGATACCACAAGACAAAATTTCAGACCTTGAAGAGTTGGAATTACAAAGTTAGAACAATTTCAAGATTGAGCTCCTAAAGCAAGAACAAGGTGTGTATTTTTTTTTATTTTAAATTACATAAATTTTGTTTGAAAAATAATTTTGAAGTGATTCCAAGGGCATATTGAAGCATAGATATCAGTATTTGGTTCTAAAATTCCTCAAAAAAATAATAATTCTACACCCATTAATCCCTCAGAAAGCTCTACTGTGAACCATGAAGAGGAAGAATTGCAACATGACATATCAAAATTATGGGACCAAGTGTAAAAATTTTCACTCTCACAAAGAGAAACCAAAGATGAAATTAAAGGGGAGATGGATGGTTTAAAGGCAGGATTAAAAGGTGACATGGATGGTTTAAAAGTATAAATAAAAGGCAACCTGAATGGTTTAAAATCAGACATGAAGGGTTGAAGGAAGGGTTGACAAAGTTGTTGCAAGAAAGGCGTCCTAGTGGTGACAAGCTAATCCATAAAAATTATGATTGCGACAAAAGGAATACAAATTATGATGTTGGGCTTAAGAACCACCATATATCAAATATCGATATGAGGAAGTTTGATGGCAAGGATCCGGTATCATGCATAATACAAATGGAGCAATATTTTGATCTCCACAATGTGCAACACACACCAAAGGTATGCATTACATCTTTATATTTAGAACAAAATTAGTTTGTATGGTATCGATGGATTTGTTCTCGTAAACAACCTGTCACTTGGTCAATTTTTACAGAAGAGATGATATCACATTATGAGGATACAAAGAGCAACACATCCTTTAGAAACAAAAGGGTTCAATGGCAGAGCACATTGAGGAATTCCAAAAATTGAATATCATGGTAAATTATATTGTAGAGGAGCATAATATTGATGTATTCATAGGGAATTTAAAGGATAAAATCCAACACGAGGTTCACATTTGGGAACCTGATTTATTGGAGAAGGCATTGAGGGTGGAAAGAAAATTTGAAAGAAAAAATATGACAATAAGGAATTCTACCACTCACAACTATAAAGATGGAAATTTTGATGCTTCTAGCATTCCACAACCTACAATGTATACACGAGAACAATTGGAAGAAAAAAGAGAAAAAAGGATTTGTTACAATTGTGATAGAAAATACAATGAAGGTCATAAGTGTGATGAGAATAAATTATTTTACTAGATTGTGAAGAGGAGGAAGAAAATGAACAAGCGTAACATCAAAAAAGGAGGATATACACTAGGAACCAAACCCAGAGAAAGAATAAATGAATCCAACCATATCTTGTAATGCATTGAAAAGAATTAAAACTCCTAAAACTCTCAAGATAGAACAAATATATCAAGAATAAAAAGATAATAGTGTCGATTGATTCAGGTAGTACCCATAATTTTATTCATTGTAAGATGGCCAAGGAATTGAATTGCTTCCTATATCCAACACTGGAGTGTCAATTGATGGTTTCAAATGGAGGAACTATAAATTGCTCTGGAAAGTGCCATAATATAAATATAACCATTGGGGACTATGTATTGAATAGTCCAGTGATTTCCATTCCAATGGGTGGTGCTAATGTTGTACTAAGAGTCCAATGGTTATAATCTTTGAGGACGATAAATTTTAATTTTCAAGAAATTTCTTCATTTTTTTGGGAAGGAAAGGAAGCCGAATTAAGGAGTATTGCATGGAAAACATGAAATATAATCAACTCTAATTGCATGAAAAAGCTTCTAAAGAAATAAAAATGGGGAACAATCACACAATTATTCTCACTAGAGATTCAAACATCAAACTCATCTATTTCTCCAGATCTCCAAAAAGTCTTCGAAAACGATTCCAACGTATTTGAGTCTCCCAAAGGAATCGAACCTATTCGTGATCATGATCATGCTATTCACTTGATTCTAGGAAGTGTTTCTCCGAACCTTAGGCCTTACATATATCCCTATTCCCAAAAGAGTGAAATTGAACGTATGGTTGCAAAAATGCTAGAGGACGGTATAATTAAACTTAGTCAAAGTTCTTTATTTGCTCCAGTAGTATTGGTGAAAAATAAGGATGGATCATGGTGTACGTGTCTGGATTATAGGGAGCTAAACAATATCACCATTAAATATAAATTTCCCATTTCTGTCTTTGACGAATTTTTGGATTAATTAAATGGAGTAATTTACTTCACCAAGATGGATATTCGTTCAGGATATCATCAAATTAGAATGAATACTGAAGACATTATGAAAATAGCATTAAAAAATCATGAGGGTCATTATGAATTTTTGGTCGTGCCTTTTGGCCTTACTAATGCACCTTCCATATTTCAAGGTTTGATGAATTCCATTTTCAAACCCTTCCTTAGAAAATTTGTGTTAGTATTTTTTAATGATATACTAATCTACAATAAGTCTTCGAAGGATCATGTTCAACATGCTGATAGAGTGCTTATACTATTGGAGGAGAAAAAATTATATGAAAAAACCTCCAAATATTTCTTCAGAGTACAAGAAGTGGTATATTGGGTCATATTGTATCTCACAAGGGTGTTAAGGTAGACCCTAACAAAATTAAATCCATTAAGGAATGGAAAATCCCCACAACCATAAAGAATATTCTAGGATTTCTCAAGTTGAAAAGATATTATCACAAGTTTGTTAAGAATTATGGGAGAATAACAACACTTCTAACAACATTACTAAAGAAAGATGCATTTTCTTAGAATCGAGAAACAACTAAGGCCTTTCAACATCTTAAAGAGGAAATGTTCCAATCACCAGTCTTAGCTACACCATACTTCATATTGGGTCATATTGTATCTCACAAGGGTGTTAAGGTAGACCCTAACAAAATTAAATCCATTAAGGAATGGAAAATCCCCACAACCATAAAGAATATTCTAGGATTTCTCAAGTTGAAAAGATATTATCACAAGTTTGTTAAGAATTATGGGAGAATAACAACACTTCTAACAACATTACTAAAGAAAGATGCATTTTCTTAGAATTGAGAAACAACTAAGGCCTTTCAACATCTTAAAGAGGAAATGTTCCAATCACCAGTCTTAGCTACACCATACTTCACAAAAACCTTTGTTGTAGAATGTGATGCCTTTGGAAATGGAATTGGTGCTGTTTTAATGCAAGAAGGAAGACCCATTGTTTTGAAAGTCGTCCAATCAAAGAAAAGTATTTAGATAAACCTATTTATGAGAAGGATAGGTTTTCAATACTACATGCATTAAAGCAATTGCGACCTTATCTAATGGGAAGAAAGTTCAAGGTCAAAACAGATCATGATAGTCTTAAATAATTTTTTGGAACAAAGATTATATTTAGAAGAGTAGAAAAAATGGGTCACAAAGATGTTGGGTTATGACTTTGAAATCATCTACAAAAAAGGGAATCAAAATGTTGTTGCAGATTCACTCTTAAGAAAGGATGAGGATGTGGAAGCATTTCTTTATGCCATGTATGTTATCCAACCTGATTGGATAACCGAAGCAAGGGGTGAATGGAAGAATGACAAAGAGGTGTGAAAAATCATTCAAAAGTTGCAACAATACCCCAATACATCTGATACATTTAGTTGGAAAAATGACTCATTATGGTACAAAGATCACTTATATATTTGTAAGAATTCCCAACTCAAACAAGATATTATTTTGGAATTGCACACCTCCCCCCTAGGAGGGAACTCAATATTTTTAAAAAATTATCACATGATCGATAAGGAATTATTTTGGAAGGGCCTTAAATCTATTATTCAGAACTTTGTGGCATAATATTTGGTTTTCAAATAAAATAAAGTTGAGACAATTAAGACCCCGGGTTTTTTACAACCTCTATCCATTCCAAGTCAACGTTGGGAGGAGGTCTCAATGGATTTTATCACAAGTTTACCTAACTATGAAGGAAAGAGTGTCATCATGGTGGTAGTTTATAGACTTACCAAGTATGCACACTTTTGTGCATTATCTCTTAATTTTAAAGAAAGTACAATTGCTACTGCATTTATGGAAACAATTAAAAAGATACATGTAAATCCAAATATAATTGTAAGTGACAAAGATCCAATTTTCCCTGGAAATTTTTGGAGGAAATTTATTTCTTGCCTTGGTAATCTCATAGCTCCTCTTATCATCCTCACTATGACGAGAAAACTAAGATAGTGAAAAAATGTTTGGAATGATATCTTTGTTTCTTTGTATCTGATAAAGAAACACAATGGGTTAAGTGGTTACCTATGGTTGAATGGTGGCATAAAAATTCCTTCCGTACTATAGCAAAAATTCCCCCATTTATGACCGTCTATCACATCATATTTAAGAGAAAATTGTAAGTGTTATCACTAGAAAATCGTACAAGAAAAGGTGACATTTTTTAATGTCAGGCAGAAGGATTGATCAGGTTGAGAGACATTAGAGAATCTGAAAGTATTTAAAAATATATAAGGTCTGAGGAAAAATCAAATTGCATAAAAGAAGGACTAGTCAAATGTGGCTTTGCGCACAAAATCCTTTGATAAACGCGCCTTTGTGCGCCTTTTGCTCCAAAAAACGTGCAATCCTAGGAGTGGCGGAAGTAACATTCCGGGACCTCAAGGCACACTCCGGAACATTGATTCCACACTTAAAAGCTGCCTAAGGAAAACCACCCAAGCCTCCTTAGGACATCAAGGGAGCACACAATGGAATAAATGTGGCACACAATGGAATCACCCTCCTCTCTTGGGTCACTATCCACAATGTACCAAGAGAGGGAAGGAGGATTTGAATTCTCCTTTAAAGGGCCACCAAGAGGAGAAAAACTTGAGAGCACATTTCAATGCTGACAATAATTTCCCCAAGAAATACCAGCAGTGTGTGATCTGGAGCAGAGATAGAGGGGAATCAGTTGTTGGCCATCCAAAAACTCTAGTCCACCATAGTAGAGAGAGGGAGACTTTGCGCCAAGGCATCTCGGAAGTAAAGACATCCTTGCATCGGGACTTAGAACTCCTAGTTCTAAGGCCCCTTAGCAAGTGGGTTAAAGTTTCATCCACATTTTCCACCATCACTCAATAAGAGGGAACGTAAGCGCCGCCGTTTGGATTATTGAAGTTGTTTGAATCTATTTAGAGATTTTGTGTTATTTGTTTTAGTTTTAGTTTAATTTTTATGTTTGAATATGCATGCTATTTCTCTATCTAGTATGTTTATGTTCTAGCATGTTCCACCAACTTCCTTGACTCCATTTATTTTCTGCCTGTGACCAATGACTTAAGAGAGAAAACCACACCCCTTAAGTTGGTGTTATTTCATACATACATGCAACAAACACACTAACACAGGATTGGAGACTCCACTAACTTTTATTTCCAGGTTCATGTGGTTGTGCCTTTTTGCATAGACCTTCGTCTTTGCTGTGGAGTTGGGCTGGAGCAGCCCCCTTTCTCTCCTTCATTGCCTAGTTCATGCCAAGTGATAGGCTAAAGCTGAAGAGCTCCCAAAAACTACTCTGTAGAAATTTTCACGCATTTCTCACAGACAGGTGCGCCCCAAGGCGCGCGTTCAGAGTTGACTTGCGCGCAAACATCACGTCTGTTTCAGTCTTTTGCGCGTAAAAAATAGAATGTGAATTTTTTCTAATAATTCCATATATTCCTGCTTGTAAAGGTGACTGGAAGCCCATAATACATCTCCCAACACAGGTTGATGTACCCTACAACTTTCTAAAACTCACCCTTAGCTGCTTTTGGTAGGCTTGGTGTTAGTTTTATTTCAAGTTGATTTTTGCAAAGTTAACACATAGTTTAAGTAGGGGGCAAATTAACTTGCATTCTGAATTTATTTTATGTTTTGAAAATTTAGGTACCAAAACACCTAGATAATTAGCCAAAGTAAGTGGCCCAACTCCACACATGCTTAGTTAGTTCTTTTTCTAGTGTAAAATTCATTAGTTTAGTTTAATTTTTGCACTAGGATTTCAAGACTAGGATCGAATTGTCGATAGAAGAGCAAGTAATCTCTGCTGCCTTTGCACCCTCTGGTGATCCTAGGCAAGCATATGAACACTCTCTATTCACAAGTCACCATCTCCCTATAGTTGATCACATATATTAACTAGGAAAAATAGAAATTGGCCCATATTTGTACATGTTTTTCTTCTGAGCAAGGAACAATAGAACATAGTTTAAATAGGGATTTTGAAAAGGATCATTGCATATACACATGTTCAAACTATGTGCTTGTCCACTTTTTTCTCACACACATCCATACACTAAGAAAATTAAAGACACTTAAAACTAACTTAACAAAACTCACTAAATTCTCCCCACAGGGGCCACAAAATAATTTATAGTCTAAGTTAGGATCAAGGGGGTAGGCATGCAATAAGCCGCCTTGATCATTCTTCATTTTGAAACATAGAAGTTGACTATTTAGGGAACTTTTAAATCCACCTATCAGCCCATGGAAAAGAAAACTCGAGCGTGGAAGAGACTCGATTCAGAGGGGGTTACGCTTAGGTGTAGTGCGTGCTATATCAGTTGGGGCTACCTAACCCGACTGATACTCGGTACTGTTAGCTGAAATACTACGAAGCCCAAGACTCGAAAACTCACATGGGATGGTGGTGCTTAGTGACCAAAATTAGGGCATCCTTTCCCTATAGGTGATGGTGTAGTCAAGCACTAGATCCTCAACCCTTACCTTGGTGGATTTTCTTTGGCTGACTTGGGGTGTCGCCAGATCTTACGGGAGGTTGTGCCAGCACTCGCAAGATATCTTCTCAAGGCCAAGTTACATTTGAGTGTGTGAGGACGATTAGGTCTTCTAGGATTTGAGTATCATACGTAAACAACAAAAAACCATTTTTTTTTGATTGACTGATCACATAGGATTAATCTAAAGGGAAAATTTGTTTAATTTTCGCTTTGTTTTATGTATGTGATTGGAAATTTTATTTGATTATAATCTCTATCCTCTCAAATATTTCCAAATCCATACCTAGTCGACGCCAGAACGAACCCAACAAGACCTTGTCTATCTAGACATCTTTTGGACCTCCCCCCATTACCGGGAGGGGTTCCAGGTCTTTCTCCATTTAGGCGTCAAAGATAGAACACTGCCACCATTATTGGTTCATCCTTTATTGGGGCATGATGCCGTAATTTTGGGTTAAATAAGATCCCAACATATAAAACAATGAACACTTCATTTCGAAAATACTTAAGAAAACACATTAAAATTACATTAGCTTTAAACATACATAACAGAAAGAGAGATATACATACAAAAAATACTGATATATAATAACATAATAATCCTCAGCCAAATATTACAATGAAAATCCTCTCTCGGCTCTTGGCCCTTTACAAAAGCTCTCAAACCATTTCTCACATTCTCATCACTTCTCACCCTCTCACTCTCTCTGATTTCTTCCTTACACAACTCTCCTATTTATACATAAATATGAATTTACTCCATTCCATAAATTCCTCCACACAAATCTCAACTAAATCTAAATTAGATTTATTCTAGTTTTGGACTCAACAAAGTCTCGTATATGGAATTCCTACTCCCTAGATTATCTACCTAATACATTCCACTCATATCCTTAATTATTAAAAGAATATATACAATAATCCTCACCTTTACAATTTTCTCTCTTATTTTATTAAAAAATGAGAAAATAAATTAAAAAACCTCACCACCTATTTCACACAAATGAATAATAAAATTTGAGCTTGATGCTCCTGCATCAGACTCCCAAGGTTGAAATTAACCATGATCTCCTGATTATGTGTTTCGGATATTTGTCTTCCTGGATCCCATATCTTGTGCTGCAATTCTGCATTTGTTGCTGCTTTTGTTTGTTGTTTTTCTCCAGTTTTCCACACTTTATGTTGCATTGCCCCACTGGCTATGATTTCAAAGTCTTCTGCTGTATTCCTCTTGCTGCTTCTTCTTTGTTTTACTGCTGCTGTCTTCTTCTGGGATACTTTCATCATTATCCTCCTTATCAGTCTAATTTCTCTATCCAATAGATCTTATCCAACATTTTCAATAGAACCTGTACTCAAAAAACAATTATTAAAATAAAAAACATAAGGCCTCAGTGCCTCTTTCTTCTTTGGCAACATTTCAGTATGCTGCTATGAAATTTCTTCTTCCATCAACACATCAGTATGCTGATTTAAATCCTCCAATATGAGACTGTCAGCTAGTCCCTCCTCTATATCATCTGTTTCAAGAATGTCTCCCTGTTCTGGTGCACAATAATGAACTTCTTCGATTTGCTGAATCATTCCTACATCCTTATCCTCTGTTTCCTGATTATTCTTCAAGACAATTTCTTTATCTTTCTCTTTCAGCGACTCACCCTGCATATAGATCCTTTGATTTTCCAACTTCCTTCTTTGAAGATCTAACTTTCTATTAGCTCAACAATCTCAATTGGGGTAGAACTTGGAAACTTTACATAGCTTTCCATACCCTCACTTGCTATTGACCAATCATCAGATGGAACTTCTTCCTCTGCTTCAATATTCTGCTGAATATTTCCATGAGACCCCTTTGTCCTCATTTCTTTCTGAGATTTTTCTATCTTAGCATCATTCTGAACAAATTCTAGATTCAATTTCTCCTCCTTAACAAACTTCAAAGTTTTTTCAACATCCTATGATGTACCTGCAATCACACACAAATAATTTGTCTTAAAAAAATAAGACCTTGTGGTCCCACTTGATGTTTTAGTTATCATATTACCTTGCTGCTATGAATCCTTCATTTGATTCAGTTCCTTTGTAGATTTCTCTTCTGTCATATCATTACTTTCAGAAAGTAATGGAACATATTATGGCTCACATATCAAATCTTCCTTTAAACTGAGTAACTCTTCCTTCAATTGAACATTCACACTATGCTCCCACTTCACTTTCAATCTCTGCCATTTGAATTTCCTCTTCATACTCCATCCATATCTCTGGTCTACTTTACTTCTCTGAAACACTTCCATTAACAACTCAAGATGGAATTTTATCTCAGCTCTTTCTCTATCAATCTACTCTTGACTCACTCTCATGCCATTTGCCTTGGAATCTTCATTCTCCTTTCTTTTTCTATGGTATTCTTTAGAACCTCTGAAGTGACCTTCAGTAGTCATATTTTTCTCTACCTTCATGAGTTCCTCACTCATTCACCATGAGCTATACTAAAGCCTCTGCAATAGCTTTCTTGTGTGTTTTGTTGTGAAGCCACACCACCGCTTTGTCCTGCGTGGTTTGTATAACACCATACAACGCTTTATCGCATGCTCATCCCAAAGCTCCATGGCTCCACTTCACTGCATGCGTTCCTTCATACCCAGCTAAATTCATACCACAATTGCATTCACTATGTGCTCCTACGTTCAAACTCTTTAACACATACAACATATGTATAAACATACATATAAATTGAAAAACTAAACGAAAAAGTATAATATATCAATCAAATATCTCCCAAGCTCTGATACCAAATGATGCAAGGATTTTGGTTAAATCAGATGCCAACATATAAAACAATGAACACTTCCTTCATTTCGAAAATACTTAAGAAAATGCATTAAAATTCCATTAGCTTTAAACATACATAACAGAAAGAGAGCTATACATAAAAAAAATACTGATATATAATAACATAAGAGTCCTTGGCCAAATATTACAATGAAAAGCCTCTCTTGGCTCTTGGCCCTTTACAAAAGCTCTCAAAACATTTCTCGCATTATCCTCACTTCTCACCCTCTCACTCTCTCTGAATTATTCCTTACACAACTCCCCTATTTATACATAAATATGAATTTACTCCATTCCATAAACTCCTCCACACAAATCTCAACTAAATCTAAATTAGATTTATTCTAGTTTTGGACTCAACAAAGTCCCGTATATGGAATTCCTACTCCCTAGATTATCTACCTAATCCATTCCACTCATATCCTTAATTATTAAAAGAATATATACAATAATCCTAACCTTTACATTTTTCTCTCTTAATTTATTAAAAAATGAGAAAAATAATTAATAAAATAATTAAAAAACCTCACCCCCTATTTCACACAAATGAATAATAAAATTTGAGCTTGATGCTCCTGCATCAGGGCATCTTTAGTTGGGAACCCTAGTCGGTCTCCCAATTCCACACCGGTGAACACCCCCACATATTCACCACACATCACACCTCCCACAACCCCTAGCGGGCAGAGGATGAACGCACAATAGGGTACGTCACAGAAAAACCCTATTCCTATCCAGAACACTGTGTTTTCATAAGTCGCAATGGCTACAACCTCACAATCACCTTTTCTTTCTTCTTTAAATCTACCAGATTTAACCAATTTGACAAACTACCCCATTTCACACAACCCCATATGGCCTCCCATGCCCACGAAGCTCCCTTCAGACATTCCAAATTTCGAAGGAAAGAAAGCGGAAGACCCTGGAAATCATGTTATGAATTTCCACCTGTGGTGTTCTTCACAGCAGGGCGCGTTACAGACAAAACCTATTCCTAACCAGAACACTGTGTTTTCACAAGTCACAATGGCTACAACCTCACAATCACCTTTTCTTGCTTCGTTAAATCTACTAGCTTTAACCAATTTGACAAACGACCCCATTGCACACAACCCCATATGGCCTCCCATGCCCATGAAGCTCCCTTTGGACATTCCAAAGTTCGAAGGAAAGCAAGCAGAAGACCCCGGAAATCATGTTATGACTTTTCACCTATGGTGTTCGTCGAACAACATCGTTGATGATACTATTCGACTAAGACTGTTTCAATGCACTCTAACCAGAGTAGCAATGAAATGGTATGTGGAGCAACCCTCTGCTACACATGGAACCTTTAGCACCCTCACCACTGCATTCCTGACCTATTTTCAGTTACCCATCCACCACGATTCCGGAATGGAGTTACTGAACCACTTTAGGTAAACCCCCGCTGTCCATATATCAGACCATCTCCACGAATGGCAGCGACGTCATAGTTTGTGCAAAGCCAAACTCAACGATCGAGTTTTGTTAGACCTGTTCCTGAAAAATCTCATAGCAGAGATTTAGAAGGATGTGGCGCAACAAAATCCCATATCTGAAGAGGATGCCATTAGTAAGGCCCAACAACTCAAGCTGATCTATACACATTTAGGGTATATTTACAGTATCTTGCTGAACGCCCCGCGCATGCAAACTTACAAAGAATTTCCAGGTGTGTCGAACTCTGCAGATGGTTTAATTGGGTCATTGACCCAAATTTACCCAAGCAGCAATGTTCAAAACCCTGGTTACATGTGCAATTATACCCAGAATGTACCACAACCCGACTACCAAAGTCATCACATGCCTCCACAAAATTTGACCAGTAGGGCATTGTCGTATCACCATCAACATGGAGGATCTTATCCTCTGGCTCAGGGGACCCAATACG
This sequence comes from Pinus albicaulis, assembly GCA_034641835.2. Lineage (NCBI taxonomy): Eukaryota > Viridiplantae > Streptophyta > Pinopsida > Pinales > Pinaceae > Pinus > Pinus albicaulis. The sequence goes on along the minus strand of CM076583.1, from coordinate 590,133,347 downwards.
CAGATAAACATGCTGATGGAAGGGCTTCCCCCCAATAGCCATTCCCAAAATAGGAGCACATTATGTGCAGTCCCCAGCACAAGAACCACCAATGCAGAATAATGCATATGTAAACTTTGTACAACCATCCCAAAACCAACCACGCCAACCATATAACTAGGAGAACTACCTTCCTAATGTGGTTAAGAAAAAATGGAAAAGAAAGCTTAAAGGAAATATTGGACAGGGGGAAACATTCAGCAACGCTCTGTGTGATCTCAGGCTGGAGGCAAATCCAACCGAAATCAAAACCAAGAGCCAAGCAACTCCCAAAGGTAAAAAAAAAGGCCACCTCTTCGAACAAACCACTCTTGTTCGATCTATGGTGAGTATGGACATTACACTCACCACTTTCCTGACCTCCCTAAGCTGAAGAAGCTACATAGTAACCGTAGACAAGGGGGATCTTCCCAATAGACAATAGTCATGTAGGAACCTTTCCCCCATCAAGGGACAGTTAGCACACAACAAAAAACTCCCGACGACTCTGGAAAGAACATCCACGAAATCTACATGACTGGTAAAGAAATGTTTTTTCAAACATGGGATCGAAATTACGACACCCCACCAGACACCAACGCGTTAGGGGCTAGTACTAGTGCACCAACAACACCTTTGACCATGTAAAAGATGCATATTGAACCTCTGCCAAAGATGGCTAAGGGACCAACTAGGCGAGCAGGAAAATATTCGAAAGCAACCCATAAATATTGCATTGTGGTGATCTTGCTCAATATCCTACCACTATGTCAGCTTTGGAGGTGTTACAATCATGCCCAAAGCAGCAGAAAGCCTTACTTTCCACATTAGGCACCATCGACCCTGTCGATTCACATCTAATGGCTTTTGATTTAGATAAAGCTACCCCTAGGCTTCCTTCAATGGTCGCCTTACAGAAACCAGTATCAGTCCAAAACATTACCATTCACCGATGTATCATTGACGAAGGTGCATCCACAAGCATCATGTCAAAGAACGTTTGGTAGAAGTCAGGGTCTCTCGAACTAAAGCCATCAGACATCACACTTAGAGCATATGACGGTCGCCCTTCGGCCCTTGTCGACTTCTACCAAAACTTCCTGGTTTGCTTATTCGAAAGAGCGGTCCTTACAGACATTGAAGTCTTGGATGCCCAATTATATTAAAATATACTCCTTGGTCGGAGTTATATGTATGCCATGTCAGCCATAGCCTCCTCTGTCTTCCGAACTATGATGTTCCCCCATGACGACCGCATCGTTACTGTCAACCAATTGACGCATAGCAAAAAATAGCCCCTAAAAAATACCGATGTCATTCTACCCTACATAGATACATCCGCATATATGCTTTTATAGTACCAAGAATATGGCCCCAGCTAGTTCAAACTATCGTCCATCCTAGGGTCATTGCTAGGAGATCCACCTGTCATACCTGAGTCATCACCTTATGTCACATGAGCTCCGGTGTGCATGATGTCAACATCAAGTGCAGAAGCTAGCCAGGACACAGACACGAGCAATAATGACGCCAAGTCCTCGACCATGGCAGCCTCTCTAGCCTACGCCTCTTCCCAAACCCCTTTGCTCTACCCCCCAGATGGTTTCATATCCCTTCCAGGTTTTGGAAACAATGGTGTTACCAAAAATATCTTTCGCAATACCATTTTGGTACCTCATCCCCCCTACTGGGATGGGAGCCACAAAAATAAATGCCACAAGGTTAAATCCCCTCAGTCCCAAAGAGGCCCCACCGATACAGGAAAATATCAAAAACATCCCTGCAAAGGAAATTCCCATTGCACAATCGATGATTACGGCTAAGAAAACCGAGAGAGGAAAGAGGGTGGAGACTCCCGCCATACAATGAGAATCACCTAATTGTGCCATATGTGACGTAGTAGGTTACCCTACCCATATCTGCCCAGAGTTGGATGAATTAAAACCGCTCCTTGGCTCTAAGGTAGACATCGTGACACCACATTTCCAAAAAAAGGAACCTGCCACCAAAAGTAAAGGCAAAGCATTGCGTACCAATCATGCATGTGCTATCTACATAAATTATGGGAACTATACTCATCATTCCCCAGAAATCCCATGATATAGGGACACCTTACATGCCATCGAGCGATCCTATCAAGAGGATCCCTTCACCCAGTCATCTAGAGATGAACCTCGTACCATCTTTTACCTACAGGAGGAATGTCAGTCACCAGAAATTCCCCCTCCTTGCATCAAGAGTTGTGTACTTTACGATGAGCTTGATCATTTCATCATTGATTTCCAAGCTTTGGAAATGTTCTAGCGATGGTGTCCAATTCATATAGTATATCACAATAGCATGGACATCCAGTATTCATGTCAGATATGTGGTGATAATCATCCAGTGCACCATTGTCACTACATACCTAGATTTCACGCAACACTAGCTTGTATGGGATCAACATAGTCCACCTCTCCCAAGAAGATAGCACAGACTTAGAATCCATGAACAACTCGACAACCTAAGAAGATGTGATGAGCAGATCCATCCTCTTCCTGTTAGCTGAAAAGCGAGAAATTAGGGAACCCTTAGTTTCCTCCAACCGCTCTCTACAACAAATAAAAACATGTGCATTATGTAAAACACCCAATCATGTGGTCACCACTTGCCCTGATTTAGCAGCGTTATGATGCTGGTACCCCGCAAGACCACAAACTGAACATGACGGGACACCCATATCTAGGCTATTTGTCCCAGTATGTCAAGGAAATCACTGTGGACATTGGTGCACCTATATCCCGCAAGTTTGTCCTCTAATAGATATGATTCACACATTAGAGAAGAAAAAGGACAATCTCCTCAAACGGTATAGAAAGTACATCACCCCTAGGCCAGAAACCCCACACCCACATCGGCGTGATGGGAAAAATGGGATGGCACACCAACCAAGCATGACCCAAGCCCAACCTAGGATAACATGCAGACTATGCGACCTGATTGACCACCGGGTCAATCAATTCAAAGAACTGAAGCACCTTACAAACAACTTTCTCACACTCTCTTCTCTCCCAAAAATACTTCTCTCTAACCAAGAGAAGATCACGCGTACTTATTTCTGGATTTTTTCACACTTTCACCATACAATTAAATGTGAGCATCTCCCCAAGTGAAGAGTGGTAAGAGAAACGTTAATTCTACACTCCCCAAAAGAGTTAGACACACCCAAGCCCACAACATGGAAATGGAAGCAGAATAACTCATCTTCTACCACATATCCTTTCCAAGCGTCCACATCTCGGACGACGAGTAGTGTTGATTCCCACACAATCTAGTCAGTTGGCATAGTGGTACCATGCACCATTTTCATTGGCCAGAACCATGAACCAGAGGCATGCCCGCTAATGTAAACATTCAGGCACCTTTGCACCAGGCACAATTTTCACCAACAGGAAATTGACCATCCTAACGGAGGACCCAAACTTGTGCTTATGCAAAATCCCATCACAAATATCCTTCCCCCACCAAACACCGACGACACAATACACCATATATGATTCATATCATCATGTATCGGAAATATGACTCGAGATATCTGCTCATCTTCTATAGGTGTCGATTCAGCTGCAACTACGAGAGTAGTTGTACCTACGACAGTGCATACCCCATCTATATACACTGTGTCGACCGCGTCTGGTTCCACCACATCAATGATGGATTCCTTCTCGTGTCTTTCAACTAGCTCCGTACAGATTGAACCCCTTCAGCATAACCTTGCGCAGGATCAATCCCCCTTAGGATCCCTATTTCATTCAGACTAGGACATCCTAGAAGCCATGAAGGAGCCAGATTATCCATGGGATGCAATGCATCATCATTCAATTTTCCTCACTTTTCCTCCCCAAGAAAATGTTCATTCCTGATAAGACAAAAGGACAAGAGATATGTGAACAAATCAAAATATTTCCTTCCATCAAGGAATGTCGATTGGTTCAAGAATCCTATCTCGGTGCTCGATGCATTCGAGGAAGAAAATATGTCAAACATCTCACCTATTTTCAAGGTGAACATATCCTAAAACCCTGGGAAGGTCGAAGAAATATCACTGGGGGCAGCATGCTCTCCAGAAGAAATAACCTCTTATACCCAATTGTTACAAGAGTATCGAGATATCTTCGCATGGGACTACTTGGAAATTCCTAGGCTTAGTCCCACTATCGTAGAGCACCATATTGACACTTGGCATGACGTACCTCCAGTGCACTAGAAATAGCGTCAACTGCACCCATCAAAGGCAGAAGCAATAAAAAAAGAAATCGATAAGCTTCAAAAAAGTCAGGTTTATCTACCCTATTTCTTACACATCGTGGGTTTCCAACCCCATTCCCGTCATGAAAAAACAAGGCACCATATGCATTTGCACTGATTTTCAAGATTTGAATAAAGCTTGTCCAAAGGACAATTACCCTACCCCATTCATCGACCAGGTCATCGAAGCTTGTGCGGGTCACGAGGCTCTCTCCTTTATGGATGGATTCTCTAGGTACAAAAAAATTCAAATCCACCATACAGATCGGTACAAAACCACGTTCACCATCCCCTGGGGCACATTCGCATACAAGGTAATGCCATTGGGCATAAAAAACATTGGAGCCACCTTCCAGAGGGCCATGAATTATATATTTCGTGACTTGGCACACCTTATCCATGCCTACTTGGATGACCTAACCATCCTCTCCAAGAAGCACTCAGACCATCTTGAGGATCTGCGATTGGTATTCCAATGATGCCGTCAATACAACCTATGCTTGAACCCCCTCAAGTGTGTCTTCTGCGTCAAAACAGGTAGACTCTTAGGTTTTATTGTGTCCCAGCAAGGGATTCGCGTGGACCCCCTCAAGGTCCAAGCTATCAAAGAGGTACCTCCGCCTCGAAGCCTCAAGAAATTGCAAAGCCTGCAGGGGAAGGCCAATTTTCTGAGATGCTTCGTCCTAGATTATGCCACTTGCGCTCAAGGGTTCCTGCACCTCGTTCGCCAGGACATCCCATTCAAAATGGATGATCACGCCCAACAAGAGTTTGATGCACTGAAAGAAACATTATCTTCAACACCACTCATCAGTCCCCCAGGCTATGACAAATATTACATCCTACATCTATCAGCTTCCGAGTTTACCTTGGCCGGAGTTTTTATCCATGAAGGCCCGGATGGGAAGGAGCACATAATTTATTACGTCAGTAAAACCTTAGCGGGCCCAACATTAAGATATGATCCCAAAGAAAAAATTTCCCTAGCATTTATACATGCAGTCCAAAATCTTCGCCACTACATCATCTTAAAAACCACTATGGTCATCGCGGATATTAATCCCATAAAATATCTGCTTACACACCGCCTAATGAGCTATAAGTATGCCCGCTGGATAGTCATTCTCCAAGAATACGACTTATAGTTTCACTCCCCTAAAATAAAAAAGGCACTTATCTTAGCAGAGTTCATTACGGACCTCCCAAGAGATACCAAATCTCCTTGTTAGGGCTTGATCCCCATTCTCCTACGCTCCTTCTTCTTTCCTCGTTCCTTCGCTTCATCAAAGTTTCGTAGTAATTACTAAAAAATAGTAGTTATAGCGTGGATATCCTTTTGTTTCCCATTCTCACTTGAGAAATTATATTATTATATATGTAATTACGCCATCCATATCGCCGAGGTAAATATCTGTTCCTATCTCTATATTGAGAAGGGCCTTTCGCCGAGCTATCAATTAGTAACTCTTCTAGTCAGAGCCGGGGTGTATTCTCGCTGCAGGCAGTTTGTTGGTTGAAGTTCTTTGCATTAAAACGCTTTGCCGAAACTAAAACAGGGGGGGAGTGAGAACCGTACCTTTTCTCTCTATAAAACGGAATATTCTTGCCCCGTATGATGAGCGAGAAAACACCGGTAGAAAACTGCACTACCGGGCCTACCGGACCTATAGGGGGGAGAACCGTACCTTTTCTCTATCACCAGTAAATGATTCGCTACTAGACGAGCATCTCTTCTTCTTAGCAACTAACAACCATTGGTATGAAGAAATTCTCTGCTTCCTACGAACTCAAAATTTCAGACCTCATCTCACTCGAGACGACCGTCGACGCATATGCCAATAGGCCCCCCAAAATATCCTCATGGGAGATGTCTTATACCAGTGGGGCATTGACAACATTTTACGTCAATGCCTCACTCACTACCAAGTAGAACAGGCCCTAATTGATTTCCACAGAGGAGCTTGTGGCGACCACCTCTCTGGGATGGCCACCGCCCAAAAAGTCCTACGGGTGGGATATTTCTGGCCCTCCTCGTTTCGCGATTGCATTACAACAGTCAAGATATGCGAGTGATGCTAGTGCTTCACTCATAAAGCAAGAGCCCCTCCCACTCCTCTGCACCCTATCATCGTCACCGACCGCTTTTGTAAATGGGGAATTGACTTCATGACATGCAACCCCGCCTCATTTAAAAATCATAAATACATCATAGTGGCTGTCGATTATTTCACCAAGTGGGCGGAAGCCATGCCCATATACGACAACACCGCAGAAACTATCGCTTGATTTTTGTTTAACCACGTGATGGCTTGGTTCGGGGTTCCCAAGGAGTTAGTCTTTGACCATGGGAAACACTTCGAGAATGGAGTTTTCAAGGAGATAGCTCACCACCTCAGATTCACCCATGAATTTGCTTCACCATACTACCCCGAATACAACGAACATGTAGAAGCTGTAAAAAAGTCCTCAAAACTATGTGAATAACCATAAAAACAACTTGCACCACATGCTCTTCTCTACCCTGTGGGCATACCGCACGGCTGTGAAGACAACCACTGGTTTCACTCCCTTCCACTTGGTATATGGGGTCAAAGCCATGATTCTGATAGAACACGAGATCCCAAATTTACATGCCGCCATCGAACTCCTTGATGATACCCAACCTATAGAAAAACGCCTAGTACATCTTGACGATGAAAACTGACGACAGTCGCTGCAACACAACGAGGCCCACAAGAAACGGGTAAAAAAATCATTCGACTGCCACGTCAACCCTTGCTAATTCACCGAGGGAGAACTAGTCCTATGCTACGATGTTGCAAAAGAATCCATAGGGCCAGGAAAGTTTGAAATCTTAAGGAAAGGACCTTACATCATAAAACATTGCCTCCTCAAGGGGCCATACATCTTGACGAAACCAGACGATACATACCTCAGCAACCCCGTCAACGGAATTTACCTTAAGAAATTATACCCATAAAGTCCAAGCAGGCCCTACCCTAGAGTCAACATACACAAACCCAACCACTTTAAAATTTTTAACCAAAATACTTGTTACAAAACGCGCTTGAATGTCACAATGGATTACCAACCCGAATCTTACTTCAGATTTTCCGATGGAGCATCACGATGGTCTAAAAGTTTAGCAGCAGCCACCTGGGTCATCTATCACCCCGACCGATCACCACTCTACACCAATGGTCTGTGCATCGGTTCAACAACAAACAATCAGGAAAAATATGACACTGTTATAGGATTTATGTGATATTCCCTCCTTCAGGGCATACACCATATGCATATCTACCTCGATTCCTAGTTAGTAGTGTCACAGTTAAACCAAACATTTGAGATACGAGAGTCACATGTATTTAGAAAATATTTGCGTGAAAAAATATTAAGCAGACAATTTGACTACATTACATTTACACATGTACCAGGGAGCCAAAACCAAACAACTGATCACATAGCTAACAATATTATAAACTAGAATGCATCTCGAATAAACCATTATACATAAAAAACAAAAACATTGAAAACATAGATATCCATCAACATAACATAATCCATAAAAAGATTCAGGGGGAACACCATGTAGAGCCGCAAAAAATATCTCTCATATATATATATCAAAATGTATGTGTCTGAGTACAAAAATAGTATCCTTGACCCAACCGTCAGCCAAAAAAGATACACATATAAGTCATCAAAAATAGGGGAAGAATCCTCGTAATGGGTGCTTTCCCTGTGTACAAAATGACTCTAGGGTGGTGCTCCCCCAAGCGGGGAACCCGAACCCACTACCGCTCCTAGTACCACTACTGGAGCCGTCGTCAATACCGAGACCGCCACTCGACATAAAACTGGCCGAAAGTCCCTCTCCCGGGCCATCAAGGTCTCTAGCCATACCTCCTTAAGGTCATCTAAAAATTCTCGAGCCGACATCCCCTGGGTCAAGCGGTCTGCTCAATCCTAGGCATCCTCCAGAATTGACACCTGCTTGGTCTGCTCAACAACACGAGCCTCCGTCGCATAAGCCTAAGCCTCCGCTGCATCAGCACGAGCTTGCTCAGTTGCAATCTCGGCAGTAGCAGAGTTGTTGCCCTCCCCCGAAGGGCCAACCTCGCCACCGAGTGCCCCACCCTGAGGCTGTGCAAGAATTCCTCCTCGACCCACAAGAGCTCCCCGAGGCCTATGAATAGGACCATGCCCAACCAATCGAGCCACAGGGCGGTCAACCTTGCCAACATATACAAGAGTAACCAAAACTATGTCAGTGTCATCATAAATACACATATAGACATAAATACTCAAAGAAATGCAGAAAACATAAAGACATACCTGCTAGCCCCCAAGTGTAGCTAGGAGGGAGACCCATCTTTGGATCCCCCTAAAAGTCCATCCTTGCATATGGGAAGGGCATAAACATCTGAGGGTTGGCCTCAAACCAAGCCTCAGTAGTGGCGTTCCAGTAATGCCCCACCCTACCACCACCTCCTCGAGGCATCACAAGGGCCCACCTCCTCATGCGAGGCTCTCGTGGCCCCCCAACAGGCACCACGACCACCAGTTTCAGTAGCACCAACCACTCATACATGATGCTACATAAAATACTAGCATAGGCAAACAAATTCGGTCCATCCCCAATCTTGTAAAGCTGTGCCAAGATCTTGTCATAGCAGAAACAGGAAAACTCCAAAAAATTTCCGTCCCTCAACTGGCACAAGACACCAACTTGCGGGCCCGATGCTCGATGTGGAGCAGACGACCTTTCCAGTTGCACAATAGTTGCTAAAGCACATTTCTCGACCAAATATCTCACCGATGAAATAGCTATGCACCCCTTCGCAAGGGGAGCCCCGCCATAGTGACACATCTGGAACCGCTCAAAATCCACCCTCCCAGAAGGGAGTGGATACCACAACGCCTCGCCTTGAGGCAACAACCTTGTCACAAAGTAAATATCTGTCTTAGGATGGATAGAAAGGTCACACCCACGTAGCACAAACACCTTGTGCTGCCGGTTCCAATGCTCGATCAGGTAATGCATAAGTCGATCCTGTGACCAAAGAAGGTCGTTCTCCAAAATTTTTAGGAGACCCCATTACGCCAACTGTTGGCACGACTGACCATCAGAAGCTAAAGCAATATGGAGCTTGGGCCAATCCCGCTCCCTCGACAACATCCTGTCATCAAAACAGGAGCACATTAACATCATAAAAACATCAAAAAATAGGCGAAATGTTCAAAAATTTGGAAAAAAATTGCCTTGGCCTTTTGCATGCCAGTCCCTCAGACATGTGCACAGAAGGCACGCCTGTATTTCTCAAAGGCATGTAGAAGGCGTGCCCAAGGCTGAGAGAGCGCGCCTAAGGTGCACAAAACCCTAATTTTGTGCGTAGAAGGCATGATTTTACCCTAATCGCCCGCGCATTCCAGGGTAAAAGTGGCTCAGAATCCATACAAACCAGTATTGTACAGACCCTAGCACCCTCAGACTGAAAAAATTAAAATTTAGGACGTCATGGAGTTTACCTGGGCATAATGTCGCTAATCCCTGGTGCTCAGGATGACCACAACAGAAAAAACTGCTCCGCAGAAGCCTCTAACCTCTCAATACTCAACAGGCACAAATGAATTGAATTAGGGACATATTCACCTATATATCGCCCTTTTCAAGAAATTTGGAGGACCATAATGAGAGCTCAGAAGTCCTAATCACCGAACCGAAAGCAACACTGTGATCAAAACTCCATAACGCCCAAAGGTGATGCCACACATTCGCACCCTCGAAAAAATAAATTTTCAGTGCCGACATGTATGCCCTCTCTCATCTTTTTATTTATTTATTTTTAAGTGCATGTCTTTCAATAATATTTGATAAATAAGATTCTTTTACTTGGGGTAGTTTCTTTTGTAGGTAGTACGCAAACCATCCACAACTCCATCCACTAAAAGTTGCAGAGCAGGCATCATTCTACCCCCAGCATTATAGAGTCCCAGAAAAACTCTGCATATCCTGACATCATTTCTCCATCAGAAATCATCCATAGGTTCCACACACCTGACCATGTCTATCATCACCTCACCTTGCACATGATAAGTATTCTCGTTGGTCGGTAGAGCCTCCCCTCCATGGTGCTCGTCACCCAAAGTAGACCATATAACACAAACAATAGTGATGCCATGGCCATACCACCATAGTTTGGGAAGCACCTCATTCCCATTCACTCGCCATGAATTAGGTAAATTTTTACCATATTAAATAAAACCCCTTTCCCAGACGACCAGGTTGCACAAGAATATCAAAAGCACACCACCGTGCCTCGCATTTGGCCCACCATACCTCCATCAACATAACCCATCTGCGATACTTTCTCATCCACTTCATCAACCTCACACATGAGACCAACCAATGGGGCCCCCACCCTCAACAAAATACCTTCCTCACATCAGTAGTGAGCGAACACTTTCATGTTTTGGGGAACCCGTCTCTGTGTTTTGTGAAAAACAAACGCCATTATTTTAATCTTTTGGTAAGTGTACAAAGACCGCAAATGGTGCACTATGTCCCCCACCCACTCATTCATTTTTTCTCCCATGGTAGCAGCCCCTAACCACCCTTGGTCGGAGTATACCACTCTCACGCGAAAGCCACTATGACATTCATAACCAGTTTATACCCACCCTGTAAGTCCTACTGACCCCAGTGATTTCCCCATCTGAAATAGTTATGACTGCCGCCAAGCTGCTTTTTATACTTTGACCTTGAATCCCCATCATCATTTTTCAGTCACCCCTTGCCATCGTGCCTTTGTTAAACCCATCACATCTAGGATCCTGATCCTGCGTATTAGCGACCCCCTTGTTCGGTTGAGGCTTCCTTTTTGTCGACTTCAACACCTATTTTTCCAAAAAGGAAGCAGTACCTTGGATTGCCCCTCTCCATAAAAGGGACATCGTCGGGTGGCACTATAGGAGACATCATTTCCAACAAATTTCATCGATCCTCCTGACATTCTACTACAACAAAAGCTTTCATGTCAAGATAGTATTACCTTACGACCATTGCACTTAGATATAATTCGTCGAAGACCCGTGCCTCTATAACCATCTCTTTCAACAATTCTTACACAGGAAGGTCCCAACCAACGCCTATGCGTACAGTGCACATTTATATGCCATACCAATTTTACACATATGGGTACCACATTCCACCTATTCTCAAAGAAAAAATTCCCTTGAGGGCGTCAGTAGTCGTCGTCATCAACCAACATATCACTACCATATTAGTGACACAGACAAAATATGTATTTGTCAAATAGATTTGTTTAACTAGCCAAAGAATTACGAGCATGGGACATACCTATCTCGTAGAAAATTTGTATATATTGTATTATACCATTGCTTGCAGGGGTCCCACAGGATAGGGTCACTCTTTGACCTGGTACAGGGTGTATCTAATTCCAAGCTACACGCAGGTCTCTCTCTCTCTATGCACAGTATACAGAAAAGAAACTATAATGTATTTCGGCTATACAGTTCTTCCTAGACCTCACACATTAGGGGGAAAATGTTATCATTGGAAAATCGTACAAGAAAAGGTGACATTATTTAAATTCAGGTAGAAGGATTGACAGGGCCGAGAGACATTAGATAATCTGAAAGTAGTTAAAAATATCTAAGGTTTGAGGAAAAATCAAATTGCGTACAAGAAGGACTAGTCAAATGTGCCTTTCCGCGCAAAATCCTTCGATAAACACGCCTTTTCATGCCTTTTGCTCCAAAAAGCGTGCAATCCTCGGAGTGGAGGAAGTCACTTTCTAGGACCAGAAGGCACACTCCAGGACATTGATTCCACACTTGAAGCCACCTAAGGACAACCACCCAAGCCTCCTTAGGACATCAAGGGATCACATAATGGAATAAATGTGGCACACAATGGAATCACCCTCCTCTCTTGGGTCACTATCCACAATGTACCAAGAGAGGGAAGGAGGATTTGAATTCTCCTATAAAATTTCACCAAGAGATGAACAACTTGAGAACACATTGTTATGCTGGCTAAAATTTCCCCAAGAAATACCAGCAGTTTGTGATCCGGAGAAGAGATAGAGGGAACTCAGTTGTTGGCCATCCAACAACTCCAGTCCACCATAGTAGAGAGAGGGATACTTTGCGCCAAGGAAGCTCGGAAGTAAAGACATCCTTGCATCGAGACTTAGAACCCCTAGTTCTAAGGGCCCCTTGGCAAGTGGGTTAAAGTTTCATCCTCATTTCCTACCAACACTCAATAACAGGGGATGTAAGCGCCTCCATTTGGATTATTGAAGTTGTTTGACTCTATTTAGAGATTTTGTGTTATTTGTTTTAGTTTCAGTTTAATTTTTATGTTTGAATATGCATGCTATTTCTCATTCTAGTATGTTTATGTTCTAGCATGTTCCACCAACTTGCTTGACTCCATTTATTTCTGCCTGTGACCAATGAATTAAGAGGGAAAACCACACCCCTTAAGTTGGTGTGATTTCGTACATATGTGCACCAAACACACTAACATAGAAAGTTTCAAGCAGTTATTTATAGATCGCATGTTTAAAAATAGATCGGATGTCAATTATTATTAGCCCTTAATAATAATTAGACAATAAATAATAATCTATTTTCTTGAAGCACTTGATTTCAGTTAACTGATGTGGAAAACCAGTTCACTGAAGGAATTATGAGTTCTAAGGTTGGTTGGTGGGACATGGAGAGTGGAATTCATTGTAACTGAGTGATACAAAGTTGTAATAGAGTTGGATGTGTAGTTATGTGAGTTTTTATTTAGTTTAACTCAATTAAGTGAGTTAAACTTAATTGTGCTAGTTGTAACTTGTTGTAACTAAAGATAAACTAGTGAGAGATTAGTGAATTAATTATTTAATTAATTCACAAGCAGTGGTCTCACATGCAACTGAAGAAATACTACTGTTAACTACATGCATGTCAGATCCAGTGGAGACCCAGTTGAGAGATAGGTGAAAAGGCCTGTTTGACTATCAGTTGTGACTATAGTGGTGAATTCAATGCAACTACACACAAATTGGAGTTGCCAATGAGGATTGCGTAGTCAAGGCAAGGAAACATCGAATTCATTTAGGGATATTCATCAGTAGGGATTGTGTAGTGGAGGCAGGCTGTGAGGAGGCAGTAAATTGGTGCATGTATTTGCCAATTTTTGTATGACAGTGTGAGATGATTGTATATTGTAATGAGAGCTCTTAGAGTAGAGTTTTTTATGAGATTGTTTCATGATCCATGATATACATAATATATGATAGTAGGGTTTTAGCTTGACGATTTCCTGGTAAAAACATCTGTGTTATGTGTGATTGATTTTTCTTCATGTGTTTGCAATTGGTGATTAAATTTCCACAAAGATTTAAGTAGAAGGATTCTGTATTTAACAGTGGATATAATTGTTAGATCAGGAGAATCCAGAAATACATAATCGTATTAATAAATTTCTACATGGTATCAGAGTAAAGAAGATTTCAATATTGAAGCAGTGGCTAAGTTTTTTTGGTGGAAACAATTCGAATTTGCTGCAAGAATTTCTTGATGTGACAGTTGAGTAAACATCGAAATGGATTTCAATGGTTTGCGGTTAGAGTATGCACTTGAGGGAAACTCTAACTACATTGCATGGAAGGATAGGATGGAGGTAGTGCTTGAAGATAATGGCTTGAAGGAATTAATCGACAATGATTTTCATAATCCCACTTCGACGGATGCTGCACTACTTGACGCCTAGCAAAAGAAAGTAGCGAAACGAGAAGGATTCTGTTGGAAGGTGTGAGAGACCATATTGTCTCAAGCCTTCATGGGAAAGCCACTACATTTGAAATGTGGAAGGCTTTGACAAATCTTTTCCAAAGCAGCAACGACCATAGGAAATTGGCGCTGAAGGATAAAATCAGAAAAATCAAAATGGAAAAGGGCGACAATATTCCTAAGTATCTCACAAAGTTTGTCCAATGTCAAGATGAACTAGGGAGTGTGGGAATCATGGTTGTTGATGATGATTTGGTAATATTGGCTCTCTTGGGACTTCCTAAGAGTTGGCATAGTTATCAAGACTCTGTCAATGGACAGGAAAAACTGCCGGATTGGGAACGACTGTGGTCGGATCTAGTGCAGGAGGAGTTTAGGAGGAACACCAGGGATGGCTCTTCATCAAAGCATGATGATGAAGAGGATTTTGCTTTAGATGACAAAGCAAGGAAAGGGAAGGGGAATAAATTCCATTCAAAATCTGAGGCTAAAGGAAAGAAGCTAGATTTTTCCAAGGTGAACTGTTTTCACTGTCACGAACATGGGCATCTTGCCACTAACTGCCCAAAGAAAAAGAACAACAAGAACGCTAATGTAGCTGCAGCTGGTGAGGCCCTTGCCTTGCAATTTTAACTTTATTTCTCTTTGATCGCATGCTTGGTTTCAAGCACAATGGGATCGGTGTGGTATCTTGATAGTGGTGCTTCCTTCCACATGATGGGAGATGAGGAGATTTTCAGTGACTTGGAGGAGAAATATATCCAAATGCATATAGAGATGGGCGACGATGGAAGATACAGTGCGACCGACATTGGTACCATTACCTTTGAGAGGGAGTCAGGTAAACCACTTCTGTTGAAAGATGTTATGCATGTTCTAGGTCTAAAGAAGAACTTGGTCTCAGTCGCCATGTTGGAGGACAAACATTGTTTTCAGCAATGGAAAGCTTTCCCGCGACATAAAACAACGGGTCAAACCAAGAGGATAGATATTCGAGTCAAGAATCTCTACAAGCTGGAAATAGATGGCTGCACTGCAATGGTGGGCAAAGAAGAAGAAGTGGTGAGCCGGGATGAGAGAGAATTATGGCACATGCGATTGGGCCATCTTCACCATGGCGCCCTGAAGATTTTGCAGCAGATTTCTATTGGACTTCCCAAGGGCACACTTGCGCAGATAGATCAGTGCAAGGGATGTACTATGGGTAAGTTTGTGAAGACCACCTTTCATGAAAAGGAGAACCGTGCTTCGGTGATCCTGGAGAGAGTTCACACAGACGTGTGTGGGCCATTCTCGGTTGCTTCAACAACAAAACAAAAGTATTATGTTATTTTTGTTGATGAATATTCTTGTAGATGCTAGATATTCTTCATGTAGAAGAAAGATAAAACATTCTCAAAGTTCTGTGAGTTTAAAGCATTGGTGGAGAAGAAGTTGGGGAAGAAAGTGATAATGGCGATGAATATATCTAGAATGAATTCAAAGACTTCTGTAGCAAAGAAGGAATTCGAAGAGAACTCATAGCGCCTCATAACCCACAGCAGAATGGGGTCATGGAGAGGAAGAACAGAACGATTGTGGGTGCTGCACGAGCTATGCTGCATGATCAGGGCCTACTAATGCACTTGTGGGCGGAAGCATGAAACACTGCGATTTATGTGCAAAATCATTGTACTCATAGAGTACCTAGCATGAGTACACCTGCAGAAGATTTTAGTGGTAAGAAACTAGATGTTTCTCACTTTAAGATTTTTGGCTCATCTGTTTATGTTCATGTGACCAAGAACGCTAGGAAGAAGCTGGAGCCGACTACTGAAGTTGGGATATTTTTGGGGTACACAGAAACACCCCATAATTATCGTGTGTATTTTCCAAATAGTCGAATGACTGTGGTGCGACGGGATATAAAATTAAATGGGAAGAAAGCCATGAAGTTGTCGCTTGAGAGGGAGCTAGACTTGCATGCAGAGGAGGAACTTCTTGTTCCGAAAGATGAGTCTCTAGATGTGGATAAGCCACAAAAGGAGGTTCATGGAGTGGAGGAGTCCACTCACGTAGAGCCAAACATCAAAACTGGCATAAGGTGTACCACAAAAGCAGAGAGGCTGAAGCTTGATGCGGCACAGAAGTAGGAGTCCCTACTTCACAGCGTAGACAGATACAGTCTCCTGACCGATTCACTGGATACATGGCTTTCATGAGAAAATGTATTGTGATTGAGCCATATTCCTTTCTGGAAGAAATGTAGGAGCCCACATGGGTAGATGAAATGGTGGAGGAGTGTGACTCCATTGTCAGAAATAGTGCTTGGAAAATTTTTCCAAGGCTAGTTGATAAACTAGTGGTAGGTTCAAGATGGATCTACAAGGTAAAGCAAGCTACTGATGGGAGTGTTGAGAAGTATAAGGCAAGATTTGTGGCCCGAGGATTCTCACAAATCGAGGGGATTGATTATGAAGAAAACTTTGCACCTGTCACACGGTATTCTTCCATAAAGACATTCCTTTCTCTCTCAACGCAGATGGGTTGGAACATTCATCAGATGGATGTGAAGACTGCGTTCCTTAATGGGATCATTGAGGAAGAAGTGTACATTGAGCAGCCTGAAGGATTTGAGATCTTCAGCAGCGAGTCACATGTGTGCAGGCTCAAAAAAGCGCTGTATGGGCTAAAGCAAGCACCCTATGCTTGGTACACTTAGATCGACAACTATTTCACTGGAATTAGCTTCACCAAGAGTGAGGAGGATGCAAACCTATACTAGATTGTGGTGGAGGGTAAGATTTTAATCATTTTTATTTATGTTGATGATTTAATATTAACTGGTGATGATCAACTGATACACTCATGCAAGGAGGACCTTGCAAAGGAGTTCAAGATGAAGGATATGGGCCTCCTTCACTATTTCCTTGGATTGGAAATATGGCAGTGAGAAGGTGAACTGTTTGTGTCTCAAGGAAAGTATGCATGGGAGATACTCGGTAAGTTTCACTTGGAGGGCTGCAAACCCATGGATACTCCTCTTCCAGGAAACTGGAGGAAAGAGGATGCTACATCTGGAGAGGTAGTGGATGCTACTGTCTATCGACAGTTGGTGGGTTTGCTCATGTATTTAGTTAATACAAGACTAGACATATGCTATGCGGTGAACCAACTTAGTCAAGTGATGGTTAATCCTACCAAGATCTTTTGGAAGGTGGGAAAGCATGTCCTGAGATATCTCAAGGGAACATCTTAGTATGGCTTATGGTACATAAAGAAGGATGAGGTGAATTTGCATGGCTTCACGGATGCAGATTGGGTAGGAAGCCAAACAAACAGAAAAAGCACATCAAGAGGGGTTTTCAGTATTAGATCTACAATTGTTTCTTGGTACAACAATAAACGGAGATTCGTGGCACTCAGTTCAGCGGAAGAAGAATACACTGCAGCAAGTCAAGCTGCATGTGAGGCTATCTGGATGAGGAAGATCCTGGTCGGTTTGTTCGGTTCTCATTTAGATCCTACCTTGTTTCATTGTGATAATTAGAGTTGCATTAAACTCTTGATTAATCCTTTGTTTCATGATAGATCTAAGCATATAGATATCCAGTATCATCATATCAGAGATTGTGTGTAGCGGAAGATCATGTTGCTTCAGTACATTCCTACAGAAGATCAGGATGCAGATATCTTGACGGAGGCACCCACCAGGAGAAAATTTGAATACCATAGAGACAGGATCTGGGTGAAGGATAATCCATTTATTGTTAAGAGGGAGTCTTGAGATTCAACAAGATGATGATCCTAGTGAAAATTAAGCACCTACACTAGGTGGGGTCCGCAGGCTATTTTTAGGTGTATGTCTATTTTTAGAATGGTGAGAATATTCTGTTTATAGTGGGAGTCTATTTATAGAGGGTTGAGAAAATTCTATTTATAGATGAGATTATATTTTTAGATGCATGGGAAAAGTCTATTTATATATCACATATCTAAAAATAGATCGGATGTCGACTATTATTAGCCCTTAATAATAATTAGACAATAAATAATAATCTATTCTCTTGAAGCAATTGATTTAAGTTAACTGATGTGGAAAACCAGTTCACTGAAGGAATTAAAAGTTCTAAGGTTGGTTGGTGGGACATGTAGAGTGGACTTCATTGTAACTGAGTGATACAAAGTTGTAACAGAGTTGGATGTGTAGTTATGTGAGTTTTTATTTAGTTTAACTCAATAAAGTGAGTTAAACTCAGTTGTGCTAGTTGTAACTCAATATACACTAGTGAGAGATCAATGAATTAATTATTTAATTAATTCACAAGCAGTGGTCTCACATGCAACTGAAGAAATACTACTGTTAACTACATGCATGTCAGATCCAGTGGAGACCTAGTTGAGAGACAGGTGAAAGGGCTTGTTTGACTATCAGTTGTGACTATAGTGGTGCATTCAATACAACTACACACACATTGGAGATGCCAATGAAGATTGTGCAGTCAAGGAAAGGAAAGATCGAATTCATTCATGGATCTTCATGGATTGCGCAATGGAGTCAGGCTGTCAGGAGGCAGTAAATTGGCGCATGTATTTGCCAATTTTTGTATGACAGTGTGAGATGATTGTATATTGTATTCAGAGCTCTTGGAGGTGAGTTTTGTATGAGATTGTTTCATGATCCATGATATACATAATATATTATAGTGGGTTTTTTAGCTTGATGCTTTCCCGGTAAAAACATTTGCGTTATGTGTGATTGCTTTTTCTTCATGTGTTTTCAATTGGCGATTAAATTTATGCAAAGATTTAAGTAGAAGGATTCTGTATTTTAACAGTGGATATAATTGTTAGATCAAGAGAATCCGGCAATACATAATTGTATTAATAAATTTCTACATTTTTTGGATAGGGGAATGTCAGGTACGTATAATAATACTGTAGTCCCCTTATTGTTATTGTTAAAGTAGCCCCCATATTGTTATTGTTGTGCCCTTTCATTACTATTGTTATGTAGGCTCTGATTATATTGTGACCCCTTAAGCTCCTATATATATAAACGATGTATTATCATTTGTATCATCCAAGAATTTTTCATTTATGTAATGTAAAGGAGGTTTCCCCCTTGAAGAGGATAATTTTTAATTCGTTGATCTATCTTTTCTTCTACTTTGTGAGCTCGTTGCATAACAAAGAAACAATCAGATTCAATTAGAAAGCGAGCCTTATATAAAATATACCATGAAATTGGTTGAAGGACATAATGAGCTGATAGGCTTTCCATATGTCATTTTTGGAAACCACCGGACACACAGTTGGAACTCCTTCCTTGAAATCCAACTGGCGAAAATGACTCTTGTATTATAGATGTAAATAATATCAGTGTAGGAATTAACTCTAGTACTGCTAACATTTGGAATTTTTATTTTGATGGTTCAAAGACGTAGGAGGTTTCTGGAGCTGGTTGCATTTTAATAGACCCACAAAATAACAAACACTTGATCTCCTGTCGCTTGGAATTTCAGTGCACCAACAATGTTGTTGAATATGAAGGCTTCATTCTGGGTTTAAAGAAATCCATCAACCTCAAAGTTGAAGCACTCAAAGAAAAATGTGAACAAAAAATTGTTACATGCCAGGTACGAAATACAATACATTGTGTGTCACCCAATCTCAGAAATTATCAACAAGAAGTATGGAACATGATTTCACATTTCCAAGATTTTAATATTAATTATGTTTCTCGAATTCGTAAGTATGTTTTTGATACATTAGCTAATGATGGTGCCAGGTTTTCACCTTTAAAGGATGGTTTTTTGATTGAAATTATTTATAAGCCATCCATGCTTGATAATGTAACTAAATTTCGCGTTTTTAATGATGACGAAAAAATATTGGACTTTATGGAAAATGATGATGAGTTCAAGGACACAACCATCGATGAAGACAAGCAAGAAAAAACATTACAAAGATAAACTCAATCAAATAAAGGAAACCCCATGCCCAAGGGTGTGATATCTTTAAAAAATATGTACGACTTGCAAACTCATTTCAAGGGACCAATTAATGCGAAGACTCATAACTCCACTCTTTCATGCGAACAAGTGAATCTTGGTACAAAATAGGATCTGAAGTATGTAAATATCATTACATGTTGCACACCTCAAGAGAAACAAGCTTTCATCCACCTCTTTAAATAGTATTGAGATGTATTTGCATGGATGTAAGATGACCTGAAAACTTATGAAACATGAATAATCCAACATGTGATTCACATTAAAGAGGGGGTACAACCTTTTCAAAAAAAACTGAGAAAGGTTGATCCTACAATTGAACCCCTCATTTAGAAAGAACTATGAAAATTTTTGGATGCTTGGATCATTTTCAAATTTATTCATTCGACATGGGTCTCCAATCTAGTTCTCGTGAGAAATAAATTCAAGGATGTACACCTATGTGTTGATTTCCACAATTTGAATCGGGCCTGATAAAAGGATAAATATCCCATGCCGTTGATGGAAAAAATTCTTAAAATATTATTGGGGTCATATATGTTCTTGTTACTAGATGGTTTTTCTGATTACAACCAAGTTCTAGTAGCAAAAACCAACAGACACAAAACCACTTTAAGGAATAAGTGAGGTACTTGTATTTAAGAGAATTTATTTTGGACGAGATACATTCCAACGAGATATGGACATCAGGTTCCATGGTTTGATTAGACAAATTGTTTTGGTCTACTTAGATGTTAAGGAAATATTTTCAAAGAAAAGATCCAATCACTTGCGTCATTTGAGGAAAATTTTCGAGCAATGTTGTAAATACGAGATATATTTAAATCTTAAGAAGAGAATCTTCAGAGTGTCTGAGGGAAATACATTGGGCCATATTATTGCGAAGATTGAGATTAAAGTGGACCCAAAGGGGGTCAAAGATATCACTCATATTCCCTTTCCATTGAACACGAAAGCTATGCAATCCTTCTTAGGGAAAATCAGTTTCCTCCGTAAGTTCATCTATGAATATGCACAAATAGTAAATCCATTACAAGAGATGATTAAGAAGGATGGAACCTTCACATGGGATAAAATATTCCATCGCCCATATAAAGAAAGAAATCACTGAAGCTCCAACACTATATATTCCAAATTTCAACAAAGATTTCCTGTTGTATACTTTTTCTTTTGACACTTTTCTTGCAGCTGTTCTCATGCAAAAGGATGATCAAGGTAATGAGCATCTCATATCATTCATGAGTTTTGGATTAAAAGGACGTTAGTTAAATTATCCCGCCATTGATAAACAAGCCTATGCCGTGTATAAGGTGGTAAAACATTTCAGGCCATACACTCAAAAAGGAGGAGAAGGAAACTATGTTACAAGAAATTTATGAAGCTATGAAGACAAGATGATCCTTGAACAAGAAGATGAAGGGACAGTAGATTGTGACAGAAATGAAGGATCAAAATCATAGGGAAGAATCCATATTTCCAACCCTTTTGGAGGAGGAAGGGGAAGAATATGCAACATATGTCATGAAGACACAAATATAGCAACAAGAGGAGAAGCTTTCCATTGAAAAATCATCTTCAAGTCCATGTCATTAGTGTTAAGTCATGTCTTGTAAAAGTGTCATCTTTAGAGTCATATGAGTCATCATTTTCCATAAGATTTGTGGATGTAATGATGTAATTTTCTATAAAATGGGACATGTAAATTAAGTGGAAGTCCAAAGTTCACCTATAGAATGTGAAAAGTCATGTAGAAGTCAAAAGGTCTCATGAGAATTTGAAAAGTCATATGAAAGTTCAAGAGTCATGAGGGGAGCTCAAGAGTCATAGGGGAGGTGGGGAGTTACCTAATTTGTTACATATACACCCTCATAGCTCAAGCAAATGAATTTTCACCTTGGATCTTCCAAATAGGCTTTAGAGAGGAAGATAGTTCTTTTGGAGACCAAGTGGTGGCTCAACACTCCATTATTGGAGCTAGTAGTGTTGATTGTATCAATGTATCTTGGAACTTTTGCTTAATAATTGAAGATCATTGAGCCAAGAAACTTTCATGCGTATATCATAAATATTGCAAGAATATTCTTTGAATGATTGCAATATATGTTATTCTCATTTGTACTAAATAAATTAAATTATTTCATTGGATTTGGTGCTCACTTTGTTGAATGTGTGTTTTACTTTCTTTAATGATAATTACTGCTATGTGAACTATTTCACTTTTTGATTAACAATTCTTTCATATGTATGTGCATGTGAATTTATTAGAATATCACTATTACTTTTCTCTTAAAGGCTCACTTTCGTTTCCCTCCAGTGAAATAACCTTGATACATTTTGCAATTGAACATTCCACAAGGCATACTCGCTTTTTCATTCAAAATTACATGTACATTTCTCTCTTGTGCTAACTATTGCAGTCAAGGAAAATATTTAAGAACAATGAAATCCTTGCCATATTTACGTAAGGGATCCTATACCAAATGGTGTGAGGTCTAATTGGGACTTCACATAGGGGATACCCCTTGTATGTTGGCGGGTTCCAACACCGTCAACAATATGGTACACCCATGAACCTCCAAGGGAATTGTTTTTAATTGGTACGATATTATAGCCCAACGATTGCTGAAAAGTGTCTCTAAGGCAAAATTTTTTTCACAAGGTGAGAAACCATAGTTCTATAAGTAATCTTGTTCTTTAGATGCAATATGTGCTAAAAGAAAATTTCCAGATCTTGAGTGGAAGTGGACCAGAGAAAAAACTCCTATCCATATATACTGAAAAACATTGTGGGGCACCAGTTATAGGGGCATGCATGCAAATATAACTGAGAAATTCATCTCAGTATGATCTCAAATTATATTTGGGATCAAGGCTCCTTGCATGATAGAAAAGGCTAGGGAAGTCATAACTATGGTTGTAGATTTGTTTACATCACCTCAATGCACATTCATTCAGGTATTCAGAGCATATAAAAGTCCACATCTCTTACCATTGTAGGTAATAGACATAGTGGTTATCAAAGAAGTTGGTCACCAACTTTGTAGAGGGTTGTCAAGGACATTACTAAAGTCAAATAAGTTTCCATGGCCCATCTTATCATTGAAAATAGGGTCATATGAACTAAGAATTTAAGTGCGATAGTGATGGAAATTGAGAAACTTAATTACCTTCGATTCAATCAAATGGGTTATCATCACTATGACCCTAGGGGCATATTAAAAACACATTATGTGATTCACATGGCCATATGCCTCAGTATTCTTGGAGGATGAGGAAAAGATCAAGAAGCATTATAATTCCTCTAGAGTAGTTAGATTAGGTGAAGAAGTAGTCCCTTCTAATACAACAAATGTTCTAGATAAGTCACATGAAGGGATCTAGGAGAAAATAAAAATTCAAAATAGTGCCAAATTAAAAGGGAAAGAAGAGCAAGAACCCGAGGAGGAGAGGATGAAGAAGTTAAAAACAAACAAAAACACCAAAGGGGAAATTTAGGAGGAGAAGAGAAAGAAATAAATTCAAGAGGCTAGAAAAATGAAATAAGAAGAAGAGCACAAATAGAAATAAGATCAACAAAAGAGGAAGAAAGAGGCTATGCATAAGATGAAATAAGAACTGAAGAAACAAAAAGAGGAATAAGATATTAATAAACAACAATAGGAGGCCCTCCAAAAACATAAGGAAGAATAATAACAAATAAGATTACAACTGGAGGAGGAAAAGAGGAAGAAACAAGAAGATGGCGAGATGTTGAAGAAGTTGGAAGAAGAACTTATCATAGATGATAAGAAAGAGGAGGAGAACCATGAAACATAAACTGGGCCAATCATATCTCCTCTAAATATTCAACCTAAACCTCCTCTGACCGCTGGGAGCCTTCCCTTTAGTGAGATGGGGATTCTGCCTTTAGACAAAGATAGAATTATGGACATATTTAATTTCCCAATTGATGAAAAATATCATTCAAGAACGGAGGAAGTAATTTCCAAATGAGGTAGATCAACTAGTTTCCATTCACACAGAAAGAGTTATTATGTCAAATACAAAGACCAATCCCTGGGTAGTTACTTTAGCAGGTGAAACCTTTACAATATCCACCAAAAATAATACCAATTTTTTGATGTAGAAGAATGAACAATTGGAGAAAGAATTGGATGATGCAAAGTATAAGATCAAACATCTCATCAAAGAAAATAAAAGGGTGTCTTCCATAAGTTCCATTAGAGAAGGCCTAAAGTCAACTATACTTGAAGAACTCAAGCAGTTGGAAGACATGATGAAGCAAGTTTATGAAGAGGTCATCATCCTACACAAGGAAATGGTTCCCCTATATGAGATCCAAAAGTAATTACAAGAAAAGATTAGGCTCCTAACATTGGCTCATACAACTGTGGACATGATCTAGGAATGGAGTTCCAAGTACATAAATGCAACAGAAACGTTTGAAAAGAGAGGAAGATATGATGCTGAAAAGGACAGAGTAGAGGCAAAGATGCATATTAAATATTATGATCAACTCAAGAATCATATAGCCAACACTAAGGCCGCCTACACAAAATTGCATTCTAGATTGGAAGCTCTGGTTTGAATGCACAAGGTTCCATTAGTTTATGCACTCCAAGAAGTGAAACATAGATACTATCACAAAAGCGTTGAAAGAATTTTTGGATATCTTGAAACATGCAACCACTCAAGATGGCCTTTAAGTGACTAAGGAGACCGTTCTAGAATCAGTTAAGCTACATATTAAGCTGATCACGTTGTGGAACAATATACAAGTTGGATCCAAAATAATATTTCCAAATGCGTTGGAGGGTAAGCTGAGGTATAAACTAGATCTACCACTAAAGGTCAAAAGTGTAATGACATAATACAAAGAGTGGTACTAATACATCAAGACGCATATCCACATCATAGTGGCCGAACTACAATTTCCCCAAATTATAGAATAATTTTATTTTATTTTGTATTTTGTAAATATTAGCCACATTTTGTAAAAAACGATAAATTTTGTAATTAAAAAAAAAGAGAAAATAAAAGTCTTGTAGAAGTTGAAAAGTCACCAAGAAGTCCAAGAGTCACTTGTAAGTCTAAGAGTCATGAGGGTGCTCAAGGGTCACATGGAAGGTGAAGAATGACATCTCATTTCTTATATATACCCTCAACAGCTCAAGAAAAATGAGTTTTAGCCTTGGCTTCTCTAGTTAGCATGTTAGAGAGAGATTTTTCTTTTGAAGAAGCAAGTTGTGGCTTCCATGTTCCACTATTAGAACAAGTGAAATTTCTATGTAATGGTTAATCTCATTTCTTTTACATAATCATAGGAAGCTCTCTAGAGTTGGACAAAGTTTTCGCACATGTATCAAAACTTATTGTAAAACTTGTAATAGCCCAGTCATTGTAAATGTGTAATGTTATGAAAGAAAACATAGGCACATGGGATGAGGTAAAAGAGACAATGGATCTCAGGGTTGAGGTGGACGTTTCTTGGGGATAAATGGCAAGCAAGGGGTAGGTGGCATGATAGGGATGACTTGCAAGACTTGGAAAGAAAACAAGGCTATCCAAAAAAAATGGAACAAGACGGACAACTGGAAAATATTTGATTGGCCCATACGTTTTGGGCTAGAATGGAAAAATAAAAAAAATTACAAGACTGGCTGAAGATATTTTTGGGGGAAGGAAACACTAGCTGGAAAATGGGACAGAAGGTTTGAACATTGAAAAATGAGTGAGCTATATCTAAATAGGGTATGTAGAAACAAAGGGATCTCTGTCTAAGGAATGGGACATATTCCAAATGCGAGATTTCTGTTCATCAGGAAATAATTCTGGCAGTATCGTCTTATTTTGGCCCCTGGAGTAGTTCCCTTATGCCTTGGAGTCTGGATCAAGGGCAACAGTTGCATGAAAAATGTTTGTTTATAGTTTTCCTAAGGTTGTGAGGTGATTCCCACCCAACTAAGTCACCCATGTTCTTTGGATATATGTGTTTACCACATGTTAAATGTATAATGAAGCTAGTGTCGCTATTAATGTGATCAATGTGCAGTGTGCTGTAATCACTTACTAGTGCCGAAAGGCTATAATTGGTTTTAAGATTTCATGTGTTACCATGCTAACACAACATTGGTATCTCAGTAAACCATCAAGATGTTAAGATATGGGAAATATTTTTTTCTCTATTCGTTTCTTTATTTTTTGGTACTAAGGTTGCTCGTATTGTGATTGTAACGAACTCCGAAGGTAAACCTTCCACCATTTCTGAATTTTTGTGTTATCATTATAACTCAATTAGGTTCCTTATGGCACTACATTATGGATTTCCTGGATTATGAGGATATTCATAATCAATTTAAAAACATTTTGAGGGTGGATTTTTTGAACAAGTTGTTCGAGGAAGCAAGACTTATAAAAAATGAGAACTTATTGGTCAATATTCATGATAAGAGAGTAGAATTAGAGAAAAGTTTGAAGTTGTGATGGGTTGGAGTCCTATGTCCCTTAGACTGCATGGTCTTGTGAATGTCATTAAAATCCATCCATCCATCCATTCATTATGTTATAATAAACCAAAGAATATCTCACACACACTGACTGTTCTATCCATTTAAGGACACTAAATTCATGAGACTTGCTTTTTAGTTGAGCTGCTAGACAAGTAAAGAAGCGACTTGTACCGTTTTCACGATTGCGTATGAGGAATGTCTTTGCAGATTGTTATTGATCTAATGGAGGTTGGCTACAATACTATTTCTCTTCATTAGAAAGGCCAACTATTAAAGAATGTTTAGTAAATTCAAACCACTTTCTTTCTTTACTGTATGGGATAATGAAATTATATGCATACAATCTTGTCATGCAAAAAAATATATTGGATACAACATCATAACCATATTTGGCTACACCAACATCTTTATTAGGAAAATATTCATATGTATCCAAAACTTATCGTTATAGATACTAGTTTAAGTGTAGCTATAGTCATAAGAACATTGCTATTTTACTGAAGCACTATTATGAAACTTGTGAGGGGATAAAATGATTCCAATAGTATGCAAGTGATATAGTTGATAATAATAATGCTAGAATTTGCATCCAAAAGCAGTAAAATATAGTATGTTAATTAAAATAAATTGTCATTGCGACAAAATTTGTAGGAACAACTTGTTACAGAGCCTATAGTACCACAAATTTAAATCCTAACCCTGAAGGATAATCACTCAATTAAACTTAAAAAATTGAGTGCAAGTACTATTATTTTAGTTTAACCATTTTTCCCTTCTTTCCCTTCTGTTATCACTCAAAAAATTCAAAATATCATTTTGACAAGGTTACATAGGTTCATGGGTCAAAATGGGGGTTTAGGAGTCATTTTAAGTTTGATCAAGGGAAGTATTAATTTTTTTATAGTTTGAACTTACCCTAAGGTTTAAACAAAATCATTTTTAAACTCCTTCATGTCAAAGCATTCATCATTTTATGATTCATTTCATTTTCCAAAGTTTTTGTACCAAAACTTCCTAATTAGCCAATAAACCACAGTTTCATAGCGCATTACACTGTAAAAAGTCACTTTACGCTACGAAATTGCTGATAGTTTCGTAGCGCAAACAGTCAAATTAACACGATGCTACGAAAGCACGGTTTTGTATCTGTCTTGTCAGTCGAGTTGTTAAGTGTCAAAAAACATTGGGAAAGGGTAAGTTAGATGCCTTTTGAGTCATGAAATGATGAAATCAAAGTACATACCCACGTTTTCAGTCATCATGGTCAATTTAGGTAATGAATAAGCCATCATTTCAGTCATGAGAGGACATTTAAATTTCAAATATTTTCCTAATTTGTCATTATCATTCATTATTCCTCCATGCATAATGTCTGAGCTCTGGAGAGTTATTGTATTGAGCCAAACTTATGGCTGGTTATTTTAAAGGGTTTACTAAATTCATATCAAGTGAGGCTGAACATTCATATCAAGTGAGGCTGAGGGGTTATTTGAGGAACTATGGTAGAGGAAAGAAAAATACACAGAGGAGGACAATGCTTAAGACATGAACCCGAAGACATGAAAACAATAATTGAAGATCCTGCAGTAATGGAAGCATTCAGAAGAGCAGGTTGCCTACAATTTTGTGAGAAATTGCAGGGCTATCATACACATGTATCCAAGGAATTTGCTTTGAATTTCAGTGGAACAACCACTAAAGTGGGAATGCTAAATTTGTCTATCACACTAGAGGTCATTGCTGCTGTTATAGAAATTCCAAGAGGTCAAGAAACCTGGTTCAAAGGATTCAAATTTAACATGGAGAAGTGTAAAGAGTTCATGAAGCCTAAGCACATTGAGATGGATCTCAATAATGTTGTTCCAAGAAGATGCATCAAAGATAATTATTCAAAATTGCCGCTCATCATCCAAAAATACTTTATCTGTGAAGGCAGATATCGCAAGGTTTACTCATACTATTTCAAATTACTTCTGCACTTCACGGGTAAGATTTTCATTTGACTTAAATTTTTATCTGCATAGAAGTCTTTCAAAGATGGCTGATAAGGTTCAAGCAAAGTCCGAGGGGAGTGAGACATCATTGTTTCATCATGGCTTTAATGAAATTATTGGTTTTAGATGAACTTCAAAGGTTAGGCAGAGATTGGTCCTCATTCTTTTTTGTTAACGGTTTTGAGTTGGATACTCTAACTCTTGCAAAAAACCCTAAACCTAAGAAAATTTCATCACCACTAGTTGCAAAACATAGCCAACCTTTGGTTGCAAAACCAAAATAAATTTCAAGAGTAAAGCCAAGTAAGAAAACTGAGAAAAATCCAGAGAAAATTTAGAGTCTTGACACACCAACTCTCCTATTTGCAGAACATAAATCAAAGGCTGTCAAACATGCAAAACAAGAACAAACTGTTAGCAAACAAGAGACCAAAAGAATGACTAGAAGCCAAACAATGGTTTTGAAAGAGAAGACAGTGGCCACAGAAGACAAAGAAATAACTAAGGGGAATCTAGAGGATATTCTACATGCCATTGACATAGAGGAAACACCTATTGTCTAAGCTAAATTCATAGAGGAAGATGGGTAGAAGTTGAAGAAGGCCAAATCTGCAAAGAGATTAGAGTTTGAGGGAGAAGATGCAGGTTTCATTTTCCAAGCAAGAAAGCCTATGACAAGGCATGCTAGGAAATTGATGGAGAGCAGAAAATAAGTTCAAATACCCACTGAGATAGCCCAACTAACTAAAGAAATTATTGACCTCTCATCACCCACAATAAAGGATACAATTAGCAAATTAAAAAGGGGAAAAGAGAAAGTGATAGAAAAAACAGAGTTGCAACTCCTTGAGGAAAAGTTGAAATTAGCATATAAGGAAATTGCTGTCATGAAAAAAGAAGCTAGGAAACACAATGTTGAGAAAATCCAGTTTGAAAAGATGAAGGCAGTTTGGGAAAAACATGTTGATACTGTTTCTAAAGACTTAGACAATACACAATAGCTTGTCAAGTGGGTAGTTCTAGCAAGATTAGAAGCCAAACATGTCAGAAAGGTGAACACTCATATGAGAGCCACCAAAAAAAGTCTTAAATACCAGGTGAAAGACTTACAAGAGAAGCTTGAACTAATTCATGATGAATTGCGGAGCAAAGGTATCAAAATGACAGTGATTGAAGAACCATTAGGCCAACCAATTGTAAATGAGGATGAAATGCCTCAAAAAGCCTAAAGTGAAGTTGGTTTATGGTTAGTGGATGATGAAGACATGTTAGTTACAAGTTTTTGACACTTACAACTTTCATTTTCCAAAAATTATGCCAAAAAAAACTGCATTTTTAGCATTTTCAGCAGTTTCATAGCGCCTCCAGGCTTGAAGGGCAGCAAAGTGCTACGAAACTAATGTAGCAATGTTTTTGTCTTTTTGACCAGTTATGGAGGGTGTTGAGAGCTGAAATTGGTATGAAACATGTGTTGGATGATGATAAATCTAATGCAAAAGGAAAGAGTTGAAATTGTTGAAGATAAAGGCTTATTTTGCAACGCTACGAAAAGCCCTACAAAACTGTCTTACTTTCGTAGCGCACTGCATTTCATCCTTTTGAGCAGGTTTTGAAGCAATTTTTGGACAGCTATAGGTTATGGAAGAATAATAGACCATGTCAAGCCATGATTCAACATTCAAGGACCACGAATTGAAGATTAAATGATAGCCAAAATGTTCAAATTTGCCTAAAAAACAGGGTCTTGTTTCCTATTTTTGAAAAGGTCAGCTAAGTGGTCATAAAGTGATGAATACCATTATCCAAATTCGACCATGTGACAACATACTTTTTAATGATGTAATTTATTTAAGTATATAAGGTTGTTAAAATATGGTAATGAGTTGTTTGAGTCCTTTTGAAATAGGACTTTCAAGTAGGATAGGTGTCTGTTTGTCATAAATTTCATGTTTTATAGTTATGCAAGGTGTCAGTGGATAGAAATTAGATGTATCTAGCCTAGAGGCAGATCATATCATGATGTAACATCTCTATTAAAGGCCATTGGGTCGAATTTGTCAGGGGTTGGAGATTTTTGGCAAAATTGCAGCTTATTGCAAATTGACTGTTTCAGCTAATACAAAGATTTGTTACTTGACCAACTTGAGATTCTGAAAGAGTTTTTTAGTGCTGACTTGTTCTATTTTCATATTTTATATATCTCTCTTGCAGTGGTTTTCATTTATATTACTCAGAATTAATCCATGTGATGCTCTGAATTCCTTTATAAGTGGATTGATTGTGTATTTCCATGTCTCATGTGTATGGCCTACTACTACTACTAAAAAACTCCGACCTGCCTCAACTTCCATGTCAAGTAAAATCATTAGATCACTGAAAGTTTGACTCCATAAGCCCAATGACTACATGCTGATGTTATTTTCAACCTACATCTATCAAAATCAGTTTATTTCCTAAATAGAGTTAGCCATCTATATCTTTATTCCATATCATTAACCCTCGAGAGAGCCCTCTCAGGCTGAGGAGGCTAAGCCTCAATTACAAGATTGGTTTGAAATAGTTAATTGAGATTGTCTGATCAAGTAGCCTATCAGGTCCAATTTTGTGATAACACCTTCTTCCGAAGTCACCACACAACAACTGGTAGCTAAAGTACCAAAACCATTAAAATTTACTATAGAAAGTTGAACGAAATATCTTCAACGATATCCTTTTATTGCTGACACATTTTGATTATGGGCTATCTTCAACCACATATTTGGTTTTAATCTACATTAAAGAACTCATAGCGTACATATACCATAAATGAGTCTTCCCATAAAATAAAGTAAACTTGATAGTAGATGTTGGCTATCGATTGATCCCCTTGCTAATTTATTCGGTGTCTCAGAGATCAAGCTTCTCTTAAGTGAAACATATACCATTGTCTTGTTGCTGAATTTTCCTGAAATATATCTCCAGTCCACGGTTCTTCCAAAGTAAAGGAACATGTTATAAGTGGAGATTTGTTTGCATTATGGTGCCATCTACTTGCCAGATTAAGAACAATTGAGAACCATTGCTCTGTCTTTCAGAAGGAGATGATGGTTAGTGCTAGGTTCTAGATAAAGAAGCCATTTTTGCAATATTACTATGGTCTAAGGGGGAGTTGTGTAGGATAGGTATCAAGAAACGGTAGATATGATAACTTAACGTAGCTATGTATAAAGGTGAGTTCATATATGAACTAATGGGCTTAAGATGAACCCCTCTTACCATTGGAAATTATGGTGCCTAGAAATTATCATTATTGTTTTCAAGAAATATGATCATAATATGCATCTTGTCTTGCAAAAAATGAGAGTAAAACATGGCTGGAAATTATCCGGTAATCTTGCGTGACTGGGCACTTACAAATTTGCAGGATTAGGTATGTGAAGATATTATGTGAGCCCAACTCTTTCCATAAGAAAAATTATAGTCGATGGATGCTAATAGTGTGAGATTAGGATCCTTGATTATTCTACACCTACATTGCCTTTGTTCCCCAAGAACCAAGATGGATTATTGAGTTGACTGCCATATTTCTTTGTAGTCTTCTTTGGCCATAGGTTGCAGATTTCCATGTCTCCAAGATTCATTACCTTGGTAAGTTACTCCTAGTTTTCTTTTGTTATTGGTTCTTCTGTGAAATTTCTAGGAATGTAATGGCAAGCATGAAATATGCATCATAACATGCATTATGGAACCTTGATATTATTTAAGGCCTCTTGCATAGATGAATTTTTAGACATGGAAGCGTATATTTTATATGAGAAATGCAATCATCATAGCTGTTGATGACATGATGATTGTTGAGATTGCAACAAGATGATGAGCTTAGTGGAAAGGAGTCGCCTTCACTAAGTGGGCCCGCAGGCTATTTTTGGCGCAAAGTCTATTTTTAGACTATGTCTATTTTTAGACATGTCGATCATATTCTATGAGTTGCAAGATGCTATTTATGGATGGTTGGTCAAGTTGGAAAAATAGATGGACTTCTATTTTTAGACATACTGGGCGGAATCTATTTTTAGATTGCCAGTCTAAAAATAGATATGTCGAATATTATTGGCTCTTAATAATATTTGGACTATAAACATTATCTTATTCTCTTGGAGCACTTCAGTTAAGTGCACAGATGTGGCACAGAAGCTGACAGAAGGAATTACGCTATTCCTGAGGGTTATGTGGATTTATTGCATGGATACTTCAGTTAGAACTCATGTGACAGAGTTTGGTGGAGTTGATTGAGGAAGTTAGTGGAGTTGTATTCAGTTTAACTAATCTAAACATAGTTGAGCTATTTGTATTTAGTTTAAATAATTGATACAATTAGTGAGAGTGGTGTGAATTAATTATTAATTAATTCACTAATTATAAACTCATTAATCAACTAAAGAATGCATCAGTTAACTTCAGTGCATGGACAGTTTCAGTGGAGACCAGTGCAGAAATAGGTGAAAGAGCAGGTTAACTATCAGTTGTGACTATACAGTTGCTATTTGCAACACACATATAGGTGGAGAAGCCCATGAGGATTGCGCAGTACAAGCCAGGTGGTTTATCTATTTAATGAAGCCATCCCATAGCATTGATTACGCAATAGAGGCTAGCTATCAAGTGGCAAAAGATTGGAGCATGTGTTTTGCTAGATCTAGCTTGATCGTGTGTAGCAATTGAGGGTAGTGATGAGAGCTTGTGAGGAGCTTTTGTACTATTATTGTTACATGATCTCCATGAAATATAATATACAAATAGTTGGGGTTTTCAGCTTTAAGCTTTCCCATTAAATACTGTGTTCATATGTGTGATTGTTTGTGGTTTTAATGTATGCATGCAATTGATTTTATTTCCACATGTGATGATCAATGGTAGAAGAGATTCTGTATTATGCATGAAGCTAAAATAGTGTGTGATCAGGAGAATCTAGGTGAATAATATATCAGTTATTCAAATTTCTACATGGTATCAGAGCGATATTGATCATTGGAGCAATTGCAAAACATTGAAGCGGTTGAGTTTTGTGCTGGTGGAATTTGAATTTGCAGCAGTGTTTTCTTGGTGTCGAAGTTGAGATGTATTTCAATGGATTGCGATTTGAGTATGCCATTGAGGGCAGCTTGAATTATATTTCATGGAAGGAAAGGATGGAGGCGGTGCTGGATGACAATGGGTTGAAGGATTTCATAGATGCAGAAATTCCAAAGCCTACTTCTAGTGATGCTGCCATACTTGACGCATGGCAAAAGAAGACAACAAAGTGTTGAAGGATTCTGTTGGAGGGCATGAAGGATCACATAGTATCCAACCTTCATGGTAAGGCTTATCCATTCTTGATGTGGAAATCTTTGACATATTTATTTCAAAGCAAGAGCGATCAGAGGAAGTTGGCGCTCAAGGACAAACTCAAGAACATAAAAATGGAGAAAGACGACAATATGCTCAAGTACCTCACGAAGTTCGTCCAATGCAGGGATGAGCTGGGAAGTGTGGGGGTGACTGTTTATGATGAGGACTTGGTGAGCTTGGCTCTCCTTGGGCTTCCAAAGAGTTGGCATTCCTATCAGGACTCTGTCAATGGTCGGGAGAAATTGCCAAGATGGGAGCAACTTTGGTCGGATCTTGTGCAAGAGGAGATAAGGCAGAGTACCAAGGATGGATCTTCATCAAAGAACTCTGATGAAGAGAATTTTGCTTTGGCTGCCAAAGCAAAGAAGGGGAAGAGCAAGAAAGCTTCTCAATCCGGTGAGAAAGGCAAGAAACAGGACATGTCTAAGGTGAAGTGCTTTCACTATCACCAACACAGACATTACGCCACTAATTGTCCACAGAAGAAGAAGAACAAGCAAGCGGGAAGATCTGCAGATGGAGAAGCTTTGGCTTCACAGTTCGAGCTTGACTTTTCACCGATCGCATGCTTGGTTTCAAGTGTGATGGACTGCCAGGGTTTCTTGACAAAGGGGTGCATCTTTTCACATGACAAAAGAGATCGAGATTGCTCATCGATATGATGAGAAAGATTCGAGCAACATCGAGATTGGCGATGATGGTAGATACAGTGCGACCGGTATCGGTACCATTTCCTTTGAGAGGGAGTCTGGTAAACCCTTCGTATTGAAGGAAGTGATGCATGTTCCAGGATTGAAGAAGAATCTTATCTCTGTGGCGATGTTAGAAGACAAGGGATACGATGTTGTCTTTAGCGAGGGAAAGGCTTTCCTGCGCAGTAAGGCAACTGGTGAGACCCGGAGGATAGGGGTTTGAGTTAAGAACCTTTATCAATTGCAGGTAGATGGATGCGCAGCAATGGCAGGCAAGGCAGAAGGAGTGGTGAGCCGGGATGATGGCGAGTTGTGGCACCGCAGATTGGGCCACCTTCACCATGGAGCTTTGAAGATACTCTGCAGTTTGAAGTTTACTGGCTTGACAGTGGCCTTTGTGATGGCCGTACTGGGCAAGGGGTGTACCTTGGGAAAATTTGTGAAAGCCACCCTTCACGAGAAGGATAGTCGTGCCACGACGATCCTTGAGAGAATTCACACAGACGTGTGTGGACTTTTCTCAGTAGCTTCGACAACAAAGCACATGTATTATGTGATATTTGTTGATGATTTTTCTCGTAAGTGATGGATCTTCTTCATGCAGAAGAAGAGCGAGACATACTCAAAGTTCTGTGAGTTAAAGGCACTGGTTGAGAAAGAATCAGGGAAGCAGGTGAGGGCTCTAAGGAGCGAAAATGGTGGTGAATTCATCTCTGGAAAATTCAAGGACTTTTGCAACGCAGAAGGAATTCGAAGAGAGCTCATAGCACCTCATAACCCATAGCAGAACGGGGTTGCTGAGCGGAAGAATAGAACGATCGTGGGTCCTGCACAGGCGATGTTTCATGATCAGGGCCTACCCATACACTTGTGGGTTGAGGCATGCAATACTACAGTATATGTGCATAGCTATTTTCCTCATAGGATACTTGGCATGAGTACACCCGAGGAGGCGTTTTCTGGTAAGAGGCCTGATATTTCCCATTTGAAGATTTTTGGTTCACCTGTTTACATTCATGTGACGAAGGATGCCAGGAAGAAGCTGGAGCCGACTGCAGAGGTTGGGATATTTTTGGGGTACACTGATATGCCCCACAACTATCGTGTGTATTTTCCAGACAGTCGCAAGACTGTTGTACGATGGGATATCAAATTTCATGAGGAGAAAGCCATGAAGTGTTCGCTTGAGAGGGAGCCACACTCGCATGCAGATGAGGAGCTATTAGTTCCTAAGGATGAGTCTCAGGATGTGGATCAGCCACAAGATGAGGTTCATGGAGTGGAAGAGACCACTCAGGCAGCGCCAACCATCAGAGGGCGTAAGCACACTACAGAAGCTGAGCGACTGGCTCAAGATGTAGAGAAGGTTTTAGGAGCACCTACATCACAGTGTAGACAGAGACAGTCACCTGACCGATATACTAGATACATGGCTCTTATGAGCAAGTGTATCATGACAGAGCCATCCTCTTTCGAGGAAGCTGTGGAGGACCCTGCATGGGTAGATGCCATGGTGGAAGAAAATGATTCAATTTTCAGAAACAGTGCATGGGAGATTGTCCCGAGACCGGAGGGGAAATCAGTGGTGGGTTCGAGATGGATCTACAAAGTGAAGCAGGTAGCTGACGGGAGTGTGGAGAAGTACAAGGCAAGATTTGTTGCCCGAGGCTTTTCACAGATAGAGGGGATCGATTATGAGGAGACCTTTTCACCTGTCGCAAGGTATTCTTCCATACGGACGATTCTTGCTCTCTCAGCGCAGATGGGGTGGCACATTCATCAGATGGATGTGAAGACTGCGTTCCTCAATGGAGTCATTGAGGAGGAGGTGTACATAGAGCAGCCCGAAGGTTTCAAGATCTTCAGTAGCGAGTCGCATGTGTGCAGGCTCAAGAGAGCACTGTATGGGTTGAAACAAGCACCTCGTGCTTGGTACACATGGATAGAAAGTTATTTCACCAGACCTGGATTCTCCAAGAGTGAGGCGGATCCTAACCTATACCAGATTGTGGTGGAGGGTAAGTTGCTGATCATTGTACTTTATGTAGATGATTTGATTTTGATGGGTGATGAACTGTTGATACACTCATGCAAGGCTGATCTTGCAAAGGAGTTTAAGATGAAGGACTTGGGCCTCCTTCATTATTTCTTGGGATTGGAAATTTGGCAGCGCAGTGGTGAACTGTTTATTTCTCAGGGTAAGTATGCCCGGGAGATACTGGAGAAGTTCAACATGCATGGCTGCAAGCCTGTTGATACTCCTCTTCTTGGTGGATGGAGGAAGGAGGATGCTACTTCAGCGGAGGTAGTGGATGCTACTGTTTATCGAAAATTGGTGGGGCTGCTTATGTATTTGGTCAATACACGACCCGACATATGCTATTCTATTAACCAACTTTCACAAGCTATGGTTAAGCCAACCAAGCTCTTTTGGAAGGTGGGGAAGCATGTATTGAGATATCTCAGAGGCACATCGAGATATGGATCATGGTACAGACAGGAGGATGAGTTGAGGTGGCATGGCTTCATGGATCGGTATCATCATATCAGAGATTGTGTGTAGCGAAAGATCATGTTACTTTCATACATTCCCACGGAGGATCAGGATGCTGATATCTTGACGAAGGCGCTCACCAGGAGCAAATTCGAATACCACAGGGGCAGGATAGGGGTTGCATATAATCCTTATCTTGTTGAGAGGGAGTGTTGAGATTGCAACAAGATGATGAGCTTAGTGGAAAGGAGTCGCCTTCACTAAGTGGGCCCGCAGGCTATTTTTGGCGCAAAGTCTATTTTTAGACATATGGATCATGTTCTATGAGTTGCAGGATGCTATTTGTGGATGGTTAGTCAAGTCGGAAAAAATATATGGACTTCTATTTTTAGACATACTGGGCGGAATCTATTTTTAGATTGCCAGTCTAAAAATAGATATGTCGAATATTATTAGCTCTTAATAATATTTGGACTCTAAACATTATCTTATTCTCTTTGAGCACTTCAGTTAAGTGCACAGATGTGGCACAGGAGCTGACAGAAGGAATTACGCTATTCCTGAGGGTTAAGTGGAGCTATTGCATGGATACTTCAGTTAGAACTCATGTGACAGAGTTTGGTGGAGTTGATTGAGGAAGTTAGTGGAGTTGTATTCAGTTTAACTAATCTAAACATAGTTGAGCTATTTGTATTCGGTTTAACTAATTGATACAATTAGTGAGAGTGGTGTGAATTAATTATTAATTAATTCACTAATTATAAACTCATTAATCAACTAAAGAATGCATCATTTAACTTCAGTGCATGGATAGTTTCAGTGGAGACCAGTGCAGAAATAGGTGAAAGAGCAGGTTAACTATCAGTTGTGACTATACTGTTGCTATTTGCAACACACAGATAGGTGGAGTAGCCCATGAGGATTGCGCAGTTCAAGCCAGGTGGTTTAACTATTTAATGAAGCCATCCCATAGCATTAATTACGCAATAGAGGCTGGCTATCAAGTGGCAAAATATTGGAGCATGTGTTTTTCTAGATCTAGCTTGATAGTGTGTAGCAATTGAGGGTGTGCATGAGAGCTTGTGAGGAGCTTTTGTACTATGATTGTTACATGATCTCCATGAAATATAATATACATATAGTTGGGGTTTTCAGCTTTAAGCTTTCCCATTAAATACTGTGTTCATATGTGTGATTGTTTGTGGTTTTAATGTGTGCATGCAATTGATTTTATTTCCGCATGTGATGATCAATGGTAGAAGAGATTCTGTATTATGCATGAAGCTCAAATAGTGTGTGATCAGGAGAATCTCGATGAATAATATATCAGTTATTCAAATTTATACAATGATATTTGGCGACAGTTTACTGATAATCTTGTATAGTTGAGAACGACATGTTCTTTATTGGAATCCATTTAAAGACATCCATCTCTATATATGATAGTAAATTTCTTTCAATGACCGAGATTTAACAATTTATTTGGTGGAAGTTGATTTTTTCTTACAAATGAAGATAGATGAGCAAGGCAGGATAAGGAGACCTCAAAGAAAACAACTTAGTAAAGATATAGGTGCTTTAAAAAGAGTTCGATTGTGCAAGGAGAAAAGGAGATGAAAGAGTGGTACATTTAGACAAGTGGTTTCTAAGTTCCCATGATGTTTTCTCATTGAAAACTATTATCTTTAGGAGTATGCTAATATTTCCAAAAAAAAAAGAAAAAAAAAATATAAGAAAAATATTTTACCTCATTCATCTAACTGCACCATGAGAATTAGGTAATCTAGTAACCACCTCTGGTTAAGAGAAGGGGGTTTGTACATGGAAGTGTGTCTTCTATACAAGAAATGTATTCGTCATAGATGTTGATGACATGATGATATTTGGTGGCAGTTTACTGATAATCTTGTATAGTCAGAGAACAACATGTATTTTGTTGGAAGGCATCTAAATACATCCATATCTATATATGATAGTAAATTTATTTCAATGACTGAGATTTAGAAATGTATTTGGATGAAGTTTATTTGTTCTTACAAAGGGAGGGATATGAGCAAGGGAAGATAAGGAGACCTCAAAGGCAACAACATAGGCAAGATATAGGTGCTTGAAAAAGAGTTTGATTGTGTAAGGAGAAAAGGAGATGAAAAAGTGGTACATTTAGACAAGTGGTTTATAATTTCCCATGATATTTTCTCACTAAAAACTATTATCTCTAGGAGAATTTTAATGTTTCCAAAATATAAAAAATAAAAGAAAAAATAATATATAAGAAAAATATTTTGCCCCATTCGTCTAACTGCACCATGAGAGTGAGGTAACTTAGTAACCACCTCTAATTAATAGAAAGAGGTGTGTTACAAGTGGTATCAGAGCTTCCAGGTTCAACACTTGGACCTAATGGGCTCTATCACAAGAAGAATGAAGATGAAGGGTCTAAAAATAGGTCTTGACAAGTGCTCCATTCAGGAAAAAATAAAAATAAATGTTTCACAGGGTCTATATTTCTTTTTTCCCTAAAAAATAGCATATAATGCACCTTTAGTTGGAAGACAACATGGAACTAATGCCTTTCCTTGGACATAACTAAATCCAAAGTCAATGATAAATTTCAACACCTTTAAGAGGACAAGTTCAACATATTGGATAACCTTTCCTTGTTAGGATTAAAGTCAGAGATTAATGCTTAAATAAGGAATAATTAAGCTTTAATTTCAACATAATTCATGAAGATGAGTTAATACTTAGTTTAGTAGCTCCGATGAAGTATGAATTTGATATGTTTAGACATTGTGTTGCTTATTCGTATAGAATTGATAATATTTTTAGAGTGTGCTATCTTTGGTGGAGGGTGCTTCCTTTTAGGAAGTTAAA
Source organism: Pinus albicaulis (assembly GCA_034641835.2). Lineage (NCBI taxonomy): Eukaryota > Viridiplantae > Streptophyta > Pinopsida > Pinales > Pinaceae > Pinus > Pinus albicaulis. The sequence goes on along the minus strand of CM076583.1, from coordinate 590,093,303 downwards.
TTGCTAGTGTGTTTGGAGAGAAGGCTTCTATTTTTGGAGGGGAGATTCTGTTAGTTTATAAGAAAGCTGCTATTTGGAGGACAATGCTTATTTTCTTGTTAAAAATATATTCTCTTTGTTGATTAAAATGTCACTGTTGAGTGAGAATAAAATTTCCATTTTGAGTGAGTGGTTATGAATTGCAAAGAATCACACTGGGTATATATATAAATGATTTATTATTATTATTATTATTCCAGATTAGAATTGATGTTTCAATCCTAGCAAGTTGGCATGTAGACTAAAACTCACCAAATCAAGGTTATTTATCTCCTAGAATGGTTAATTTCCATGAAATAGGATTGCAATAGAGATGGGTACAAACACTGACTTCCACTACCACACATATTTAGCAAAAGGAAAGAACCAACATAGATGCTTGAGCAAATATAATCTGTTAAAAATGGGGTATTTGTGTGAGAAATACCTAGATTAATAGCAAAATATCCAACAAAAATAGCTTCTAGGATGAGGTATGAGGGAGCAAAGGCTTCCTTACTTTCAAGCAGGGTTACCAAACCCTTCAACAAAAAAAAATCCGTGGTATGCTTACAATGAAGCCTCCAAAATTTGTTTGGACATACATCTAGGATTGGCCTTCCATATAGCTAGTAATTAATGCTTTCATTAGTTATACTGAAGGAAGGCCTTAGATTCATATGATTGGCTATTTTCCACCAGTTCCTTTGGAATTGAGGTCCACGTTTGAATACGATAAAGTTAGGAAATACATTGATGATTTTCCAACATTACCCTTTTTACATTGTTCAGTCTAAATTTATCCTTTATCTTAGGCCAAGGAATCTATTATTTGGATCCCCTATCAATGAAGTGTAATATGGTATTAAGCTCTCTTCTAAAGAGTGTTAAGGCTAAAAATGATTGTGTTATCACAAAAAATTGGTCATCTAGCCATTTCCAACTAGATGGATCGAAGTACATCATGTAAGACCAATTTTACCACAGTAAAATTACTTTTACTATAAGAAATAATTTAATAAACCATATTTTATTAAGTTATTTCAGGTTAAAACAAGAAACCCCATGAGGAATAATTAAATAAATCATTATTTATTTTATTTTCCTCTATGAATAATTAATTTAACCATTGTTTAAACAATATTCTTGGTCATATTTAACCCAATTATGAGAAATAATTAGATAAATCATTATTTATCTTATTTTCCTCTAGGAATAATTAATTAAATCATTATTTAGTTATTATTCCTTGTTAAATTTGACTAAATCACCTAGGAAAAATTAAACAAATCATTATTTGTTTATTATTCTTTAACCACATTCTTGAAATAATAAATAAATCATTTATTTGTTTATTATTTCTAAATAAAGGTATTTAACCAATTTAAATTCCTTTTCCTTCCAACAAAATATAATAAAATATTCCAAGCGGTTAGATCTAGATTTTAGTTAATAATATTTTATTATTTTCCATTATCAAGGATAACTCAATGTTTTTTTTATAAATAGGAGGGTTTTTCCATTCATTCTTCACTGTGATCATTCTCATTGTCGCTATTATTTTCTTTTTCCATTTGAGCTCCCACTTGAGTTCATCACATGTTTGGGTTTTCTACATCATTGAGAGAGAGAGAATTGCGAAGCTAAAGCATTGAGGACAACCAATAACCCATCCCATTGAGGGGGACTGATAACATTTACTTGTTTCCTTCACCAGGTTTTACATAATATAAAAATCATTCTTTAATCTTGTCTTGTTTGTTGGCTACTTGAAGTTAATTTTGCATCACTTATTATTTATTTTTACTGTTTAGCTACTTTTACTACATAGACCTGGGTTTTTGTAAGATTTGTTATAATTTTGTATTGCATATCTAAAGGGTTAAGCAACCATTTTTGTTGTTAGGGCTATTTGTCACTCATAGCTAAAGTAGGATCTTTTCGTACACCTGCGATAAGATTTTACACTGACAGATTGTGTTTTGACCAATGACATGTTACCATGGACTAGAATAGGTGACTACTATGTGTGGTGTCAATTAAAAGAAAGGTTGAACCAAATTTGTCACCTCTTAATCTTATGAAAATCTTGATAGGTTCCTAAACTCTCCAGACACTTTGAGACATAAAAGCCTTGGCTTGGGAAATGATAAGCTCTTGAAGTTTTAGGCCTGACCACGCTTTCTTTCCTTATGGAGCACCTTAGGTACAGGAGATCACCAGCCATTGTGATTGGAAGAGAGATACAATTATGCATGCTTGTCCTTTCTTCTAATGGGTACTCCGTTCTAGGCAAGCATATATATTAAGGTTAAGCACATGCCTTCTAGGTGATTAGGGTTAGGTTGTTAGGGAATCCCCAGGTGCCTACACTCATTGTATTTATTTGTCTCTCTATCTATAAAAGAATGGTGGAGTACATCATTTAGATAAAGAAATTAAAAGTGAGATAATTCAAGTTTTGGGATGAACTAAACATAGGAACAATAACACAATTTGGAAGAGTAAAGGCTGCTCTCGAAAACTTGTAATTATTTGGATAAGTACTTGATCATAAAAGGAATAACTCATAAATCCTTTAAACTAGACTGTTTAAAATGACCATATCAAATCATAAAAATTTAATGGGCATGAATGAAATAGGGAACATTCTATTGGATATTTGAATTCATCCAACTATAATATTTTTTAATTTCTCTACAACTAAGGGTAGATACCTTTTTCTTGAGCTTTAAAAATACGAGGTCTGAATCTAATTCTTAATTGTGTTCTCAACTTGGTGTCCTCATATTGAGGGTATATGGAAATTTATCCTCTATATGTATATGCATTGTAAAGGATAGAGATGACCTCTTCAACGCTCATTTTCACTGGCAATATAACGACTACTTTTGTAAGAACTTTTTTTTTTTAAAATCTATTACAAATACGAAAGGGAATGCAAAAATTTCCCCAATTACTATTTTTTATCACAGCCCATTATTCCTTCACGTAAAAAAATTCCTTCCCATTTTAGTTTCATGCTCCACAATCTATGGTTTGCTGCACAAAATCATAAAGTATTGGTTGAAGCAGGAAATCTCAACTCAGGCATTGAAACTGATTCACAATCAAATACAATTATCAAGGGTCCCAATGGAAGCAGTTGGATATTTATGGATGAGAAAGATTTGTAAAAAAAAATAAAGCCCGATTTTCCATTAAAAACAATTATGGCACCTATGATTCTTTGAAAATTACGTTGGGATACTCTTAGATTGTAGTTCGATTGGTCATAGTTTTTGAAGATTTTTCCTAGTCCCTGACCACCACCTTCCTTTTATAAATTATGCCTTAAATATAGACTAGTAGATGAATAGTTTTCACTGTAATAGCTTGTAGATCTCATCTATTTAGCGGATACCATATATTTTATCCATGGCAAACAAGTGCACATAATATTGAGCAAATAATGGCTATAATGGACCAGATCCATGGTTTGATAATTGGATGTTCATCAACATATAGTTTCCTTACTTGAATGGTCTTCAATTTTTATTACATTGATCTATAGTTCCCATACTTGTTTTAGTCATATAAAAAGAAAAGAAAAAGAGACACTTGAAAGACTATGTGTACACGTGTTATCACATCTGTACTATATGTGGAAAAGTGACTAATGATGGTTATTTATATTATGTAACCATCAAGAAGCTAGTGAATGGATGATTTAATCTCCCACGAGGTACCACATGAAAAGGTGACATCATAGATGTTGATGGTATTCATATAGGTATGATGGACCATGCCAATATTTCACATGTCTAATGACAGATCGGACAATGTAATATGGACCATGCCAATATTGAACATGTAATAGCTTGTAGATCTCATCTATTTACTGGATACCATATATTTTATCCATGGCGACCAAGTGAACATGATATTGAGCATAAAATGGCTATAATGGATCAAATCCATGGTTTTTTAATTGAATGTTCATCAACATAGAGTTTCCTTACCAATATGGTCTTTAATTTTTATTACATTGATTTGTAGTTCCCTTACTTATTTTAGTCATAGAAAAAGAAAAGAAAAAAAGACACTGGAAAGACTATGTGTACATGTGCTATCACATCTATACTATATGTGGAAAAGTGACTAATGATGGTTATTTATGTTATGTAACCATCAAGAATCTAGTGAAGGGATGATTTAACCTCCCATGAGGTACCACATGAAAAGGTGACATCACAGATGTTGATGGTATTCATTAAGGTATGATGGACCATGCCAATATTGCACATGTATGATGATAGAGATTTAGTAAGAATTCCTTTAATTTTTATTTTATTTTATTTTGTAAGTGTTTTACTGATGATATATATATTAATAGAGGTGGTTAATACTTAGGCAGGATATGGAAAAGGTAAGAGGCTTGGAACGTGATATTACTTCAAAATTATGATGCTTTCATGAAATAGAGCGCTTGTGTTGATTTGGTTATGAGAAATTAACCAAGGTAAGTGAATGCTTATGCCCATTATTTGAAAAGGTATGACTTGTGTGAGGCCATGTTATTGATGGACTTGGGAAAGGACTCCACTTGTATTATTTTTGGCTAAAGAGGAAGGTGTCTAGATGGTTGATTAAGCTTTGGTGAGGTGGCTGGATTGATACAAACCCCTGCAACGTCTTGAAAAAATACAAACAACATGAATTTGACCTTTCTCATCTAATGTCAAGTTTTTCTATTGAAGGAAGAGACATATGCTCTATTGGAAGCACATTCAATTTTATATCATCTGACTCATCCCCTCTTGACCCAAAATATAACCCACTGGTAGTTATCTAATTAGATAAATTTTTACCCTATTGTTGCATTATGTTAATAGGACAAATTATGGATGTTAATTTCTTTGTTACAAGTGAAATTGAATGCTAATAAACATAGAATGATTATATGGTAAATTGAGATTGTCTACAGGATTAGTGATGTATTCTCCTTTTATGTATATGAAATTTTAAAAATGCGAAGCATGCTAACTGATTCTATAAGGTTGCAGGTGCTATAGTAGGAGACCCAAATCTTGCTAAGTGTCCAAACAACTAGTTTCAAATGCTAATTTCATCAAGAGGCTGATTATATTATCTGGTTGACATGGATCTAATATTTGTAAATGCAGGATAATAGTTACGATTAATATGCATATGTGTTGCATAATTTGAAGCAAACTTATGTAGATGTTGTATTTGGTTGGTGATATATAGCTGCTAACAATTCCATGGATGCATGAAAAACTACATGGAAACATGTTGAGTCCACTTGCACATGGAAGACTCAGTGACAGAGACAAGGAAAGGAAGCTGATTTTGTTACACATATGTATGTATGGAATGATGGAAGGGAGTTCCATGAATGTCAAACTCAGGGCACTGAGTATAGTTTTTGGAGTCTCTTACTTGATGATTGGTGTGATATGATTTTGACCTTTATTTGTGCATTTTTATTTATGGAAATGCATGGCCACACTGTTTTTGTGTGCGGTTTTCCTATATGGTTGCAATTGTGGATTTTAATTTTCTTTTGTGATGTTGCCTTGAGTTTTCCTCTTTCATTTCCTTTTGATTTTATAATTGTCCCTTGATTTGCATACTTGGGGGGTCCTGGGCAAGAGAGTAGAGTGGTAGGAGAGACACAACTTTTAGAGGAAAAGGTAGCATGGAACACCACGAGGCAACTTGGTATGAACATGGTAACATGCATATGCAAAAGAAAAGTTAATTGGAATGTGATATGATAGCCAAGTAGGCTGGTCAAGTCGATTGAAATGAAAAACAACAAAATGGTAAAAAGGAGTGCTCTTAACCCTAAATATATTTGCACGTGCTTATATATTGCATAAAATATTATGCTAATATGGATTCCATTTTGATTGACGAGTTTTTTTCAGAAGTCATTCTTATGGAATAATTATGGATGCACATGGTACAATGAGGAAAATACACGTAGGTGGAGCAAGTGCTTTGGAATTTTCCAATGGCCCCTTTTCTAAATTTTGATTCAATCCAATATTGGATTTGTTCTCCTTCCTTGGAGTGTTGTATGCCTTCAGTATCTAGATTTGTTTTCCTTTCACTCCTTATTCCTTCAATGAATATTTCTTGACTCATTACTTCCAGAGGTGTATATGTGCATGTGTTGTACATGTGTATATGTCGTATCGTCTCAAACTTGCATTGTGATATGTGTACGTGACATTATGTTACGTGTACATGGTATGGAACCACACATATATGTATACATGTTTGTTACTTGTATGGGCCTGTGTACAATGTATTTTTTTTGGGTGGAGGTGGGATAACATCTAGATTCCCAATATTTCTATCGAAAAAACACTACTTGGTTTGGTAGTGCCCATAGTTGCGAATGGGCTTCAGGGTGGAGGTGAGCCTCTGGATTCCCTTGTTGCTTTGGAAACCAGTCCAACATGATTGTGGGGTGGGTACCTGGGCAGTTAGCCAGGAGCATATTTGTATCCCTAGAGCAACATGACTGTAGGGTGGGTACATGGGAAGTTAGCCTGGAGGATACTTAGAGCCCTAAAGAAGCATGATTGTTGAGATGGTACCTGGAAAAATAGTATGGAGGGTACCTAGAGAATTGTATCAAACACTTTGGATCGACGCTTTAGCCATGGAGGACATGATATCATTTGGGTGCTTTCCAGGATAGGAAATTGACCCCATTTATGTACGCGAAAAGAAGAAGCCATCAAATCAAGATAAGTACCAATGAATTATTGATATTCTAAAATTTTAAATTACGAGCATGGTTTATGATAGCTAGGATTTTTGAGCTAACATGATGAGATGTTCTATTTTATCATGATTTTATTCAATTTCTTGTAGGAATCTTGGAAAATTCTGAGTTCATTGCAAACACAAACTGCTAATGAGGTATAATTTACATTCATTACAATTTTCTTTATGATGAGTCTAATGGAATATGTGTGTCTATGATGTAGGAATATACATGAGACTTCTCACTTCAGATGAAAAAATATGGCCATAACATGGAATAAAAATAGTGTGCAAAATCCAAAAACTTTAGGAATGGGGCCATTATGGGACACTAGCACCAATGATGCTAGCTGATTACCATAAAAAATGTGATGACCAGTTTGATAATATTGAGGCAAGGATATTCCTTGTTTTTGATACCCCTCTGATGTGAGGAAGCATGGATGGGGGAATGACCAATTACCTGAGGGAATGGGAAGCAGAGAAGTGAAGTTGATTTTTTTTTTTTTTTTTTTTTTGGTCATGAGCATAGATGGGTGGAATTGGAAGCACAATGGGGGTGTGCCCCAGAAGTAATGAGTCGAGAAATATTCATTGAAGGAATAAGGAGTGAAAGGAAAATGAATCTAGATACTGAAGGCATACAACACTCCAAGGAAGGAGAACAAATCCAATATTGGATTGAATCAAAATTTAGAAAAGGGGCCATTGGAAAATGGATAATTTTATAAAATAAAGGTTACTGAGTGGTTGGGTGAGCCACTATGCATATAAATTTTATTGTACATATAAATATACATATCAACTATGTTTATTCTTTTAGGAGGTTAATCTTATTGTATGTGGTCATTGAACATCGATGACGGTGTTCCCCCAAGGGGGAGGGGTTTGTAATAACTTGATCACTTTCACCATTATAAATGTGTAATGTTCTGAAAGAAAACATAGGCACATGGGATAAGGTAAAAGGGACAACGAATCCCAGGGATGAGGTGGATCTTGCATGGGGAAAAATGGCAAGAGGGTGTAGGTGGTATTATAGGGATGAATCACAAGACTTGGCAAGAAAGCAAGGAAAACTAACAAAAAAAATATGGAACAGGATGGAAAAATGGACAAAATTTGATTGGCCCATAAGTTCTGGGCCAGATTGATAAAATAAAAAAATATTACAAGATTAGTTGAAGAGATATTTTGGGGGAAGGAAACACTAGTTGGAAAATGGGACAAAAATTGAACATTGAAAAAGGAACGATCTTTGTCTAAATAGGGTATGTGGAAAAGGATGGAGCTCTATCTAAGGAATGGGACATTCTCCAAAGGTTGGAGCTATGTTCATCGAAAAGATATTATGGCGGTATCATCTTATTTTGGCCCCTAGATTAGTCCCCTTATGCCCTAGAGTATACCTCGGGGGTGTAAGCTGCATGAGAAAGGTATGTTTGCAGTTTCCTAAGCTTGGGAGGTGTTTTTTCCCCCTAACTCATTTTCCCATGTTCTTTGGAGATATGTGTTTACCATAGGTTAAATGTACAATGAAGCTCGTGTCACTATTAATGAGATGAATATGAAGTGTGTTGTAATCAGTTACTGGTGCCTAAAGGCTATCATTGGTTTTACGATTTCATGTTCTGCCATGCTAATATAGCACTGCTATCTCGATAAACCTTTGAGATGTTAATTGTTGAAGACAAAAATTGTCCCTTTTTGACACCATCCTTAAAATCCATTCTCCTCCTTTTTGACCATAAATATATCAATAAGGTGTCAACTTACAAGGTTAATGGAAAAAAAGGTATTTAATCATATTTTATTCATAGTTTCATTGTTCTTTATTATTTGATTTAATATTTTCACAAACTACTGAATTTCATCATTTCTGCAGCTAATAAATGATTATACAACTCATTTGAAGAATATGTAGGTTCTGAAACACCAGGTGAAGAATGAAGCATATGGCCTAGGTAGCTGGCAGCTAGCACAACGTTATCCACCAATTTCTAGGATCCAACAAGATGATGAGGATTTCGTATGACCAGGTCAACGTGGAATTCAACCCAATGAAAAAGGAGCTGAAGATGAACCAGGCGAGTGAGGAGATCAATGATAAGGATGAAGCTGATATTTTTCCTCATGATTTTCTTCTTCGATAGAAAATCATGAAGAATCACTATTTCATGCTATCTATATTATTTTTAGAGTTTCTGTCGAGTAGGATAGACTCATAAATATCTAAACGGTTATTGAAGGAGGTTATAAAACCTACCTCTCGGCACGATGAAGACATACTTGTTTATTATTTTGAAATACTCTTTGCAGCTATTAATAAAATATTTTTATTCCTCTATGCGGTGCATTTAAATGCGTGTGTAGTCTTTGCTGATCACCACTTACAACTCAGAGGAGGCCCCCCTAGGAGCTGTAATATTTTATTTTCATTTCTAGTTAATAACTCAATTTTCTAATTTTTGTTATGTAGCATTAGATTATCACAGTTAATATTTCAGTTTATGATTTCAGTGAATTCTTATGACAGTGAGAACAAAGTTTGTAACAAATCTTTCTAAAGATTTCTTTCGTAGATTTAATCATTTCGTTGTGTGAAGGATGAAGAAAATTAATCGAAAAAGGATCTATTGTGCACATGTAAATGTTAGAGTAGAATTATTTGGTTTCAAATTTAAATTAGAAATAGAATTCTTTTAAGGCTTTATCAATGTGATTTGGTTTTTCTATCGTGATACTTTAATTCCGAACATAATATTTAATTCCATTTAGGTTAGTAAGAAGTAAATCTATATTTGCTGGTGTGGATAATATTTAATTTTTGCTTGTGTGTTATTAATAATAGTTTCCTTTCCTGTCAAGTGTGAAGTATATTTATATTTGATTTAATTTAGTTTTTTCTCTCTAAGATTAGTTTGTTTTCCTATCAAGTGTGATCTATTTATGCAAGAGTGATACTTCCCTTTTTTGCAAGAGTGATGGACTTTTTGATTTGAATGATTCTTAGATAAAAACATGTGCATGAAACATCTTAATCCAATTTGAAAATTATTCACCGAATAATAAATCCTAGCACAAATAGTGCATTTACACTTCATCAATTTACAAGTCCCGATTGAAAATTTATGAAGTAATTTAAGATCAATAAAATTACCAAACATTAATACCTAGGAAATATGTTGTTCTCTAGTCATTTTTTTTGGTACTAAGGTTGCTTGTATCATGAATCTAAATAAATCTAAAGGTAAAACTTCCACCAGTTCTGACTGGTTGTGTTCTCATTCTAAATCAATTAGGTTCCTTATGTTAGAATAAACCAAAGAATATCTCGCACACACTTGCTATTCTATCCCTTTACTTGAGAATTTCAAGGACACCAAATTTGGGAGACTCGCATCTTAGTTGAGCTGCCGAACAAGTAAAGAAGGGATCATACTATTTTAATGAATGAAAATACATAATTTTATTTTGAGAATGTTATTGATCTCATGTACGATGGCTACCATACTCTTTCTCTTCACCAAAAATGCCAAATGTCAAGGAATGTCTAGTAAATTCAAACCACTTTCCTTCTTTATCTTATCAACTAATTAAAATATATTCATACAATCTCGTCATCTAGAAAAATATATTGGATACAGTGTCATAACCATCTTTGGCTATAACAACTTAATAATAAGGAAAATATGCATATACAACCATAATTTATCATTATAGATTATAGTTTAGGAGTAGATACAGTCATAAGAACAATGTTATTTTACTGAAGGGCTGTTATGAAACATGTGAGAGAGGATAAACTGATTCCAATAGTACGCAGGTGATATATTTGTTAATGAGAATACTTGACTCTGCATCCAAAAGTAGTGAAAAGAACTATATCAATTAGAATAAATTGTCATTGCGAAAAACAATGTAGGAATAACTTGTGACAAAGCTTATAGTATCGCATATTTGAATCCTAACCCTGAAGGATAATCAATTCATTAAAATCATAAAATAGTGTGCATGTACTTTGATCTTATTTTTACCATTTTTCCCTTCTTGCTTCTCTTCCCAAGTCACCAAATTACGACTAGAAGCTCAAGTACCAAAACCATTACAAGTTACCATGGAAAGTTGAATGAAATATCTTCAACAACATCCCATTAACACTGACACATTTTGATGCTAGGCTCTCTTCAACCAGAGATTTGATTTTACTATACATTAAAGAACTCATAGCGTACATATACTAGAAATGAGTCTTCTCTTAGACAAGAGTAGAACTTGATAGTAGATGTTGGCTATCAATTGATTCTCTTGCCAATTATTTCTACGTCTGAGAGCTCAAGCTTCTCTTAAGTGACACATGTACCATTGTCTTGTTGCTAAATTTTCTTGAAATATATCTCCAGTCCATGGTTATTCCAAAGTAAAGGAACATGTTAGAAGTGGATATTTTTTTGCAATATGATGCCATATACCCAATAGAGTAAGCACGATTGAGAACCAGTGCTATTCCCTTCAGAAGGAGATGATGGTCAATGATAGGTTCCAAATAAAGAAGCCAATGTTGCAATATTAGTGTGGTCTAAGGGCATGGGGGGGGGGGGGGGGCTAGGTTGTGGGATAGGTCTTGAACAATGGTAGATATGATAAATTAACGTATTTATGTAGAAATGTGAGTTCAGATATGAACAAATGGGATTAATATGAACCCCTCTTACCATTGGAAATTTTGGTGCCTAGAAATTATCATTGTTGTTTTCAAGAAATCTGATCATAATCTACATCCCACCTTCCAAAACATGAGAGTAAAACATGTCTAGAAATTATCCTGTAATATTGAGTGACTATGCCCTTGCTATTTGTCAGGAGTAGTTATGTGTAGATATTATGCGAGCCAAACTCTTTCCATAAGAGAAATTCCAATAGATGGATGATAATTGCGTGAGATTAGGATCCTTGACTTGTCTACACCTACATTCCCTTTATGCCCGAAGAACTAAGATGACTTGTTTATTTGACTACCATATTTATTTTGTAGTCTACTTTGGCCATAGGTTGCAGATAACAGTGTCTCCAAAAGTCATTACCTTGGTAAGTTTAATCCTATTTTTTTTTGTTATTGGTTCTTCTTCAGTTACATTTCCAGGACTATACAACAGGCATGAAATATGCATCATAACATGCATTTGGGTACCTTAATATTCTTTGAGGCCTCTTGTATAGATGAAGTTATAGACATGGAAGTGTATTTTTTCTACGACAAATGTAGTTTTCAAAGTTGTTGATGACATGATGATATTTGGTGGCAATTTAATGATAAGATTGTATATTTGAGAACATGTATTTTTTTGGAAGACATTTAAATACATTCATATCTATATATTATAGTAAATTTCTTTCAATGACCAATATTTAGCAATTTATTTGGAGGAAATTGATTTTTTCTTACAAAGGGAGGGAGACGAGTAAGGGAAGATAATGAGACCTCAAAGGGAATAACTTAGTCAAGATATAGGTGCTTGAAAAAGAGTTTTTTTGTGCAAGGATCAAAGGATATGAAAGAGTGGTACATTTATACAAGTGGTTTCTAATCGCCCATGATTTTTTCTCACTGAAAACTATTATCTTTAGGAGTATGTTAATGTTTCAAAAAAAAAAAAAAACTCTTTTAGGGGGCACCATGAGAAAAATAAGAAAAATTGGGTAAGAAAAATATTTTACCTCATTCGTCTAACTGCACCATGAGAATCGAGTAACCTAGTAACCACCTCCGATTAAGAGAAGGAGGTGTGTTACAAGACTTTTCTTGTAATATTTTTTTTTTTTCACAGGAAAAAATTCGTAATTTTTCATTAATATAGAAAAATTACATGTTACATTTTACATATAATAACCATCATAGATCATGGTTCTGTATCCTCTCCAAGGAGGCAGGTAATCTGCAAGTATTAGTGCATATATTCTGCAAGTATCCGTGCTGGTAGTTCTAAACTGATCACTGCTATGTACAAAAAAAATAAATACAAGGTAGCAGCCGATATTAAATAGAGCTGATAATAACATCAGCATAATATAGTCGTCAAAAAAACATGTGCCTGTCAAAATGCAGCCAAGGAGTGACTGCTCGCATATCCTGGAAATCATCTATGAATGGTCTGTGAAAATATCGATAAACTTGTTCCCCATCATGTTTAGTGATGAGCCATTTGCCCCAATCTATCTCCGCTGCTTCTTTGGAAAGCTTGTCTGCCAATTAGTTCCTTTGCCTGTAAATGTGAGTGATAGATATAATGTAAAAATAAGTTTTTATAAGATGCACTTCCCTCAATAATGATGTAAGTGTGTGTGTATGGCACTGTGCATGAGAGTTGAACCAATTTATGAAAATTTGTGAATCTCCAAAAATCTGCAATCTGTTGCATCCTTGTTCACGAAAAAATAACAGGAGAAGCTAGAGGCTAAGAAGTTCGGAAAAATTGTTTGTGCCAGGGCCCAGTCCCATTTTGAGGTGAAAATAATGAGTGGTAAAGATGAATAAAACCACACCACCCCCACACCCATGGTTATTTGATGCCCCGTCAAAGTAAGCCCAGGGATGAGAATGATTAATGTTTTCAGGGATGATGTCCTTTGTTCAGGTGGATTATTCCTCATCTGGAATGAGGCTGTAAGTGGATATGATGGTAGAACATATGTGATCCCAGATCACCTATGTGCCTTCAAAGGTGTATCGATTCCACCTGGTCCAAATTCCCCACACAATCAGCAGAGGGAGATTTCGAAGTTTGTTGCAGGTGGCAACATTCCACCACGTAGACCAGGCCTCATATATAGATGATCCATTCCATGTGAGTGCACAACCCATTGCTTGAGTAACCAATTTCCAGAGATCTCTGATGAATGGGAAATCAAGGAAAAGATGCTGAACATCTTCTTCATGAGCGAAATAGAAACAACATGGTTGTCGATGGTCGATATGCAGTTATAGAGAATGCACCACATAAGTAATCTAGTTTTGTGAGGTGCCAACAGCTTCCATATTGAATTCCACCACCAAGGTTTATTAGGAGGTTCGTTGGGTGTACAAAGAGTGATATATCCAATCTTTGGGGAGTATTGTCCTCTGGGCGAGAGAGCCCATAAAAGTTCATCCTCCTGGTCTGAGAGTCGAATGTGAGATGCTTGAAGGGCCCTGATGTACCGGGTCTGGTCGGGATGGCCTTCATTTGGTAACCCTAGATCCTGAGCTGATAGCTAGCCCTGGGCATGCTAATTAGTCCGCAACTGATCAGCCATCTGTGCTAGATAGCAATAGTTAGCATGTGCAAGGTGATTTATGATATATTGTGGCAGTTTAAAATTTCTCCCACTTCCTGACCATGAGTCCTTACCCAATATGACCATAGTACCTGTTCCAATTTTCTAAGTCAATCCTTGCTGGATAAGGTGCGTAGACTTAGCGATGGCCTTCCAGATGATCGAGGAACCCAGACTGTGTTGAATAGTACCACGGATCCAATCCATAGTAGTCTGGGGGGTGATGTATTTGGAAATAGGAACCTCCTTCCACAGGCTGTGCCTAGATATAAGGTGCCAACCCAATTTATCAGCCAATGCTGATGCAAAAATGGGGAGATCCTTAATAACCCAACTGCCTCAATCCTTTGGTCTGCTGATTTGGTCCCAAGCCACCTAGGCAAAAGTATGCTCACTACCTGAATTCCTCCAGAGAAATTGTCTACATATCTGCTAAATGCGGTTAGTGACACCTTTGGGGAGCCACGCAAGTGACATCCAATATACAGGGATATCATCCAAGACTGATTTGATAAATATAAGTCTTCCCCCCTGTGAGAGCCAACGATGATGCCAGATATTGATTCTGCGCTCTACTTTTGCAATCAGCCAATTCCAATTTTTATCTGGTAGTCATTCAACTTTAGGTGGAAGCCAAGATATTTCAAGCCATCCCCAATGTAACTGTGCACATAAGGGAAGTTCAGAATTTCAAGCCCTTGTACTTGTGCAGAACATCTTGTCAGTATTATGGTAGATTTGCTATGGTTGGGAGCCATACCCATAGCTCTGCAGAAAATCTGAAGGATTTGATCAAATTGTGAATAGTCCTGACAAGAGCCATCCAAAAAAATAATCACATCATCCACAAATAATAAGTGAGTTAGCTGCAGGAATTCATTTAATCTAATTCCATGGATGTCACCAACTTCCTTTTCTCTATTAATGAGGGTCGAGAGGCCTTCCATGACAAGGACAAATAAAAGTGGTGAGAGGGGGCATCCTTGCCTAAGACCTCTACTCACATGAAAGAAATTAGATGCAACCCCATTGATGAGGATGCTGTAAGTGGCATTGCTGATACAACCCATAATCCATTTTATTAAAGATTGGGGGAATCCTGTATGGATGAGGATGAGATGAATGTAGTTCCAATTAACATGATCAAAGGCTTTGACAAGGTCAATTTTATGGATGGTGCTTTTAAGATTCTTGGTTTTAATGGTGTGCAGGACCTCTTGAGAAGTGCCAATAGCTTCATGAATCTGTTTGTGGTGGAGAAATACAAATTTCTCCTTGGAAATATGAGAATCGAGAATAGGTTTAATACGGTTTGCAATGGTTTTGGAAATAATCTTGTAAATGCAGTTGCAGAGGGATATCGGCTTGTAGTCATGGAAGGTAGCCGGGTGATCATTTTTGGGGATCAGAGTAATGAATGTAGATTTAAAACCATCATAAATCCGACCAGATGATCTACTATCTTCAATGACCTGGAGGAGGACGTGGCCAATGAGTTCAAAAAAGTGTAGATAGAATTCAATTGGCCAACCATCTGGTCTAGGGCTTTTGTCTTTTTTCAACCATTTTAGCACACCTTTGATCTCACCCATGGTGATCGGTGCAATGAGATCCTTTGCCTGCTCATCATCAACAAACCTGTGAAATGTTCGAGCAATATTCATGATATCTAGAAAGTTGATGTTGTGTGGTGCTCTGTTTTGATTTGTGAAATGATGGATACCCAAATCCGAAAGTTGTGCATGTGTTTTGGCCACATATCCAATATGATCAGTTAGTTCCCAAATAGTGTTGATGGTTCGCCTTCCTTTAGCACACTGCTGAAAGAAATTAGTATTTTCATTGCCGAATTTCAACCAGATGGCCCTGCTTCTTAACCTCCACTCCTCTTCCTTATGATGGAGGATTATTTCCCTGGTGGTTTCTAGTGCAATCAACTGCTATGTTGAACAGAAGCCCAAGTAGTCCGAATTAGTGAGCTGATAGATTTCCAATTCAATCCTATTCAACTCCTCTTCCTCGAGGTTTTTTTTTTTTTTTTTTTTTTGTCGAGCCCAACGAATAGTGATTGCTTTTATACACTTGATATTTCCATTAAAAACCCTAGCAGGTTCTCTATTAGGAAATAGATTTCAATTTTTCCACTCCTGTGTGACCAGCTGATGAAATTCTGGATTATGTAACCATCTAGCATTGAATTTAAAAGGTGGATGCGGTTTCTGTTCACTTTCTAGGAATTCCAAATAAATAGGTGAGTGATCTGAGGCCCTACCCCTACCCACCCATTATATTGATCTAACCATTTGATTATGAAACAACTTCTTGATAAGGAATCTATCAAGTCGACATGCCAGTGCACTCCCCAGTGTGTCTATTTATCCAAGTAGGTTGCTTATTTTGCATGTTGATATCAATAAGTTCAGCCAATTCCAGATTAGTAGCGAATAAATTGAATAACGGATCTGGGATGGCTTGATTTCCCCAAGATTGTGAGATCCAGATAGAAAAGTTTAAGTCTCCACCAAGAATGATATGATCTTGTTGAAGCAGAGGGCATCGAAGCAAGGATTTCTAGTAAATATATCTATTAAAACATGGACTGTAGAAATTTATCAAGGTGAAAGGATGTTCAAAATCACAAGTGGAAACATCCATGCCTATGACACCCTCCTACCCCCAACAATTCGTCATCCGAGTGGTCCTGTTGTTGATGCCTAAAGCGCAACCCCCATATCGACCATGGGCATCATTTGTCATGAAAGTCCAGTCCGGGAGGAGAGTGATAAGGATTTTTTTTATGGATACACCATCCCCCAATGTTTCTTGAAGGAACAGGGCATCAATGGGAGTGTTAAGAGGGAGTTTCCTAAGTGCCAGTTTCTTGATGGGGTTGGAAAGTGCCCTGCAATTAAAAGAGAGACAGATCATAATGGAACCCCATATTTGGGTTTCCTTTCTCTAAGAACCCAAAGAAGGGATGATTGAGTACCCGCCTCCACCTCCATATTGGCTCTACAGATAGCCTTTGAGATTGCAGAAGGTCTGCCTCGTGGTTTAGATGATGAGTGACCCTGCCTCGAGCTAATGCCGAGCTCTGACAAGGTGGGATGTTTTATAGATGATCTCAAGAAGTATTGGTGCCCGTCTGATGAGGAGTTGGATGCCGCATGGGGGGATAAGCCAGATGAATCTGCAGAGGTGTGGGATATGGTGGGCGAGATGGTAGGGGGGGCCGATGAAATAGAGAAAATAATGGAGTGCAATGAACAAAATGAATGGTGTATAGTAATAGACTATGTAGGTGATAAAAAATTACTAATAGTAGAAGAGGGCAGAGAGGTACCCGGAATCGAAGTTGGATCCTTCTAATAAGAGTGGAAAGGCGAATAGTGAGTGCGAGCTTGAGTAATCGACTAGGTAGGTAGCACAACCTCGGACTGATTAACGACATCCATCGGTTCCACATGAGGTGTCAAAATAATGGTGACCGGATCAGTTTTTGTAGCTATATGAGAAACCGTCTTATAGAGTGGAAGCCCCACACCCATGAGTGGGAATTCTTTGTAAATATGCCCAGCCGAATGGCATCACTTGCATCTGAAAGGAATCCCCTCGTAGTCCAACATCTGCTGCTAGACCATCACTTCTAAAAACATGTTATAATTGTCATGGAGGCCATCCCTAGTATCCAAGAATACTAAAATTTGAGCAACAAAATAAAGTCCCAACTCTAAATAAGATATGTCATGATCAAGATATAGGCCGAAGTCTTTCCCAACGCTACGAAGAGCAGCTTCATTCTAGAATTGAAGCGGAAGCCCTGGAAATCACATCCAAATAGGTCTCGCACTCTAATTTTCCTTGTTGGGGTTGAAGAGAGGGAACCATCATTTCAATAGTACAGGGTGCATTTCGATGTGCCAGAATTTGGTAAGAACCCAGTCCACTAGAGTAGGTTATGAAAATTTAAGGGTGAACCAGCTTGTGTTAAGAAGTCTGACCCCCGGAAGTTACTCCATGAGACCTCCCCAAATTTCGTCTGTCCATAGCTTTAGTCACGATGTGGTGTATTTGCAGCCTCAAACCTTTCCCACAAGAACTGTGGCTGCTGTCAGTTCGATGTTAGCCATACCTTTATCTCTCCCAATATTCACATTTTGACTGTGTCGATTCTTGGCAGGTCGAGTTTTTTCCCCTGCCTCTATGCTGGTTCTAGTCTTTAGAGTCTGCACCAGGTTCTTCCAGTACGTCAGAATCAGACGAATTTTGTGCTTCAACCATCTGTGCATCAAATGGTATATTAACGAAACATCCAGAAGCCGCAATCGGCTCTGTCACAGTAGTAGAAGAAATGGGTTGTTGCAATGATGCCTCCCCACTGATGCAAAGGTCTGTGAATGCAAGGGCATCTGCACAAATATTTTCTGTTGCCTCAGCAGTGCTCGAGGCTCCTGTGGCAGTGGTGTGTAACTCCAACAAGTTAGGTGTGTATTGTGCCTGGTGCTCCCAGAGATGCAGCATAGAGGGTGACGGGATAGTAAAAGTTGGAGAGTCCAAACTACCCACAAATGGTTCAGAGCTGCTCGCAAGTGTGACTAGTAGAGGCAGTTCTAGCCGGTGAAGAGCCAGTGCAGGCACCATATCCTCCATGGCCGCCACATCAGCAAGTGTCCCCTTCCCCCAGATATCCACACCCTCCAGAGGGTCCACAGTGTAATCAACATCGTCTTCATATATACTCATGTCCAAATGATGGGTTAGGATAGTAACCGTCATAGTCTTGGAGAGTAACAAAGGGAAACGAAGCTCCCCGAAAGTGCCGCCAGAGGAAGCCACGTGAACCGACCACAACCCAAAATAATGCGGTGGACGTTGACAACAAAGAGGTTACCAACCAGTTGTTGCAGTGGTTGCCCCAATGCACAAGAATAGTGGAAGTGCAGCAGCAGATAAACCCAGGACTGAGGCAATGGGTCAGAGACCACTTCTTGTAATAGTTATGATGCTTGATTGTGTTTATATGTATTAAAGGAATGAACTACTTAGTTATATTTAGTACAAATATTTATGAAAATATATGTCCTTATTCTTTCATGGTCGTTTCTTGATTGGAAACTACTTTCCAACTAAGTAACAATTCTTTCTTTATGTGTGTGTCTTTATTAGAGTAGTGCTAATATTATTACTATAAAGGATCATGTTGTTTACTTTGTTTCATGGAATTAATTTTATTCCCATTATATTCACATGTTTCAAAAAGCTAACATACTTGCATATCTCAAGAGTAATTGTGATATCTATGATATACTACTATTTCTTGCCAAGGAAAATCATAAAATCAATATAATGGCAGGTGGGGTATCATCCCAGATTGGAATCCCACACCAAATAGTATATAGTCTAATTGGGACTTTATAGCAGGGAGAGACCCTCGTGTTGGTGGAATTCCAACACCGTCAACACCTTCCTATTTTTACCATCATAATTTGATAGGATGCCACATCAACCCCCATTATTCATGGAAAAGGTGTTGGCATTATGGTCCGCTTGGAGGTGTTCATGGAATGCATCATGTTATGATCATGATTTTTGGGCTTTGGCCTCATGTTATAAGAAAAGAGGATTTGTTTAGCCATTTTTTGGTGGCTATTTCCATGTGGTTGTTGCTTGTATGAGTATGGTTGGTGCCTCATGTGCATATTGTTGCATATACTTGATGCTACTCATAGATGCTATCATGATGATGTTCATAAATGATTGTGTGATTTCCTCATGTGCATATTTATATTGCTGCTAAAGGATTGTTTGGTTGGGAATGCTTCTATGAAAGTTGCTTGGTTCATATACTTCTTGTTGCTGATATGGAGAGTATAGTCGTTGGTTGATATGAATCATATATCAGCCACGTGGAGGTCAAATGCTTCAATGTTAGTACTTGTATTCTTACAACCATATCAGATGGAGTTGACTCTTTATTGATGTCAAAGGGGGAGTGATAGAGGAGATTGGTCTGGAGTTTATGTGTGGTTTCCATCAATGCCAAAGGGGGAGATTGTTGGCATTATGGTGCGCATGATTGCAGCTATCTAATATTGGAATTGGTTTCATGTTAGAAACTAGCTCATGTTGGCATTGATGTCAACCCTATGTAGCCTAGTTATTGCATTGAGGTCATTATTGTAGTATGGTTGTAGTTGGTTGAGTTGGCATTGAGATGGTTATGTTGGAAATGATGTCAACCTTATGATGTCACTCATGATGGCTAGATGATGGATTTGCTATCGTTGATGGTTCCTCATGTGCTAGTGGTGTTTATGTTCTTGTTCATGACCTAGTGTAGGAACCTAATGCAGGAACTAATGGTTGAATTGTTGCAAAAATGTGTTGGCTTGATAGGGATGTTTCTGAGGTACTACAATGTGTTGTGGGTCTGTTCATATGTGTTGCAACTTGGTGCAGGTATTAGAGGGGAGTAGAGGACTTGTTGGAAACATTTCCAACCTTTATTTATTGGCCTTTAGGTAAAATTGGTAGTGAAATTGGGGAGACTTGTTTTGACCATTTGTAGAGGTGTCAAAGGTTGTGACAAAGGTTTGAAGGCATGTACATGAGGTGATGAAGGTAAGCATGAAGTTGGAGGAAGTTCTGAGCTAGAGTTTTTGGGTTCTCACCATCCTATGCCCCAACCGCACCCATGAAGACTTCTGCATGTGCTTGAAAGGCTCCAGTCACATGGAGAAAAGCCTACGCATGTGTTTGAAACCCATATCAACTTGTTTTGTGTGTGCAATTGAACTTTCACAAAAAATTCTATGGATTCCTCGCACATATTAGATGTATTTCGACATGGAAATTCCCATAGGCTTATAGATTAGTTTAAAAAGGTTAGGAATGCTTTGAAAAATTACTCTAATGATGTGAATATCTTTCGTGCACAAGTAGTGGTGACAGTGGATTGATTTTATCAACTTTGTGCACCTTTGGTCCTAGGACTGTTAAGGGATGAAGTACGCTAGGGTTTGGGTTGGAAACCCCAACAAAGAAAGAAGCATACAACAACAAGAAGCATACAAATTTACAGTCCTAATGCTCAAACTACTAAAATGGGAAGAAGGGGTAGTACCCGTAGGTCCTACGTTTGAAGGCGATCCCACAGGGTTCAAACCCTCTACTTCTCCTAGTGCTTCAAAACCTGCAACTCACTCAAGAAAATCACATATACTAGTAATAATTGAAAGCATGTTGAAGATTTTAGTGTTAGATCATATAATCATATAAACACAAAGAAACGAAATCATTCATTCATAGGATCATAACATGTATAAAGCATTAAGATCATGAAGATCAAGAACGGGACCGAGCTTCTTTATTGATGAATGCAAATATCTGTGGAGGAATACCACCTGATTCAGCCATCGCTCCAAGTGAAACCATCCTCTAGATCCATCCAGACCAAGCCTCAACAATAATCTTCCAAAATCATACACATGGAGGTCATATAAGAGGAATGAACATCTCTGTGAGGGAAACAAGGGTTTCCACAATCTGGGAGTGCAGGAGGCACATGGATAAATCAGACTTGATCAGGGACTAAATGGCTATAATATCAATACCCATATCTCTCTCCCCTTAAGAAATTACCATGGGGTGTATTTATACCACCTCAAAATAGAGTTTTCATTTGTGATACAGTTAGGCCATGGGCTCCTGTAGGTAGGATTCCGGTGTAACCTGTAAACCCCGCCCAGAAAATAGGGAATTTTATAGTTTTCATATTTCAAATTATAAACGTGGGTTGGGTATAACTGGACCCGCGTGTGCACGCACTTTTTAGAAGGCAGAGTCGTGTATGGAATTCAAAATAATGTGTTTTAGGTAAAGGACCAAGTTTGAAGGGAAAGGGCTTCCCAGGGCCATAAATCAGAGCATCAAGTATACATAGGTGGAAAATGATGCTATAATAGATGCCCCCTAATATATGAGGTCAGAAGGGGTACATGATGGCCAAAATGCATTAAGTGTATAAGAAGAAACACATGAGGAATTGGGAGGAGTTCAATAGATTTTAACCTACCAAAAACCAATGGAAGAGATCAGAAAGAAATCTCATGTCTGAGGCGGGCATACCCATGCTCAGTGAAAGTAAAGCATGTCCACATATCAAGTATGGAGTGGATCCACTATGTATACAAGTACAAAAGAAAATTCTAATTACATAGTGGATCATTTGATCACAACCTCAAAAGTACATATCAAGGTCATGTCATAGTATCACATATAGAAGAAATGATCAATGATGTTGAGAAAGGTATCTGATCACTAAAGTCACGTAACTGAATCTCCAGGGTACCGAGTCATAAAGAGTGGAATAATGGAACTACACGCAACTCGAGTGCCAACACATAAAATTCTGCTGTGATGAACTGAAACATATAAGGTGGATGGTGTCACTGGCAGAAAACTGAAGGAGCTGTCAAATGAACCAAAAAATGCTGATGCAAACCCGAGGTCTTCATCGATCACCATGGTAAATTTCTACACTATGGGGATAAATGGGCTGCAGTCGACCATGTGAGAAATCATTTTATTACTGGTCATTGGTGTATACTGTTAAAAAACACGAGACAACTCATCGATAATGATGATGAGAGTAAAGGTACACCAATACAATCTAAAAAGTGTGAATAAATGAGTTGAAGTCGAACAATTGAGAGAATATATAAATCAGGAGACATTAATGTATTCTCACTATCGATAGCCAAGGAGTCTGCCACTTATGACTGCAAACCCTAAGGTACTGAAAAAGGACTCTAGACCTTGTTCCCAGAGAAATGAGTTGGAATCGATGGTAAAATATCTGCTGGAAGGAAGGAATTAAGGCATCCCACATCAATCCAGTGCGAGTGTAATCCGCAGACCAATAATTTGGAAGGAATCAGATGAAGAAAGATGAAGTAACCAACCCGAAGTACGTTTCTTGTGCACACAAAATGTGGCTAGCACACGACAGAAACCCTTAGAACCAACCAATAATGAAAGCTGACACAAAGGCAAGAAATTCACCAATAGGGTCAAATGGAAACCAAGGTACTGCATGAATCCCAATGTGTGATAATGAAAGCTTACATTGAACACAAGGGAAACCACTCAGTTAAAGGCCCATGATGTTTATTGATGTTGAGCATAAGGTCACCTATCAATGGTGGAAATAGGGCCATGGTGTGGCTATAGGACTACTCTCAGAGAAATTTTTCGAAGTCGATAAGTGCAAACCCGCCAGCAAGAATTCAATGGATACCTTCTTAACTAGCACAAGCAAAGGACCAAATAGTTGATGTGATAGAACATAACTTTGACAGACCGGGTATGGCCAACTAACAAATGAGTCAAGAGACACCGTAGAAAGGCTAACTCAGGTTTACTTCCCTTGAACAAAAGCACGACTCAAATGCGACTATATGGCAGCATATGATAAATTTGTATAAGTTTGTCATGCAGGAGGCATAAAAAAACCCTCCATATGATTGGATGAGATAACCAACCGGGGGAGTACTGACTCAATAACAAGGTTATGCCTCTCCTAAGTCAAACTAAAGCCCATCCCAATGGAGAAAATTCTTTGCTTTTTAGTGCTTTTTCAAGGGGGACGCAACTGACTCAAGCTTCCATCAATTATGGAAGTAATGTCCCTTTCCCGCTCTTTTTGAAATATATAATTTTTTTTTTTTGTATTTTTCATATTAAAAGCCTGAAAAAGAATAAAAGAATGCCTATAGTACAGTGGAAAGAATGAGTGTTAGGGTAAAGATGCCCTAGTTCCTGGGATTAGAACATTCCTATGCTCAATGTAGGGTGGTGAAACTGGTAAATGACAGTCAAAGGAATGTTCTCTCCATGGGAAAAAGGTGTCAAGTTGCAGATGCTAAGTGATTGCAAGGTCGATTTTGTAGAAATACATGGTCAAAAATTTCCTTATACATGAGTCCAAGTGTATCTGGCTTAAGGCCAAAGGATATAAATAGTCAATATGCAATGCAATAGAAAAACTCAACAAGAGGGAGCCTCTAGGGTATAAAGCCAGAAAGATAGTGAAGAATAAGGAGAATGAAGCTTCATCGTAAAGGTCATGGCAACCCTAAAGAGGACTCCCGAGCCTACACAATTTTTGTAGCATGGGAAACATATGATAGTTAGGATCTAACTAGGAATCCCATGTAAAGGATGTCTCTACCATCATGTCATGATTTTATAAGTTGGAAAGTGAAAATGGTTTTAAGAATCATAACATGATGGGATCAACTCTACGGAAACATATCACAATATGGAGGCTAGAATGAAGAATGCAACGAAAAAGTGGTTTTTACTAACCTATATTCCAGTGCTGAAAATGATACCTGCCATGACGGGATAACATTCATGGCATCGAAGTGGTAAAAAATGTCTTAAAGTCTTCAATTTATCTTGAAAAACAACCTATCCCAGCACTTGAAGCCAAAAAGGTCATAAAGTTTAAGAAATTCTAAAGATAGACTTAAACTTTATAAAAGTGGGTTTTTGAAAATTTTGAAATTTCAATATAAATAGACCTTTTTGACTTATAATTTCCATTTATATTTTGGGAATTTTGTGAAAAGAGCTCCATAGAAAAAAGCTAACAACCTCAATCTGCCCAAATTTTCAACTGAATCACCGTGAATCTTTCAGGTAATCCAATCAATCACATTCTCAGTGAATTTCTTAATCATTTTAAGTGATTTCCAAGTGATTTGACCATAGGAATTTTATTTTTGGATTTAACCTCTGCGTATATGTGGGTTGAGCATATTGAAGTCGCGTGTACATGCGACTGTGTATGAAAGTACCCACATATGTGCAATGCAATTTTTTGAAACATGGTTTGATAAAATGAAAATGTTTGAATGATATAGGATGTCTATAAGCTGGAGGGAAAGGGAACATAGTGAAATTGAAAATGAAGTGATGGAAGATCCATTGGCACTGGATGCTCTTATAGGATGCGGTTTTTTAAAATTATTCAAAATGCCAAAAATGAAAACAAATACAAGATTGCTCGAAATGCTTGTAAATTACTGGGATCCAGAAGAGGATGCCTTTATGATTGATCATATGCCCCTGCGGATCAAGGTAGATGATATATATTTCATCACTGGAATTTCCTGAAGAGGAGAGACAATATATTTGCAAGGGAAGGACCTAGGAGGTCTCAATGTGGATGACTACATTCGCCTCTACTGTTCAGCAAATACCTAGAAGGTAAGGACACATTACCCGATCAGAGATGTAGAGGGACTACATATGAGAATTCTCCTTTTCACAATTTTCAAGGTAGCTAGATCAACATCTTTGCATCAAGCATCACGTGCTACAATGATTTTGGCGACATATTGCCTAACCATATTATATACTGGTGCACAACTCTACTGACCAATATGAAAAAGAAATTAACTTCTAATCATAAGAACAAGACCAAGAACTTTGGATATGGTACAATCCTTTGTACTTTATTTTTTGAGAGATTACCTGGTCTTGGAACCAAGGTGATTTCAACTATAATAAGCCCAAGAGATCCACACATAACAAGGTGGGCTGGCTTGATGAAAAGACTAAGGGGTGGCGAGGTCCCTAGGAATACCTTTG
The DNA here is from genome assembly GCA_034641835.2 of Pinus albicaulis. Lineage (NCBI taxonomy): Eukaryota > Viridiplantae > Streptophyta > Pinopsida > Pinales > Pinaceae > Pinus > Pinus albicaulis. The sequence continues at coordinate 590,067,530 of CM076583.1, read as the reverse complement.
ATCACAAGATTTTCCTTTAGTGGGGAGAACAAGTCATCGCCATTGAGAATAAGATTTTCCACCCTGTGATGCATGGAGAGCCATTGGTAAGATTGTTTTTAATATTTTGATATCATTTGATTTTTTTGGATTTTCAAAGATATGAAATGAAATTCTTTTTTATAAGAAAAAATTCTTACAAAATTGTTGATCATGACACAAATGTGGGACCAGTAATACCTGAGGGTCTGCCTAGGCATAGGCACCACATAACAGACGCGGAAAATTCCGCAATTGACACTGAGAGAGTCCTTCATGATATGCAACAGAACCTGGAGGGTTTAACCCGCAAAGTGCCTATGGAGACAGTGGAGGATATAGCATAGGCTATGCAGAGGTGCGTGGTTGGTGTACCATGAGAGTGGGTGTGACTTTTTCGATGTTTTGAAACTGCCATAGTCTTCTTCCATGATGCACATCCAGGGTAGGGCCCTCAGACATATATTTCAAAAGACTTGATCTTTTTTGTGATAGACATGATCGAGCATAAGTCCTAGTTTTGTAGGACATGTTTGTCCCGAATTTTTAAAACATTTTAAACATATGACTCTTATCTATATAGAGAAAATTTTGTGATGTGACTCTCATATATACAAATGATGATTGATTATTTTTGATTTTTAATGTGATGAATGAATTATATGCAAATCTAATGCTTGATTAGCTATTGAATCAAAAAATGAGTTTTATGATCGTGGAATATGAATAAATGTAATTAAATTTAATGATATCTGTAATAAACACACTCTCAGAAATTACCCAAGACGCAAAAGCCAAATTCCAAGTATTTCGACTAGAACCATCGACAAATCCTAAATAGATCATATCATCCATAGATACTTGCCAAGGAAGATCAAAAACATCGACGTCACAATGAAACCAATAGAAAAAATATGAACAAAAAATATACAATATGTACAAAACCAAAGTAAATTCTAGGCATAAGCCTAGACATAATAATTTTTAAGATAAAGCCCATTTCTGGGCTCCACCATCTCATTTCCATTAAAATAAACCAATTCGTAAAATCCCATTTTCAAGACTCTTTTAATGATGAAAGGACCATACCACATGGATTTAAAATTACCTACCCCCAAGGCATCCTTGTCTTGATCATAGACCAGGACAAGGTATCCTTCATAGCAAACCCTAGGGCGTACAATATTATCATATTGAACCTTCACCCTCTTCTTATGAGATTCATTACTCATGGTTGCGTCTCGACGCTGCTCATCAAGACGTTCCGAATAGACGAGGCATTCCTCAAGGCTGGTAGTGTTTGGAAAAATTTCAACAACTAGCTTAAGAGAAGGAATTTCACATTCCACAGGGAAGATTGATTCCAACCCATAAACTAGTTGAAAAGGAGTGAAACTAGTTGTAGTCTTAACTGACATACGGTATGCCCAAAACACATGATACAACATAAAGTGCCAATTAATTGTCCTTTGTAGGATAAAATTCAAGGATTTATTTACGTCTTCCACTTTCCCATTGTCCAGGGGATAATAAGGAGATGAATGTTCCTGTTGGAAACCTAACTTGAGAGCCAACTCAGCCATCATGGTGTTCTGAAAATGAATGCCATGGTCAGTGACAATTTATTTGGGAGTACAAAAATGAGAAATGACATGGTTGAAAAGAAACAGGGCTGCTATTTCACCATCGTTCACAAAGGTAGGCATAACCTCGACCCACTTAATGAAGTAGTCCACTGCTACAATGATATACATATGACCCTTTGCCAAAGGCGAGTTACAAGTTGTAAAATCGATTCCCCACTTTGTGAACGGACTAATGGTAATAACAGGAAAGAGTAGAGCAGGATGAGTGTGCATCTTCTGAGTATAGACTTGACAAGGATGACATTTCTTGACTGCTTCAACACAATATTTGAAGATAAAAGGCCAAAAATATCCAACACACAGATTTTTTTGGGCTTTAGTAAGCCCTGATAAATGACCACCACAAGCTCCACTGTGGAAATCATTCAACACTAACTCAAATTCTTCTAGGGTTAAGCAACATCTAAGGATTGAATCAATCTCGTGATGATATAAAGTGTTGCCAATGATAACATAACTTTTAGCCAAGTGACACAATTTTCTTCACTCATATTTAGAAAAAGTGAGGGGAAGGTTAGAAGTCTGAAGATATATAATAATATCCCCATACCAAGGATCTTGTGAAGAAATGAGGGAAAAATGTTCACTAGGGAATGATTCCTCATAAACTATTTTTTCTCCACAAGGCAAATCTGAGATTAATTCTGCGAATATTAAATATTTCTTAGATATAGCAGACAAGATCTCAAGATCAAATTCTTGTAGAATGACAATCCATCTGTTATATTTTCCCCCAATCACTCACCTACTGAGAACAAACTGAAATGGATTGACAACTGCCAAAAAAAAGTTTTACGAAGCTGAATGTAATGTATAAGTCGTTGGATAGCATGAACAACTTCCAAAGCTAATTTATCAATAGGATAATATCGTAATTCAGGACCGACCAAGCCACAAATTAGATAATAAATCACATGATCATAGAGAGCATCGTATTCCTGAACCAAAACCATACCTATGGATGATTCTTCTGCATCAAGATACAAGAGGAAATCCCTGCTATAATCGGGTGGACTCAGTAAAGGATCAAAGGTTAATTATTTTTTCAAAGCATCAAATGAGCGCTGAGCAAAGTCGTCCCACAGAAATGGACCTCAATTTTTCAACAATATCATAAATCCCTTCGTAATCTCAACATAATTGACAATAAATCTCCTTAAGAAATTGGCTTTTCCTTGCAGACTTTGAAGTTGAAGAATGGTAAACGGGGAGGAAACTGAAGTATTTTCTCAACCTTGAAAGGATCTATACGAATCCATTCAGTAGACACTATGAACCCCAATAACCGACCGGATGTGACCGCGAAAACACACTTATTTGGATTCATCCGAAATTTATAATAATGACATCTCTCGAAAATCAATTGAAGATGATGGGGATGATCAATTCTCGTTTCAGAACAAGCAGGTAAGTCATCCAAATAAGCTTCGATGATATGCTTGATATCGTGGAAAGTATAAGACATGGCCAGCTGGAAAGTCACTCCAAAATTTTTAAGACTGAAAGGCATATTTTTATATGAAAAGCTACCCTAGGGGCAAATAAAATTTGTATTATGTTGATCTTTAGGACAGATATTAATTTGATTATAACCCAAGAAATTTTCCATGAAGGAGAAAATCTCATTCCTGCACATTCATCGATAATCTGATCAATAAAGGGTGTGGGGAAATTATCTTTAGGACAAGCCTTATTTAAATCTTTGAAGTCTATGCACACACATATCGTTCTTTGTTTCTTATCGACCAGAACTGGATTTGAAACTCACTCAGTCAAAGGAACGAGGTATATAAAACTTGCCTTAAGAAACTTCTCAACCTCGACTTTGATAGCTACTGCTTTCCTAGGGTTTACCGACTGAAGATTTTTCCGTATAGGCTTAGCGTTCTCGTAAGTATTGATCTCAAACCGGACAATTGACGGATCAATTCCAGACATTTCCTCATAAGACAAAGCAAACACATCACAAGATTCTTTGAAAATATCGACACATATTATAACAATATTCATATTAATTAATTTTTATTAATGCATTTGAATGTGATGTTTGGATTAATTTGTTATATCATATCATCAAATTTCATGTCTCTTCATTATAATATTTAATCATCCATAAATTTAATCAGTGGTGTTACATTTCATAGCGACAATGGAGAACGTAATAGAATAAATTAAAAAATATTTTATTATTATATATATATATAAGGTAGTCTTTGTCATACAAAATGGGACAGTTATTGGTATCCCTTTGTCTTTCAATTGGGACACTTTGTCCATTACATTAAACAAAATGTCTGATTTCATAGACAAATATTTCAAAAAATAAAATGCCTTGCTTTGATATCTAAACATAGTGATCATTATTCTTCGCTTGAACTGCTGTCACTGATAGAACTACTTCCATGACTTGGGTTATTTTGAGGAATGTTTTGTTCACGGTGTTGATTGTTTTCTTCTTATTCACCTTCCATCTACAAACATAAAAATAAACTGTAATGAGTGTATATACATTGGTGAGAATAATGAAAATTGAAATATTAAATAATATAGATCAATGTACATCGAAAAGAAATGACGTACCATAGCAACAATTGACTCATGAACTATACACATTCTTTCAAAACCATGTGGTATTCCATATTTCAATATTTCATCAGTTGACATAGTTCCATACTTTGTTTCCTACAAGTTTTATAACCCAATAACAAATATATATTTAATATAAAATATTTTTTTGTTCTATTAATTATAGACGGAGCTAAGTAAAACAAGATCGATAGATGCTTACAAATTCCACAATTAATATATGATATGCCAACATATACTCACAACCCATATTTAACCCAATCTCAATCAATTCGTCTGATGGTTCTTCTTTGTATGTTAGCACATGTTTGAAGACATTCAACGATGATTTTTGTAAAACAACTTAAAAAATACAAAAATGAAATTTAGTTAAGTTGTTATAAGGAAGTAACAATTACTCACAAACTTAGATATCAACCCTTTTCTTCCTTGTCGTCTTGTTTTATGTGCTGAATGGGTTCCATTTTATTTTCTTTTATGCAAGAAAATACTTGAAAATTAATATTTAATGCTAAATTATTTATTTATTGTACCTAACGATTGAAAAATTCAATGATTACATATTACATTTGAAGCACATTGTTGTTGAGATGGCTCCTCCTGCGATACAATTTTGTCCATTTATTTGACCATCTCCTTGTACACCTTTTTGGACATTCCTACTGGCATATTTTTGATATCAACTCATTCATCTTTTGAGATTTTCATAATCTTCCTGAAAATGTAACATGACAATAAACTATTTAGTTTTCATATTGATATATGAAAAGTAAATATAGCAAAAGTGATATTTATAAATGATATTTACAACTAATTCTAGACAAAAATTTAAAGGAATATTACTTTTTCATTCCTTCTTTTTTGTTGTTGTACGTTTTTGTTATTAACAGTCTGACATGTCTCATTGACCAATTCTCTCGAAACTCTTCCAGTAGTTTAGATAAAATTTGGTTCTTGGAAGCATTGGACTGATTTTTGTATTGTAAGTGGAAAGAACGTCTATACATTCGTTCCACTAGATCCTTAAAACTTTTGTAAAAGTTTTTCCCCCTTTTGTTAACCTCCAACACCACTCTAGATGAGCTAAGGAGCAATTCATTTTCATTTTCATGTTCTATTTTTTTTTCTTTTCTTAGAACAACATTCCTTTTCTGAGTTGTTGGTCCCTGTAGAACATTAAACATATGTGAATTAATAGATTGTTTGATACATGTTATCTAATAATTTTAAGTATATTATTAATGAAAATTTAAAAAAGAAACTCATATTGGATCGATAGTATTTTTTTCATTCACCTGATTCATTCTTTTGCAATTTTTCCATCAAGTTTTTACACTCTTATGGTCCTAGATAAGAAATAATATTATCGAGCTTCATCATTTTGTGGCTCTGCATGATACACAATAAATGATACATATTAGTTAAACTTATATATAGTTCAAAAATAATATTTTTTGTAAATAATTTACAAAGAACTTTCCTTTTTTACTTTTCTTGATGTGTTATCAGTATTTTTGTTACTTTATCTATGGTCAGCGATTTCTTTATCAACATGAAACCCATACCATATCATTCATTAATATATTTTATAACTAAATTGTCAACTTTTCATGTAAAAAAAAAATTCTCAAGAAACCAGTGCGCCATTCATGGTGTACACACTGACGTCGGTGCGTGGGGGTCTTATAAACGCATCGCCAAAACAGTATAATACACCATACGATGCTCTATGTCAACAAGGAGCACTGATGCGTTACATGTTAACCACCACACCGATTAACACAGACAAAATACTTAAAATCGTCCAGTGTTAGTTTTTGTAGCATAAACGCCCCGCACAAACAAGGGACCACCATACGGTGCTTTCTGTCAAGTAGGAGACGCGGTGCGGTGCGTTATATGTTACATGGTGCACCGATTAACATAATATTTTTTTTTTTTTTGCGAAACAACACGTGTGTGGTGCGCCATAATAAAATAGCACAAAGGTGCCCTATTTTACACATGGCACATTGATTAAAAAAAAATGTTTTAATTTTTTTATCACACAGTACTTGCGCAGTGCGTTGGGATAATCCAGTGCACTGATGCACTAGGTTACACTGGGCGCACTGATAAAAAAAATCTATTTTTCAAAAATTCACGCAAGGGCCGACATGGATTGAGATCCGACTATGCCAGTCGTCCCATGGGTTGGATGTCATAGGCCTATATATAGCAATACAAACCATATAAATCTAAAATGAAAAGCCCTAATTCTGAAATCACAGAAACAGGGAGAAGAAAGGGCAGAAACAAAAAGAATGAAGGGTTTAGGGTAAAAATGGATTTTTGTTTTTGTTTTTGTTTTTGTTTCTGAAAATGAAAAAAAAATTGAATTTTTTTTCTTACTGCATAAAAAAAATGCAGAAAAATTAAAAATTAAAATAAAATTAAATCACGAGATCCTTTGAAATTCTATGCTACAGGGTTTGAATCACCAGAGGTTTGGAATTATGATTGTTTGAATACTTCTGTTGGAACACATTTCGCTGCTCCAGAGTGCTCTCGTGCTCTCTTGCTCCAGGTATGTCTCCTGCAAATCTCTGGTTGATTTTTTTTTGCAAAAATAGTGAAATAATGAAAAGTGTTTAGCATTTAAAGAATTGTTTTATGAAATTATATTTTCGAAATATTTTGCTGCCCATTTTTCAATTTACCATTTTTTTTTTTCACTTGAAGAAAATAGAGTTGCCATTTTTTAATTTGCGGTTATTCGTCACTGGTGCATCACTTAATAACACCGCACCGGTGCGTCCGTTGATAACACGACACTGGTTCACATTAACTAAAATGCACCGGTGCGGTTATTTGTACATTAGCACCGATAACAAGAATTCAATTTGAAGGCACCAAAATTACTTTTAGGTGTGTACACCAAAATTTATTATTGATTTTTCTCAAATGCAGGGAGAAAATATCATAATTATAGTGAATGGAAAATTCTTCAAAATCCAGCTCGTTTTATAATATTTCTCAAAGTCCATCACGGAGTTCTCCCTATCCATCTTGAGACGTAATATTTACTTTATATTTTATTTATATTTTCATTATCTAATTGAATTTATGTTTTTTATCCATGTAAATCATGCACACCTTAATTAAATTTATAATATATACAAATTTGCAGGTTCATGCAGATTCAGAATTGAGTTCAGATGCACAAAATATTCAAACAAGTAAAAAACATTTGAAGCTCTTATCAGGAGTAGCATACTGCAAGGCGCATTTGGTAGATCAAAATGGATAGCTGCTTCACCCTACCAATTGTATCAATATTGCATCTTCTAGCCACAATCCTGGGACAATGATGGTAATAATTATAGTTGTTTGGTATATTGATTAATGTAATTATTTCAACTTCAAACCCATAAATCATGCAATATTGTCAATGCGCTTACTAATTGATATCATATATTTTGTACTAATCATGTTCAAATATATATTTTTAAATTATTAGGATTCTAGTGATGATGAACGACCTACCTACCATCTTCCATTGCACCCCAAGACAATGTCAAATCGAGAGAAGACCGAATTAAGAGAAAAAATAGGAGAGGAAAGATACCAAGAATGGTTGAATCAACCACCGATTCAATTCCTGCTACGTCTAGATTCACCAATTAGGAATGACTACAACAATAGTAATTCTTCACAAGCTAGAAATGGAGGCAATCAAATAGAGGTTGGTATGGATGATTAACTAAGGGATATGACTACCATGGAGACAATGTTGTTAGATGTATTCCAAAACGATGATTAGCTAGGGACACTAGTACGTTTGGCGGAAATTCTGACACTTTAGTTCCGACACTTTTTTCGTATTGTCGGAAATTTCCCCAATTTCTATCAATTTTTCAAATCCCGCCAAAACTGTTGCTATACCGACGTTTAGGGACATCGTCACTTTTGTGACGTTTATGTTTTTTTTCGGAAATGCGATGTTTTAAACTCTTCTTCGGTCTTACGGCGTTTATGGGACGAAACGTCGGAATTGCGATGTCTCTTACACATTCGTCGGTATTACGACACTTTGGAGAAAACGTCAAAAAAGCGACATTTCTCAAATAAACGTCGGTCTTGCGACGTTTTGAAGCAAGACCGACGTTTATTTGAAAAAAGTTGCTTTTCCGATGTGTTTTCCAAAGCGTCGTAATACTGAAATAAAAAGTGTAATTTTATTTCACCTCAACCGATCATTAACTTCAACTTTATGTGTTCGTGTTGATAGTATATCATAAGCTTCATAATTTTTTTTTGGTTATAATGAATGAAATATGAAAAGGATATTACGAAAAATCTTAGTTTTGTAGATATTTCGTATGTTTATAAAATTGATCCAAATATATTATTATTGACGTTGTTTTGTAACATTGATAAATTGACCGATTTAATAACCATATATTTATATGAAAGATACTTATTTCAGATATTAACCCGATGAGAATCAACTTGGAATATCAACCATATTTTTCTATGAAAGACACAAAAATTTCAAGTAAAAACCATTTGATAACCCGAATGAAACATGTATACTAAAAAAATGATATATACTTCACAAAGTTTCTGATATATATTCACAAATATATCCTCCATATATATACGGGTCTATGTCTTGTACTTGAATCAAGGTTGAAGATCCAATCTTTAGGAATAATATTAACATCATATCAAACATCATGGCTTCTATGTTGAATTACTTATATACAATGAAATGCTCTTTTTTTAACGATTTAAACATTTTTCATATCATGTTCCATATCTATAGTATGCACATGTACTGAGAGGCAACTGCTACCTTTATCCCTTCTCCTATATTGGAAAGAAGTGTCAAATCTTCCACCTATTAATGCTCAACTAAAGAATGGATCTACTCCCCACTTTATGATAACAACATAATGCTTTTCTTCTCTTATTTTGTCTAGTTGTGTTCTCTTTTATTTATCTCAATCGGAATTTTATCCTTCTCCGTGAGTGAGAGTGCTCTGTGTGTGCATGCTCTTTATTATATCGTGTGTGCAGAATCCTCCACGAGGATGTTTGTATTTTCATTAGGTTATTGGAATTGTCTTTGGTTGTGTGGGTTAGACATTTTTTTCGCCCCTCTTCCTTCTTCGCTATAATGGTTCTTTCATGTTTTACTGTGGAGAAAATGTTGCGTGTTAGCACTTCCTTCCTCCCCACTTCCTGTTGGTTTACTTCTCTATCCCCCAACTAACAATGCAACCCTTCCTCTATTTAATTTTTTCATTTCTACCTTATATATTTGTCCAAGGTAGGAATGGTTCTTGTGTTCTTCTTTCCCACTCCATTAATTCGTAAAACCAATCCATTTATGGCACACTTTCCAACCTTCAATGGCTATTGGGAAACAAGTCAAGCTTCCTTCAAATCCCATGAAACCTCCTTCCTAAAAATCTGGAATATGTGTCCTAAATTCTCAATTATTTTTAATTATAAATCAAAATATATGAAATAATTACAATGAAGGAGAATTTTCCCTGGGCTGTCAAGAAAAACTGATCTCTGAATGCAACTATTACAACCTAATTGCATCCTTGCTTGCATAAGTTCCTACTATGCATTCAACTTTCATAATTGATGGTGCTACGACCAACTGCCACTTACTCATCCATATTTTAGATCCATTGAACAACTTGATTACATATTAGTTAGTTGACACATTTTGTTTAGATATCCAATCCAATCGTCATCTAAAAATATTTGTACAATTGTTTTATTGTCATCCTCAAGTCTTTGATTGTAGTAGATATGAACATCACTTGTACCACACAAATATTTTAATAATATTTTGACAACAAATTAAGGTTCTTTACCAGTTTTTGTCATGTATATGCTTAATAATCCCACTGTATGAGAAATATTTAGTCAAGTGCAAACCAATGCATAAATTAGAATAGCTGCAAAAAATGCATATGAAACATAAGCCATGTCCTCTCTTTCTTCTTGTGTCTTTGGAAATTGATCAACAATCAGTATTTCCCTAACTTGAATTGGTACCTTCACTGGTTTAGTACAATATACATGTTGAAACACTTCAAGGTTTTCACAACTTACTTTCTCTGATTTACCAATAGTTTCTTCACTACGTAGTATTTTGATGATATCCATTCCAAGAATGAAACTCACAATATTGAGATCCTTCATGTCAAATTTGGAGGATAGTTACATCTTCACTTTCCTGATTGCACCCATGTTGTTTCCAACTAGTAAAATGCTATCAAAATAGAACACTACATATATGAAATACCTACCTTTCAACTTGAGATATACATAATGATAAACTTGGCTTTTGAAAAATCCCAATCCCTGGATGTACATGTCAAAATTATGGTACCATATCTTAAGTGATTGCATCAAACCATAAATGAAAATTTTCAGCTTATATACTAACTTTGGCCTTCCCTTTACTACAAAAATTTCAGGCCATTTCATGTATATTCTTACTCTAGGTCACCATGTAGAACTGTTATCTTTACATCCAATTGTCATATCTCGAGATAAAAAGCTGCAACCAAAGACATTAGTAATTTAATGAAATTTAATTTTGCAATAGGGGAAAATATCTTACTGAATTTGACTCCCTTGACTTAGGAATGGGAATATCCTTTTGCCCTAAGTCAAGCCTTGTATTTCCTAACCTGATCTATTGAATGCAACTTTTCCTTTAACACCCACTTGAAACCAACATTCTTCCTTCTAATAAGTAACTTGGCCAAATCCTCCATGTCTTATTCTTATGCAAAGAATCCATTTCTTCATTCATAGCTCTTGACCAAAGTTAACCATGTATCAAGTTGATTCTCTCCTCAAATGTCCTAGGTTCATCCTCAATGGCAGATAACAAAAAGAAGACCGAAAAGCATGTTGGGTATACCTTTCAATATCTTTCCTTAATCGAATATACCTCCTCAGAATCAAAGTTTGATGTTGCAAATCTTTGGCTGAATCTGTTGACTCATCTAAGTCACTTTACTCCAACTACAAGTCCAATAATAAATTCTATTTTTCTTCTTTTTTGAAGTATCTTATGTTTTATAATTACACCTTACTTCCCTAAAGATCACTTTTGACTATAAATTATCTTCCTTGTCACATAATTCCATATCTTCTATCATTTCATTCCATCCTTATAGTCTATGAAAATACACTTGATTTACTTGCTATCCAATTTTTTCCTCTTTTCCATTGGAACATGGAAAAATGCATCAAATCCAAACAATCTAAGATGTGCGAGTGATGGTGTCTTACAAAACCATACTTCGTGTGGAGTATTGTCACCAATGTTGATGATGAATACCTATTCACCAGGTAACACACAATGTTGATTGTTTTTGTGTATAATTCTTATGCTAGTTCTGCATTATTGGACACACTCCACTTTTCCATCAACATCTTATTCATTCTCTCAATGAATTTATTTTTCTAAAGAGTGTATGGAGTAGTTGTTTGGGGAACTTATATCCCATGTTGTTTGCATATTTTATTAAATTATTTACCATCTAATTCACTTTTGTTATCGATTATCATAACCTTTACCTTTCTATCTATTTGGTTCTCCATAAGAGATTTGAACTCTTGAAATTTATTGAAAACCTTAGACCTCTTCCTTAGGAAATATATCCATGTCATCTTGGAGAAATTATCAATGAAGAAAATATAATATATGGATAGACCTAGTCATTGCAGTGGTCTATCCCAAATGCATTACTATTAATTAACTCCATAATTCTCTTTGCCCTTGTAGTACCAAATGGGAATTTAACACGATTTTGTTTCCAATAAATACAATATTCACATAAAGCGACTTTTAGAGAGTTACTATACAAAACTTTAATCATACCTTTTCTTTGCATAACTCAAATTATTTTCTCTCCATTGTGTCACATCTTTTGATGCTACAACTTGGTCTTGTTGACTAAATAAGAGGGTTGACCCATAAGTTTTATGAACATTTGCACTATTGCAACCACTTTGGTCAATATTCCCTTACAACTTGTATAATATGCCAATCTGAACACCTCTTATCAACACCATCACACCACGAATCATCTTATATGAATCCTTCTTAAATATGATATGCATGATTGCATCACCCATTTGACTTATAATATTAGATTCCTAGCTACCTTGAAAATATGTGGTACCCATGACAATTTTCTACTCCAACAATCCTTTAGTATAACTAGTCAAAAAATGTTGTGACCTCCTGTGTGCCTTGTACTGCACGTTCGTGCAACCCATTTTCCATTTTCTCCCTCATGCCTTCGACGTTCGGGTGGGTTAGGTCGAGTCTGGTTGTGTGATGGTGCCCAAGGAAACATGTTCGAGTCGGGTCGGCTCGGGTTGTGCCGTACTATGAGGGCGCCCAAGGAAACGCGTTCGGGCGAATTGGGTCAGGCTGGGTCATGTAAGGAGCCATGTTTAGGGTTAAAATGACTATGCTCAACAGCTGTAAACCCATTATTTTCTTGAACCGACACTGATTCAGGGGACTTCATATGATTTACGTACCAACAAATAATGGTGATATAAATTTTTGTACTCATGACATATTCAACATCTAAAGGGTATACGTATGCTCATAGTTGAGTGATTTCTTCCAAAACTCATCTTGAAATTAGATATCTATTGATTTTGGAAGGGGTGAAATATGTTCATGTATGCACATATGCAGACATGTTGTAATGTGCCACAACATAATGAACATATTCATGTGCTTTACCTTTCCCTTTACCGGGTGTTTTACCATATTCAATGAAGGATTGCGCAATGCCACTACCGTAGGAAGCGCACCACTGAAATAAAATTATGATACCAAACAACACATAGTGATGAAACAATGCTTATTGATGAACCAATGATCATTCCAATAAACCTAGATTATAGGGTATAATTCCAATGAACCAAGGGAAAAAGTAGAGAGAACGCAGTGGGAATGGAGGGGATATCAGGAAAGAATATAGGGAGGAACGTTGAAAAGCGAGAAAATCGAGGGAAGAAATCAAGCGTGCTGATGGCAGAGCTTAGGCCCGGACAACAGTGGGATAGAGCTGCAAGACTTGGAGCCCTTCACCTTTCATTAAGCATGGCTATTTCTTGGTTATCTAGGGTTCCTAATTAAATATAAGGGTGGAGGTGTGGAACCAAAACCTCTAGAATCCCTCATGCCTATTGGGTGGAGGAAGATCTCCTATGGAATCCCAGAATATGTCTGCAGGCTGAATCCAGAAGGGTGGAGGTGTGTGAACAAAACCTATGTAATCCCTAATGCCTGGAGATTAAGACAATGTTGCGATCCTCATTATCTAAAAATATTACATGTCTGGCATGGTTGTGGTATGTTGATGTTCAGACAAAATTACAACTTGTAGCCCTTGATCTGCTAGGGGTTACCTTGATATTAATGGTGGTGTATTCATACTCCTTTTGAATAACCAATAAAGGGTTAAGGAAATTGACCAATATGTTGTCAAGTTTTATCTTATCCACCTTAGCCACATACATGCAATCCTCACACTTTAGAAACCTAAGACATGTAAGAGAAGGCTTCTTTCCACTTCGACTTCCTCTAGTGTCATATGTCACCCAAAATTGAACTTGGTGACATATTAATTAAATAATTATTTGCAACAACTGCTTCAACTCAAAATCCTTTTCTTAAGATAGGTTGTCAAGTTTTGTCTTATCCAATTTAGCCACATACATGCATGTTTCACACTTCAAAAACCTAATATGTGCAAGAGAGGGCTTCTTTCCACTCTAACTTCCTCTAGTTTCATGTCACCCAAAATTGAATTTGGTGACATATTAATCAAATAATTAGTTGTAGCAACGACTTCAGATCAAAATCCTTTGCTTAAACTAACATTCTCTCTCATGCTTCACGCATTGTTTTTATCAAGGTCTGATTTTGTCTCTTAGAATGGCCATATTTCTCGAGACCATGTGGAGTTGTCTTCAAGCATGCAATCCCCCAAGATTTTCAAAATTCCTCAATTTCTTAGGACCAAATATGTCACATTATTGTAGTCCCTAATACATGCACCTTCAAGAGTATTGTAATATCTTCCTTTAACCCACATTGATATGTTCCTTTCACCCACTTTGGTAGAAGGAAGAAATCAACACTACAAAGTTTATAATAATCTATATGTTCACAATTGAGTTGATCTATTAAAGTTAAGAATTTTAATCATCCTCCAACATTAATTCTAATGAGTTTAATCCCCAATTTAATCCAAACTAAGGAAAACTTAACTTTGGGGGTAGATATGTTTATTCTTTAATAAATTGAATTTTAAAATTTTGACTACATAAGGGCGGCCACTGGTCTTCCCTGCACTGATTATTACACTTCTCATACATTTCACAATTTAGTTTCTTTCCTGTGCTCTATATTCTCCTTCCCCGGCAGCCAGACTTGCATCTATCTCCTTCCCCGTAGCTAGACCCCGCTCTATTCTCCTTCCCCATAGCCAGACCCCGCTCTATGTCGCTCTATTGATTTGCAAGGGTTGCATCAGTGCAGGGATTAATCTAATAGGGCCACGTCAAAGGAAACATTAATCTGCTAAGGCGACATTGAAGAAACTCTTGACTTAATTTCTACATGGAAAAATGGTAATGTGGTTTCTTCATTCTTCAATAGTAGTGTTTTTGTTGCATCTAAAATGTTTGAAGAAACTCTGTGTGTCTATTATACTTTATAAATGAGAGAAATATGCCACTGTTATGATTACAATTCACTGTTATGATTACAATGCCCTCTAAGCTTCCTCCATAAGCTACTATTCACTGTAGTTCGGAATAGAGGAATAATTACCATAAAAAAAATACAGAAGTACCCTTAACCTCTCCTCACACCTGTGGCTTAGTCCTGCAAGAAGTATGCACCCTAAAACAGAGAGAAACTTGTCCTTCTTGCTCCATGCTGGCCTCAGTTCTCCGCTATAAATTTCAAAGGTATTTTCTTGATGAGATTGCTCTTGGATGATTCAAAATGGGATGATAAGAGAATTACAGATTAATTGCTGAATAAATCAGTGATCATTATACCTAGAATTTGATGGAGGAAATGTCACCTTCAGAAATATGATCTGGCCTAGGATTTGGTACACTTAAGTGATGCCCAGGACTGTGACTTCTTAGATACGAAACTCGGCTTCTAATGTAGAGATAGATAATATGAATGCAAAACCATACCTAATTTGAAGATGATATCAGAACATGTTGAGCTTGAGAAACCTTACCATGTCATAAATGATCAGAAATTTTCTCAATAACTTCAACCTTCCTGTGATAGATAAGAGGCTGAAGAAAGAGTCTCTTGATAGGTGATCTAGATCTTCCTTCAAGAAAAAAAATCCTTTGGTCTTCTCTGAATTACGGATCCATCTTTCATGTATTATTTTTGCTTAAAGTTTTCATGCAACTTCTTTGGCAACCAGAGATATATGGAATCATTTTTAAAGTCATTAGATAAATAGTCATGAATTTTCTTTTATCAAGTCTTTTGACATGATCTTCCTTATAATAATTATTGGACAGAATAAATCCTTCTGTAGACTTAATTTTAAGATCATAAAGTCAAATTTCCCAATGATCAATCAAAATTAGAGACTATTCAGTCCACTCCATCAATGCTTCCTCGGTGGGGTAATTCTATTCTTTGTGATTGTCAGAACTGCTGCAAGATTCTGATTCAAAGGGTCATAATCTAGTCCTTTAAAAAGGAAGAAACTTTCAAAAATTGCAACCCATATATTATTTCTGGAATTTTGTCTGCTTAAAAAAAAAACTTCCTCCAGATTGCCTTAAATAATGATGGATCTAATCATCTATGCTGGATCCCTTTCAAAGGATGACAACTCTGCTAGCATGATTCAATAATACTGTTTCAGGTCTTAAGGATGAATTATGATATAAAAGGTTTCAAGGAGGCTGCCCCTTCAAAACTGAAAGAGGATTAATTCCTTTCTATACATTTGATATAGAATATTAATTACTCTCTCTGCTTGATGGTGTGATCAAGATGTCTATACCTTAGGAGTATAACAACGATGCCACCGAACATCAACAATTTCCACTGAAGTTTAGGCTGTGTATATGAATGTGATGATGATGTCACTTAGAGACTAGAGCATAAAAAGGAAAATAAGATAGGAGTCTTGATTTATTTCCTTCATTGAATCATAGACTTGAATTAAGTTCTCTTGAAGTATAACGAACATCAAGCCGTGCCACTTAAAGATTTCAGATTGATATTCGGACACTACCAATGCCTGCATCATTAAAATAACTCAATCATTATGTCAATTATCACACATTATAATATGACCACTTTGTTCAACATAATGCCATGCAGACTTGCTGAAAACACCACAGTCTGATTCAGTCACAAGCATTATCCAGAATGTGCCTTTGAACGCACAAATCTACATGAATCAAATTACATTTCCAAAATCAATATTGTAATTCATATTAAGTTTCATGCTATGGATCAAAGGGTCATGGGTGAAAATTTTCTAGATACTGCTTCAAATTCTTACTTTTCGACAGTTGGATTTGAACAGTGCATTCTTTGAGTACTTCTAAAACATTGTGGGGTGAGACGATTTTGTATAGATCTTGTAATAAATTTGAGGTATCTATTTATGTATTTGGAAAATAAAGGAATTTAGAAGATGACATTTCTCATGATCCATTTCCCTTGATGGTTAGTAGTGATATAGGTTTGTCTGTGATGTTGTAAAATATTTCGACATGAGCTAGATTTGTCATGATATTATGCCCCAATCTTATCTAGTTTCTGGTATCCTATCATGATGAGCTTTCATGTTCTAATTTTGTGGCCTTCCTTTTTAGTATTGAACATGATGGAATTTATCATAAAGCATATTTTTCAAACCATGGTATTAGTAAAGGGTTATTTCAAGAGACAACAAATCCCAAAATAGGAACAAGTCACCAAGCTTATTTCTGAAAATTAATGATATTGCTGACTGAATTGTCAATGGAAACCTCAATAGCTCTACTCAATAGACCTACTAGCAGAGATCTTTAGTAGCACTTAGCACTCCCCTGATCCTAGAATATCTATTGCAGAAATACTTAACTGTTCTTACTCCATATTAATCAAGGAGACCACAAGCCTAAGATTGTCTTTCCAGAGTGCAAAGCATCCATCTAGCAACATGCTCATCATTAAATCCATCCACTTTGAAGGTATTTTATCAATCAATCATGCACTTCCATAAGCAGGAATTACTTTTTCTATATTTGCTAAGAGGGTTCAATAGACAACTCCCTCTGAGACTCAATATGTGGTAGCATCGGATGTGCAAAAATGGCATTCCTCATGTTCCCATGAAACCATCTCCCCTTTGGTTGGCAGGACATTAGCCTATGACAAATTTTTCTAATCTTAGATACTCTACAAGTGATTTGGAAAGAGGAGGTAAAAATGGCAATTTTTGGCAGTTTTAATTTCAGGACATTTTAGTGGGGCATTGGTTGGTAGACAGTGAGATTACGTTGAAATGTGGCTTTGTTGCAACATTGCAGAATTATCTAGGAAATTTTTTGCACAAAAATTTCAACTAGAGGCAGTTATCTCCCTCACAGAACTAAAACAGGGAGACTTTGTATATGGTTGTAACTATTCTATATGTATCACATTAATAGGGATATCAATCAACTAATGGATCACTAAGGTAATTACACCATTAGCCTAGAATAAAAGGGGGGCATATTTTTCAAAGGTGATTCTAGAAATATATATTGAAAAGACCTTGACAAAGGTTTTATTTGATTACATAGACGTTGTTATAGTTTTAAGGTCAAGTAATTAAGATAAGAGTTGGCATAAACATAACTGAAATAAACCAAGAAAGGTGTGAACATAAGTTTGAAATAGTCTCTAACTTGGTGTTGTGAAATGACTTTGTTTCATATAAAGATTAGGTGTTTTTCTTGTCATAAAAAACCCTATATGAATTTACCTTGTCAACGATTAGAGTGCTTTACATTTGAAAACATACCTCATGTATGCGTTGAATTGACACAATGATACAAATTACAGTGAAAAAACATAGTGATCCTATAGTTGTCAACATGTGATAGTAATTCTAGCTGCAATATCATTGTGCATAGGTACAACAACTCAGGCAATCTTAGTCAAGGAATTATTAGACTTATCATTTTTCATTTTGTATTTTCAAGTTTTCAAATCTCTAATTTTATTGTAATGTGGCAGAATGATCAGGACAGTACAGGAACAACCCCGAGATAGGATGATCACGGAAAGGGGCTAGCGGAAGAACATGTAAAGTGCCAGCATTGCTCTATATTCAGGTATTTTATTTATTTACATAATTGAAATAATATTAATTTTGTTCAAATATGCAGACACCTAGCCATGGTATGCCTGATGATTCCCTCTACGAGGAAGAGCTTTCTTCATCCCCATGTCCATTCTTGTTGCTACGAAAAAGGGCGCGAAAAGAAACATTGGAATTTGAGCGTTTGGTAGACGCTTCGCCTCAAACACCTGAAATGGAAATGAGGATAACAAAACTTATGACCCAGATAGAAAAATATAAGGTAATAATAAAAAATCAAAAGGATATTTTTTTTGTTCTGCATGAGATGAATTTTGATAGTCTGATTTTTAATTTTTACATTAACTAAACTAACAAAAAAATTCTTTTGTATGTAGCGTTATCTGACACCTGCTGCACCTAGTGTTGGTGGTAGTGGGACACAAGGGTAAGATATTTCCGAGCCACCCTCTCGTACACCTTCTACGCCTTTAGGTGGCAGCCGATAAACACACCCTGCCCAAGAAGACACCCAACCAACTGCTGAACGTGTTGGCAGTGATGAGGCTGATATGGCCAACTATATTATTGTGTTTCCTGGAGCTACACGTGTCAGATCCACGGGGACCATTAATGGAACGTTGTTGGTGAACGATGAAGGTTTCCCTAGAAAGCACGAACAACTCCTAGGTAAGTTTTAATATTTTAGCTATTTCATGTACTCTATCTAAAACAAATTTTATCATGATTTTTATTTTTAAATTAATAATAATATCTTTTTTCTGTGTAGGAAACAATGAGTTCTATAGGTTTTTGGAGAGCCATGCGTTGGTAATTTTTGGCCCAACCATACACACAAGCTGGAATTCCCAGAATTCCAACCTGAAAAAAGAACTTCTAGATTATCTAGAAGCCCTTTTTGGGGTGGGCACATTTGACAGAACAGCAGTGGCTTGGGTAGCTGGAAAATATTTGAAATATACCAGGTACACCTATAGGACACAATTGAAATTTAACCCTAGATACGAGTGTCCTCTCACAGTTCCAGAGAGTGAGTGGAGAGCACTCATCCATGATGGAAAAGAGAAAAGGGCAAAGAAAGAAGGAAAAATGCCAACTGGACCTGCAAGGTAAATTAAAACTTTAATTCAATAGCTTTAATTTTCTCTATGTCTAAAATAAAAGTGTGCTACGTCATATCTGACTTCAATCTTTTGATGATAGATTGCCTGACACCTCGAAGGCAACCAAAGCTAGGATTGAAAAAAAGGGCCATCACAAGCTAGGCCAGGGCAACTACTTGAAATTAGCCGCAAGAATTGTAAGTAGCTAAACATCTTGTAATTAATTGTATCACCTTCCAACGTTTTTGTAATCCCATCAAATAACATTAAAAATACACAATCATATGTAATATAGGGTGATGAATTTGGAACGGAAACTATAGAGGAGGATAAAAAGATCGCTTTCCGTTCTGGCTATGAAGCCATAGTTGAATATCGTAGAAGCTTGGGACAGGTCCCAAGATCCAGAATACCTGATAAGGTAAAACGTTAACCTTTAAATATGTTTGTTTTCGTCCATAAATTTAATGTCTAACAACTTTGTTTAAATCAGGGGAGCAACACTTTCAACGAGCCAAATAACTAGTTATAGAGCAGTGCGTTGAGAGCGAAATATTGCCAGAAGAACATGTTTCTAACGTGCAACCTAATCATTGTAGTGGAGACCAGGCCAACATTGCTACTATCAGTGAGGACCATGATGGTAATTAATTTCCACTTATAATTTTTTCTAATTATACCTTGATGGTTGTCCTTATAGTGTTTTTTTTTTAAATGACAGAGAATGTTGTACTTGAGGATATTACCACCAGAAAGGAAGACAGGGCAACGGTCCCAATGGTGACAACTGGTGCACTAGGTAAATAATCTCATTGCAATTTTTTTTAATTAATATTACCGAACTAGTTCAATGATATTTAAAAACTGACAATTAAAATTTAATATTATCTGTTTTTGTAGGCGATGCCCCGTCACTGGATGAGACCAGACATCGTGACTACGCAACTAGGTCAGCAGTGCAGGAAAGGCATGAAACAAGAGTAGAGCATGATGATATTGATGATGTAATTAGGAGCTTTAGAAATAGGAAGAAGAAAAATAAAATTTGATAATTTAAAATATTGTATTATTATAAGACAAACGTTACCATACTTGGAACGTTTTTTGCATTATATAAAAAACTCATTTATCATACTATTTTTATGTCAAGCACTAATTTCAATGTTTCCTTGCGTACTTTTTGTTGAATTGTTTTTTTATTAGTTATTGAATATTTTTTTTATGTTCATGAAAGTAAAAAATGAAATATAGATTGGGTATTGGGGAATTGAGAGTGACGTGAGGGTGGGGGGGGAGAGGCCATAAGAGCTTCCACCTTCACGTGGTTGGCCCTGTTTAGTAGAGAAGAATTTATTGGAGCAATTTAATCTTGGAGCAAACCTCCCTCGATCCAAAGTAGCAACAAAAAAGTCATTGTTGACTTAGTTGCTACTCTTTCAGATCGTGGGAGGCTTGTTCCTAGTTCATGCAACTCCAATAAATTGTTCTTGAAACGAAGAGGAGCTTATTTAGGTATGTTTTGACATTTTCAACATATGTTCTAAAATTATCATAAGAATGCATCTTAGAGTAAAAAATACTACATCAATTACTTGTATTTATTGTATAGATAATGATGGATTTTGATTGACTTGGCAGTGCAGGTACAAATCCTCTTGCATCATGAGAAATACAACTTGTCAACTAGGGTCATGTCCAGGATATTTTTGCTTGTGCGCTTGACCAGGTTCGTAATGTCACATTTTGTAAGTTCCTTTACAATTCATAATTCAATATTAAGCTTGTTCATGATTATTATCTAGGATTTTTGTATGTGTTTTTTCATCTATTTGATTGTAAGCAACTCTACATGTTTCCTGTTGTTCACTATGATTTCTCCATTTACCACTCCCAGGATGAATCTGACTTTATTGTCCAATTTCAGCAAATCAAGCTGAAGGTTGTCCAATTGGACTTTCTTTCTCTTTTCATAGAATTCAAGATGGATATGATAGAAGTGCTCCAAAACTTGCTCAGGGGTCTCATATTTATGATTGATTCCCTTTGAGCCAAAAAGATGCATGTTACTTGTATTGATTGTAGTAGTCAGTTTGAATTTCCTTAAAAGGCCCTCTTGAAGTGAAATATTCATATTCTCTTCAGACAATGACACCTCTAAATGGACCCTGGTATCAGTATTGTATTCCTTATAGTCCCTTATGAATGGTTCTTTAATCTTATCATTCCCAGTCATCAATGCTTCCAGAAATTCCTTGTAATTCTGAGTCCACTTGCGAACAGGAAACTCTATAATTCTTAATGTTGTCTCATTAATTTCCTCTATGATGCCACTAATCGTGTAAGACACACAATTATCCTTTATAGTTGTTCGTTCAATTGTACCCTTAAAACCCTTGTACCAAGGTGCCAAGCCAATGGTGTATTGTCCAGTGCTCCGGGATGTTGAAATGTCCCTTAATCCTAGGCCAATCAATATATCATAATAAAGTGATAAAAAATATACATATCGTAGTATAGGCTCAGATCATATCCGGATCCATAAGCTTGTATAGTTTATATGAGGATAGTGTTTCCCTAATCTACATTATCTCATATTGGTCTTTTATAAAAAGTATGTTTCAGTGTTACTCTAGTGTATACTACAATGTCCATATTCATCATACAGGTTAAGGATAGAGTAATAGCATACAATATTCTACCTAATAAATCATCTTGTATTTCAATAGCTAATGTGGACATAGGTGTAATGTAAGCTCAATACTAAGATATGCTTGTTCCTGTTCTAGCTCGATATCATTGAATACGCTCTTTCCAGCTTTGATTAGTGAAAAGAGTTGGATTAGCTTAAGCTGAGTAATGTATTCACCCTTATCTCTCTTCTATGATTCCCATGTATTAGTTACAATGATAACAGTTATATGGAACTAAAAGTAGATTGGTATATATAAGAGACCGTATCGTACCTATGATGCCCATATTAAGCTTAGTAACTATCACTATATCACCTTACTAGTAGTATGCTCTATTGAATCTATAAGCTTATTTATTTCACTATGCTATTAGTACTAATGAATCAAGTCCATTGAATCAGTGACCAAGCTTTTCTTGATGTAACTACACGTAATGGAATAACACATATTCGTATAAACATGATATCCTTAATATAGGTCTTAAATTACAGTGTCCAGGAACTCCATATTCAAGCTAAGCTCCTTGTTATGACATAATTATCTCTGTTTCCCTATTAATTTCATACCTTATTAACACTGACCGGAATCATAGTAATAAGTACATAGCCTTACTAGCTCTACGCCAACATGTGTATCTTATAAACCTTAAGTAGAAACACAGTTTGATTGCTAATGTTTATATAATAGCTAATCTCGTATGATTGGTTAAGATTAGCATTGATATGAGTGTACCATTATAGAAGCCATAGTGAAATGCTCCCTTGTGCCTTCGTTCGGTCAGGCACGCCATGTTGTTTCGTTTGAGGGCGCCTACCCAAACCTGTTTGGGTCGGGTCGTTTCGGTTGAGGGAGCCTGCCCAAACGCGTTTGGGCATGGTTCTTAGAGCCACCTAACTAGTAAAATTTAATAGATGTCTTGTTGCTGCATATGCACATATTGACAGTAAAGAGAGCTTTTAGTTCATGAGCATGTGGCGTGGGAACAAAACCTATGTAATCCCTATGTGTGGTGTTAATTAAACCTATGCCTACAATGTTCACTGTTTGCATATCAGATTGTGTGGGGGTAGATAACTCGTAGCCATATCACATAGGCCCCATTCACTTACGAAGGTTCCCCAAACTCTGCCCCCAATTTGGTTGATCTTGCTCATCTTGAAAATTTTGAATTTTCATTGATGATTGATTTTCCTCTCGCTCGAATGCAAAAGGAAGATGAATTTCATCTTTTTCCTCCATAATTTCCACATTCGACATCTATTTTAGCTATTCATCTATGCTCATCTAGAATCACCACAAGTTGTACTTTTTTTTTTGCAATGGATTCTTGATGTTGATCTCGACGAGACTTTTCCTCCTCAAAAAACATATCCTGGTTGTAAGCATGGTTGTGGTATGTTGATATTCAGATGAAAACTACAACTTGTAGCCCTTGATCTGCTAGGGGTTACCTTGATATTAACGGTGGTGTATTCATACTCCTTTTGAATAACCAATAAAGGGTCAAGGAAATTGAACAATATGTTGTCAAGTTTTATCTTATCCATCTCTGGGGCAAGCTGATTTTCGGCTAACTCCACTTCTTTTGATCTCAATTTTTCCAATTGATTCCTTCTGTCACATGATACCAGAGCCTTTGCCTTTCTATTCCCTTCTAATTCCGTAATAGTGTCATAGTGATGCTATCCAACTTCTTTGGAAAGCCTTAATTTAAATTGAATGTTGCTCCTTTTGAACCAGAATTAAGATGTTCAGGGAATATTAGCTTCTAGCAGTGTACCTCAAATTATAGAATCATGAAGATATCTTAATGAGCAACTATTTAATACACGAGACTCACTCATATATTGAATCATATGGCTGATAGGGTCATTTTCAGGAATACCAGGGATGCCACAAGTTATATATGTGTGGACCAACAACTTCTTCTTCTCTTCATACCTTTAGGCGCAAGGAATAGAGCATCAAAGCCGTGTCTTCCATAAAAAATTACCTCCTTCATAAATCAGTAAACCGAAAGGGTCATCAAACAAAAATCCTCAATAGATGTATGGCTCAACCATAGCTCCCTCTGAATATAGGGAAGGTGATCTTGTATAATCGTCAGGCCACTTGTAACATGTCTCTTTTCTGCTATGGACTCTTAGGTCAATGTGCCAAATTCATCAATCAATTACTATGACTTGCCTTCTGCAAGAAGAGTCATCAAGATATAATGCCATGGATTCTCTAGCTCCCCCTGAAGCCTTACATTAGTTGATCAGAATCGTGAAGATGAGGCTTTTTATGGAGAGCCAGAATTAGGGTCTTCTCTGTTTCTTATTTCAATACATTCTCCATGGGCCGATGAAAAGGCTTGCTTCAAGAAGCCATTTATGAGATCTCAATAGAAAAAATGGTATCATAGATCTGCTTGGTTTCTGATAGGTCCTAGTGATGAAGACTTCTTCAAATGTGGCAGAGAAATTGAGTGAAGATTACAAAGGGATAGGCTAAAGAATCTGAGAACACTTGTTGTAAACAGGGATCATAGACATGGTGAACATTCAATGTTTCTTTTACAGGGCTTCAATATTATGACTTATGATTTGGGTAACATCTGAGCACACCTTTTCTTCCATTTCATAAGTACCAGCCTTAACACTATTCAACATCCTTATAGTAGCAACATAAAGTAGAAATTTTAGCTTTACAAACTCACTCTATTAGAATTTCGAATCGTTTACTGACAAAACATTGTTCAGAAGTAAAATGATCTCTTGGATCCGCATCCACTTTTATTGAGACCTGAAGAAAATGTTGCGTGAATCCATTCTGCCTTAAAATGCTAATTTGTTATGATTCCCAATGCTTTAGTCTGGAATACTCAGACAATCTTACCATACTTTCGGATTTGAGTCAGAGAGAAATTTCAATGATAGGGAGCTTAATGATGTTCCAGATATTCATATATTAGATCTCCAAAAGATGTCACAGTATTTAAGTAAGGGAGATTATAACATATTATACCTTAATTTATAATGAAGCCCTTGATGTGACATATGACTGCAAACAAACCTCTGTTCCTAGTCTTCTTGTTCAGGATTGTGTCTTGATATGAGAAATATGACACATCATAAATTAGTGACTATAAGAACCATTGCGATCCTTCAAAATTTTAAAAATTTAGAATTCAGACTACTGCAACACGGTTTCTAACTCACTGTGTTTAAGGAGACCAAGAATTCACGCTATCTCAGACATATTTAAAGTTTAAATTGTTGATAAGTCTCCCCTAATTAAGGGTTAATCAATACCGCAACAATTCTTCACTTACAGTCTCACCTTAGTGACATCCATAGGGTCGCAGACATATACATGCTTCAAGGAAGCCTTGAGTAGTCTATTAAGGCAAGTCTCCAGGTCAATATCAAGAGAGTATTTTTTGAATCTTCCCTTGATCTGAAATGACCTTGACCTGGTATAATGATATTTCAGATATTTGTTGCAGAAGATTGGGTGGAAATTGAATTTAACCAACCTTCTTATGGACATACCATTAAATGTAATGGATTTGAGCCTCATATTGGCTTTGTGACATGGGCCAAAAGTTGAGGCTGCCATCAACCATATTCAAATAAGTCAAACCCCTTGATCCTTGAAACAATTAGGTCTTCCTTGATTTCTTTGATATTCCCGCAGAGATTCAATAACGAAATCCTTATCATTTCATAACATAAGAGATAAAAATAACTAGAAACCCCTTTCAATTATGCCTTCCCTTATATCTTCAAATATTCCTCAAGACTGAGAGAATTCCAAAGTTAAGAATCCGTTGAATAGTGAACCTCATGGTCACTTATAATCTTCGATAAAGATCTAAAATTGAAAGATATGACAGTTGAGCATATCAAGCTACAGGGAGAGGAGAGCATGGAGGATTTTCCATGAATTCAGTGATTGCTTTCTCTGCCTTGGGCTTGCCTTTAGCTAGGCTCTGATACCATTTAATTTTTTAGGATAACATGTTCTTTGCAAAGACAGTTACTTCAGAGATATTTATTATCCCAGAATACCATTAGCAATCACATAGCTTATTATCATATACACAACAACTGAAGAAATAACATAGATGATCGAAGAAAAAGACAAGCCAAGATAAGATAACACATGGATATGGTGAAAGCTAGTGAAAAACCCCAAGATTGAGAAAACCCTTGATCAATTATTCTTATTATTCATAAACAAATGTTCAGCAGAGAGAGAGAGTACAAGGACTTTAAAGACAAAACTGACTTACCAAATAGAAGATGTGACCTTAGACTACAATTCTAAATACCGATAAGGGCTTCCTGAATCAGACCTTACTGGTTAGGGTTACTTGCAATTCATTAGGATGCTACTGAAGGATGTCCTACAAGCATTCTAGAATTATCCAAGCACATCATTTATGCCCAAGTAACTACTAAAGATGGTAGCTGCTGGTTAGGGTAAGAGTAATACCACAATATCCCATACAAATGTATCCAAAACACTCTTATAAAGTTTTAGCTTCTTTTCATAAAAAGTTGACCTTCCTTTGATACAAATCAGTACTTAATCCAAACTTGAAATAGGCTTCCGCATTTCAATGCATACCCTTCTCGGCATATACTTAGAAAGGTAAGGCATGCAACCAACTTGAGATGGTCTCCAATAGGTGCGACCTTCTTATAAGATTACACCCATATGATATTACTGATCCTTATGTCTGCAGTTAACTTGAAATGTAACTCATATCTTCAACAAAAGATGGATCACCCAAATCAGACCACATATGTATCCAGATATGACTCTAAGAAGCTCGACATTCTTTCCAAGGGACTTGGCCCATCAAATAACCCTCACATTACACCAAAGAAGCCCTACATTATTTAATGGAGACACCTTTCTCCTGTGACCATCATATGAGAGAGATAGGATGACTTGAATGAGGAAGAAGGCTCCTCTTTATAGACAAGATGGAGGAAAGGCCGACCTTAAAATTTGGAGGCAAATTTGAAATTTGAATTTTCAATTTTTCCCACATAAACACAATCATAACTTATAGAATTTATTTTTGAATAAACAAATATTTTCTTGACCAAAATTGACGATCTTTAGATTGATTTTGGTCCTCTCTAAAAGAGGGATTCAATGGAATGATTATCTTCATCAACTAAGCAGACGTGAGTGGAATTTGGCCCTAGTTGCTAATTTTTACACTATCTCTATATTTCTGACAAAATAGGCATCCTGGTTAATATCTGGATAGCCAAATATTATCCAAATGGCTTATTTGACTCTTGCAAAGCTGACTATTTGACAATGTATATTCTATAAGAAGGAAATTCCAGCTAATCTGAATTCATTCCAAATTTGCCTACCCACTTGCCAAATCATCATTTGTCTTCTAACAAGCCCCATGCCAATGAGTTGGACCAACAACAAGAAGATTATTTTCAGCTGTTATCTAGTTTTTAAACATCTCAAAAACCTTGCATTACCACATTGCATGCTTATCTGTTACAAATTAAACAACAAACTCTATAAATATAGCTCAATGAACATGATTTTTAACTGCTAGGACATTTTGAAGGACTAGACACCCAAGAACTTGACTTTTAGAAGTGCGAGATGGCTTGACATATCTGAATACATCATGTTAGGATCCTATAAATATAGGATTCATAATTTTGAATTGACTCTTGATAGTCTTGTAAAAATATGTACATACCTTGCTTTCTGCAAGTTGTTTTCCCATATTTTGTAAAAAATAAAAAGAAAAGAAAAGCAAAAAGAGGGTAAAGTCCTAAAAGAAAGATAAAAGGATTTAGAAAAAATAATATACCCCAAAAGAAAAAAGAAATAAAGCATGAAAGTGTGCAAATTAAAATGCCACTACTTTTTCCTTTGTTACTGATGATTATGGCAGAGTGTCAATAAATGCCATAATCCATGATGAGTTGAACTGCTTAATCTTGACTTGTCATGTTTCAATTTTATTGTTGTAGAATAGTGAATAAAATTTAGTCAGACAGTTTAATCCTGACTAATTAGTAGATAGGTAGAGAATAAAGAGGCGCTCATCAGTTTAATCTGAGCCCTCAGATGATATAAGGTAGATTTAGATAGTTTTTATTTCTTTCAAAAGAATGAAATGTTCAAGGTTGATAGCTCAAATGCACCTGCAAAATGGGAGAAAAAAATGTTAGATTAAAAGTTGGGTAGGTAGAAAGAAGTGGGAAGAAGCATGTAAATATTTATCACCGGGCAAAAATCACTAATTTCCCCTCCCCTATAGTTATTCTGTATTCTAGACTTCTAGTCCAAGAGGCTCAGAGCATTTCCTTGACTTCTGTTGGGACCGGACCCAAGGCTCAATGACTGATAAGTTAAAAGTGTTGAATTCCTATATTAAATCCATAATTATCATCATTCACCCTTCATACACTCATTACTATTCAATTTCATAAGTAAGCACTTTTGTTACTTAATGAAGTATGAAATTCCCCATTTGACTAACTCCCTTCATTCATAAAATCATAAAAACCCTCAAAAACATTATATCCTAAGTTAAAAAGTGATGAAAATCTAAATGATAAAAGCTTCGCTTTAAATTTTTCACTTTACTTAGTTATATAATTGTATTTTGATGTATTACATTGTCCCTTGTCATATTAACTTCTAATCTATGTATTAAATCTTTAAAATAACCTTATCCTAAGTATTATAGCTCCTTTTATTTAATTATCCCCAAAACCCATTATTATAAGCTTTTTTGCCAAAGTTAAATATCCACATGTTTTAATAAAAACCCCCATTAAAACCCCTTTGGCATAAAATTAACCATATAAATATTCCCACCCCCTATAGTAAATAGACATTTACATCATTCTATTACTATATAATAAAAATAAAATACAAAAAACTTTAAACATGTTTTATATATGTTTAAATAAAAAAATATATTCCCCGAGCTTTTTATAAAGTTTAATCTAAGCTAAACTTTAGAACCCCCATACCTTTGTAAATATATTTACCTTTCCATGCTTTAACCTAAGGTATCATCGTGATCAACTTTCCCATGGTATTTTATCCCCGCAATACTTAAAGCCTTCCCGTATGTATAATACACCATGTAAATAGCCTCACACTATATACATAAATTTAAACCATGGTTAAAGCCTAAAACCTGCCTCATGCGCCATTTACAATATACATAAAACTATGTTTATATACTACCCGATAAACCCTTTTCAAAAAACCTTTGAAATATAACCCTGCGTTAACGTAATCTTTTCATATACCAAAACTTTGTTATAAAGTCTATTATACAAAGGTTTTGTTATAAACTTAAAATGCACCATCGCATAAGCCCCGACCCCACCTTACCTTTCCCTTGCAGCTTTAAAAGGATCCTAACCATTTTCTTTAAACTCTCCAATCCAATGGTTGACGATAATCTTCGTGCCCCAAAAACAAACGACGATCCCCAGCTCGAATGGATGCGAAAAAAAACTGTTTTCGTGAAAAACACCTCTGCGACATGGCATATTTTCATTCCGTCGCGTTCGATTATATGAATACTGCTTACAGGTCATTATCAATGTGAAAACCACCCCTGGTTTTTTGCGTTCAAACTTCAAAGAATTCCTGCCAAAGTATTAAAACCCACCATTGATACGTTTATGAGATTTATAGCTATGGGTTAAAACCCTGGTTATAAGTTTTTTTAACAAGATCTGTGTGTTTTGAGTTTTAAAGTCGCAGCCGACTGTTAGTGAAGCCCCATTTAGCCAGTTTTAAGCTCCCAGAGCCTTGTTTTAAACCTAGATGTATCAATTCATGCATGAAAGTCCATATATAACAACAAGATCCCTGTTTGAAGACCAGATAAGATCTGTTTCAGTTCCAAAAGTTAACATTAAAGCTCAAATTCAAGCAGAAATTGCAAAAAACCATCTCGATTGTCAAATACCTGCAAAAGAGGTATTTCTTGATATTTTTACCTAAAAAACTTAAAAAGTATACCATCTGTGAACTAAAAGAGATTAAGATAAGAGAATTAACCGTTTAAATTTCCCAAAAACGCCCAAAAACAGGCCAAACCCTGGCCAATTTTTCCCAGAAGTTTCTATGTTCATAAAAGCCTTTGTTTGAGCCAATCTCTTCAGTTAAGATCTCTGAAGATCAATTCCAAGACAAAAAGGTTTTTCAGGCCTACCAAACTTCTTTTTACGGTCTCAACCATTCAGGAAACCCTTGTTTCCTGTCTTAACCTAGTTTTCATCTATCAGAAAACCTAATTGAGAAAAAATCCCAAAAGAAGCTTTGAAAGAAAGTGATGTTCATTTACGCAGCTAAGGCTGCATCACTATATGATGTAATTATTGATATGTAAATTAATATATTTTTATATGAATTTTATAACTTTCCCAAAGGTTATTTGACAGTCTGCAATAAATTACGCAGACAATGACCCTAATGATTTATTAATCTATTTCTGTAATATTAATCTGTTTCGGTTATAATCTGTTAGGAGTTTAATCTTTAGGAAAGCCTAGTGGAAGAAAAAATGTATGTGGAATTGTCTCCAAATGGTATCCTTTTTCAAAGGTGATGTATTCAACATGATTTTCTGATAGGTGGACAGTGACAAGGTGTATCTTGGGCTTATTGCTTGTTATCTAAAAACTTGTATGCATCTATGTTATAAAAAAATATTTTCTTTTGTGCATGTTTCACTACAGAAGAATGATGAGGATGGATATTTTAGGGACTTCAATAAGAATTAAAAAAGGAAACTAGTCTTCTTGACTTCTAAATAATTTCAGGCTCTTCCCTGCAAAGCT
Source organism: Pinus albicaulis (assembly GCA_034641835.2). Lineage (NCBI taxonomy): Eukaryota > Viridiplantae > Streptophyta > Pinopsida > Pinales > Pinaceae > Pinus > Pinus albicaulis. The sequence goes on along the minus strand of CM076583.1, from coordinate 590,036,233 downwards.
TGTTTGACCAAGAGTGACCTTTCCGTGGGTCTTTGCCTATCCTTTCCAAAGGCAGAAATAACGAAGCATATTTTTTAGGACTGTCCTTTTCAGGGTCTTGCTGGGAAGAGGTTCAATATCAGTTTGCAAACATTCTTCAGGGGCATTTGCATTGGAGTGCATTCTTGTTGGGAGATTCTTGATGTGTGAATTGGGATTTGTTGACTGGTATTTTGCATTTTTTGTGAGTTTCTGCATCGTGTTTTCTCTGGGGACTCCACTGCAAATGTGTTAAAAAATTAGGTCAGTTCTTTGAAAGCAAATGAATCCTAGACTTATAGAAGTGTTCAGCAATTATAGAAGTGTTCACTAATTATTTGAAAGCAAATGAATTTGTTGATCATATTTTCCAGATCTATATTTTCTTAAATCTATCATTTTTTATTGTAGGAATTATCATTTGTATTCTCTTCTCTTATCATAATATAGATGTGTTGTACCCATTATGCAAATATTAATGTTCATAATGTGTTTTTGGCTTATTGTGAATAGTCATGTTCTTTTTATTATTTTTTGCTTATGTCTTAGACTTAAACCCAAACAAAAATAAATCTCCATCTTACTCCCATTGCATGCAAGTGTTGGTTGTACCCATGTGGACAATAGGACATCCCTTAATTGAATAGAGTAAATCATGATTAAATATAGGGCCTACAAGATGTTTGTCAAAGGGAATGGATGGTGGGAGATCTCAACTAGTGATATATGGAATATTTTAATGATATTTTCTTCTTTTATATGGGGAAGGATTACCTCATTTATTTTTTCATAGTTAAGTTCTAGCACACCCAAGAATATATAGAATGCATCCATCCTAAGAAACTATAATGACCCCCTGACACAAACACAAATTTTGAGGTAGTTTGTAACAAGAATTTGACACATGCATGGAATTCAAAGAGATAATATAGAGCATGATGTAGGTTCAAAGGTAACATACCCCCCGAGGCATAAATAAGACATGTATACAAACCTACACATGTTTATCCAGGATAAAATGAAAGGCACATACACACATATGCATAGTTTTAGAGGTAAGAATAGAATGTGCCTAGAAATTGAAGCGCACAATAAGACTAGTTCTTTTTAGTTTCAAAAAATCTCAAGAGTTGGAGTATTTTTCATTCCATAGTTTTGACATGATGAATCCAATGTGTTCAACATATACACTAGTCATACAATTTTTTTTTATGGATTGAAGGGCTATTTCAATTACAATACAACAGTGGAAATTTTATTGTGCACTTGTTTTACTAGATACAGTATACCCAACTATTATAGTTGTGATTGTGTGGCAGGTTTGTGAAGAGTTTGCATGTTTAAAATTTGAATTGAATGGTTTGCATATGATTTTTACTAGGTTATATATCTACAGTGTGTAATGCACCAGACCTCCAAATAACCCAAGGGAAACCAAGTGCAAAAAAGCCAAGGACGACAGGATCGTATTAGGGATAGGGTATTGTTTTCAAAGTAAAGCAAGCAAGGTATCAAAGTTAAGCAAGTCCAGTTATGTAATTCATAGAGGGAGGAAAAAACTTGAAAGAGGATTTCATTTAAATCAACGATTCATTCTTCCTTCTTCTATTATCTATGCAAATATGTTTTGTGTCTTGATCATTTTATATTTTTAGGTTGATAAAGATGGTGATTTGAAAGAGCTTGAAGCACTCTTAAAAAATTTATTAGGCCAAGATATTAGAGCTACTAACCGAAAATAATTAGGTCCATCACCTTCAAATCCAAATGACAACACAAATGTTATAACCATAGTTACATCATCCGTAAAAAAGAATCAACATTCAAAAATAGGAGATTGAGGGTATATTTATTTATTTATTTTAAATATTTTTATCAAAGCGTCGGATGACCGACGCTTTAGACGTCAGAAGAGCGACATATTTTTTTTTAAATATTTTTTCCATTTCGTCGGAAAAGCGACGCCTCGTAAACATCGGAAGTGCGATGCCTTACCTTTTCGTCAGTCTTGCGATGTTTGGCACACAACGTCGGAAATGCGATGGTACCAACATATTAGTCAGTCTTGTGACGTTTGGTACCAAACATCGGAAATGCGACGTTGTTTACATTTGTGTCGGTCTTGCGACGTTTGGCACAAAACATAGGAAATGCAACGGTGCTGACATTTTCGTCGTTCTTGCGATGTTTGGCACATAACGTCGGCATTGCGACATTTGCTTGAAAACCTTATAAGCATTGGAAATGCGACAGTTTGGTATCGTCGAAAGACCGAAAGTTGTGGAGCGTCAGAAATGTGACAGTTCAGTATTGTCGAAAGACTAATAGTTGTGGTGCATCAGAGGACCGATGCTCACAAAACATCAGAATAACGATGATTTGGCGAATGTCAGAAGAGTGACGGAAGTCTGGAAATGTCGGAATAAGTGTCACTCTTCCGACGCTTTTTTGAAGTGTCAGAATTGCGACGTGATGGCTAACCACATTTTTCCCTACCTCACACTATCGCTCTTGCGACGCCTATGTGTCAGAATAATGATGAATTGGCCGTCAGAAATTGGGCCAAATGTGCTAGTGGGGATGATGCTCATATCGTTGACACCTTTTTCGAAAGCCTTAAATTTGCTTCCACCACCCCTCTCTTTGGACCTGGTGGTCAGTCAAAGTCTACCCAGTTGGGGACAACGAGGTTACTATACAACTTGAAAGAAAATTTTGGCTTGTTGAATGCATGTTTCTCGGAAATTTTGAGGTAAGTTACCATAAAGTCCTCCCTTATATAAATTTGAGAAATATAATCAATACACAATGAACATTACAAATGGTAAATTTTATGAACGTTAATAATTATATTTGCATTAATGTACATTTACTAATATATTTTTCCATGATCAACAACTACAGGTTATTCAAATATAAGGTTCTTCTGAGTGATAATGTCTTGCCCGGTAGCTGCGAAGAGACAAAGAAATTGTTGAAAATGTTGGGTGTTGTGTACATATCATATCATCCATGTCCAAATGATTGTATTCAATAGATGAGAATATGCAGACAAAGAGCTATGTCCGAAATGTGGGCATGACAAGTATGATAAATTAGAAAAGAAGGGTAAATCACGTACTGGTCCTCTTAATATATTGAGGCACATGCCTATGATCCCAAGGATTCAAAGGCTCTTTCATTGCAAAGAATTAGCTAAGATGGGTTATTTCATCAATATTTATACTTTTTAAGATGGGTTTTTCTAAAAATTATAATATGTATTTTGAATTAATTGGTAATTTGCATTGTGTTAATGTTAAAATCAATATTTCACTTGATAATTTGCAATTATGTTGATCTCAAAAACAATGACGTACTGTATAAAGTTATTTTTTTTGTATGTAAGATCATAATAAAATAATGATAATTCTAAAGTACATGAATTTATTTGCATTATTTTCTAAACTTTATTATGTTACAAAAAATCATATTATTCTAGATTTATTATTTTACAGTTATTTAAAATTTTACAAATTTACAAATTTAAAATTTTTAATAAAATCATTTCAGATTAATACAATTAAAATTTTCACATTAATACAATTAAAATTTTACAAATATTTTACATACAATTAGAATTAGAATTAGAATTAGAATTTTGCAATTAATTCACATACAATTACAATTAAAATTATAATTACAATTAAAATTACAATTATAATTTTAGAATTTTACATACAATTACAATTTTACAATTACAATCATTTCATACTAATACAATTAAAATTTTACAAATATTTTACATAGAATTACAATTACAATTACAAGTACAATTTTACAATTTCACAATTTCACGTACAATTACAATTACAATTACAATTTTAGAATTTTACATATATACAATTACAATTTTGCAAATTTAAAATTTACAATTACAATTACAAATTTACAAATTTACATATATACCATTACAATTAAAATTTTAGAATTTTACATACAATTACAATTAGAATTAGAATTTTACAATTTTACATATATACAATTACAATTACAATCATTTCACAATAAATTAAATATTACAATTACAATTAACATTTTACAAATATTTTACATACAATTACAATTATAATTACAATTACAAATACAATTACAATTTTAGAATTTTACATACAATTAGAATTACAAATATTATAATTTTACAATATCATGATCATTTAATATTAAATTAATTAATAAACACCACGATCATGATAACCATTGTGAAAACATCATATTCGACTAAAAAACACATTCAAATTCGCTAATATCATCGTGATCATGATCATATAACAAAGCACAATTAACATTGTATAACATCATCGCAACACAAACATCAAATATACATCTCATGTGAAATAACTGCTATCACATACACATCTATTTGCAAGCTGCACATTAAATGAACATATCTAACATGACCTAACAATATACACATCATGATGATCACCAACATCTAAATTAAGTACAACTGCAACATGAACATAAAATACATGGACCATATATATATAGATAACTGAATAATGTCAAAAATATACAATTGTAATATAAATGTCATATATCAGCTGGTGGTACATCATCAATAAAAGTACTATTCGAGGTCTCCTCAGTCAATGATGTAGCCTCGACAAGCTCAAATACATGATGATCATCACGTGCCTGCTAATCTAGTACTGGTGCCTCATGCTGATCAGGATCAACTATCAGCTTCTCATCGTGATGACTCGACATGGTCGATGGTCCAGCCTGCTCATGATTATGAGTATTACTGGATGTTGTAGGCTGCTAACTCAACGTGGCCGATGGTCCAACCTGCTCTCCATGATGACTGCTGGTCGATGCTAGTGGAGGCTGCTCATCTGGCATGGCACAAGGTGAACGATGATCAATCCCCTGATCGTGATCATCAGATGATGTGTCACTGCTCGTGGACTGTCGATCACGTGCTACGTATCGACCATGCCTATAACGTGCAAGGGTCTTCCTCAATGGCGTAAATAAGGTCATAGCTCCTACGACATGCCGCATTAGGCTATACATGTCATGCAACATGCCTCTCCACATATTTACCATCCTACCATCGGCCTGTATGTCTCTCATAGTAGCAGGCTTGACTCCCACCTCAACAATCAATGTAGAGAGTTAGTCGCCCAACTCCATCCTCAATATTCTATCAAGCCTACCGCGCCTAGCAAAAGGCGGTACCGACGCACCAGTAGGAGCAGGTCTCTCTGCACCAGCCTCATGATCCTTGACATCTGGCATATCCTGATCGTCATCAGGATCCACACCTGAATCATTTGGTGGCGCTGGCATGTCCTCACCATAAAAAGACCCAATGTATGTAAAATATATACAAGTACACAACAATAATTAGACAATTTCATTACACAATTTAATAAAAACAAGTTAAAGAACATGTTAGAATAAATTTAAATAAAACAGTAATATTACCTCTGTCATCTGGTGGCTCATCATCTGTGAAGAGGATGTTGGCACACCCTCGCCAATCCAAACTAGCATAAGGATAGGGGACCATAATGAAGGGATGCTCGTCAACACCGGCTAGCAACTCCAGTGCATCATGTGATATCCTCTTGGAAAACTCAGTCTCGCCCCTCTTGGGCATCATATGTCCCCACATGTGCATCCGTGCCTCCAACATTGGCCTACGAGTCTGTCGAACAAAAGTAGGCCTCGTCCTTGGAAACCTCTCAAAAAATAAACAAAAAATCTCTGAAGCAAAAGGGAAGTTGACCCTCCCTTGTGCATGAGCATGAAATCTATCTAAGGTTGTACAGAACTGCAGCAAAAAAATGGAAGACCACCTGACAAGTCGTGGCTCCTGTACTAAAGAATCAACATAATATAGAAGCGGGAAACTAATGCATTGCCCGTCGCTGGTGTTGCATGAAATGGTCGAAATCAGAAGTGAGAGGGACCTCACCTCCTCACTACCAAATGCAGCAATACGTAACTGACCTCCAGAGACCTGAAAATCTGAAGGAGATAGTATATCTGTGCTAATGTATCTCTCGGAGTACATCAACTGACTCCCTACTGCATAGCCAACTGGAACCTCTGGGAATGAGGGAAAATACACCCTCTCCTCGAGAGCCCTGTAATGAAATAGATGTCCTCCTCAGTGGGCGCGTATCACTGGTTAGGACCAACCTGAAAAGCCTGTAGGTGGGCATTCCACCTGCGGATAAGATGTCGCAAAAATAAACCATGACCCTTTAGGGAAGTATCCTCCTCATATAACTTGAGGAGGCCTACTTGCCTTAGGAGCCCTTGGGTAGCTTCTGTAATAGGGCGAGGGTATGCATCTCTCTCCCTCTCTCGTGCCTCCCACAGGAAAACCATGTTATACTGGTCCACCTGTTGTTGTTGTTGTTGTTCCGTCTCTTCTCTCCTTTCACGTCTATGAATGATTGACATATTAAATGAGAAATGTATTTAGGAATATATATATATAATTAAAAAAAAAAAAAAACAGTCGGTGCCCCACAAAAAATAGGCATGCACTGGTCACGGTGCGTCTTTTTTTGTCACACACCGGCGGTGGTGCACTAGAAAATTTTCAGTGCACCGGAGGTGGTGCACCTGAAAATTTTTAGTGCACCGCCCTCCTGGCATTGTTCATAAGTCAACGGTGTGGTGGTATAACAGGCTGCACCGTTGACTATGGACTAGTGTCGGGAGGGTGGTGTTCTGACCAAACTATATGCCCAGGGCATATAGTTTGGTCAGCGCATCGACCTCCTGACATCATTACATAGTAAATGGTGTGGTCTTTTACCAGGCCGCACCGTTGACCATGTCAAAATCCTGGAGCGATGTGCTGAAAAAATTACCCACCCTAGGGCGGATATTTCAGTCAATGCACTGCATTGCCGTTATTCCACAGGGTCAATGGTGCGGCCAGGTAACTGAACACACCGCACCTTTTTAAAATTTTAAAATATCACTATGCGCTTTTCGGTACCGCCCCGAAACTGGTGCGGTACCATTAGCACCGGTTGCGGTGCGGCCTGTAAATTTACATGCAGCACCGTGAACCGGTGCGAGTCGAACGGCTCGAGCACACCACGCGGGAATTTTTTATTTTTTATTTTTAAATGGTTAATTTTAAGCTAATGTACAATTATAATCCACTAAAAGGCTTAATTATGGAAAAAAAAGAAAAATACCTGTACATTTGGTCGTTGAGGAGGCATATTGGCTATAGAATTTGCAAAAGTAAATTTTCCCACCGTTTTGCAAAATTCAAAATAGAGATTGGTGGGAAATGCACAGTAGCATTGCATGCAATGGGTGCAATGGCAGCACTTAGGCAGGGCATCTCAGACAAGGATAAGTTGCACCGATGCTTGAGAGCTTTGGAGCAATAAAAAGTGAAAAATGCAGTTTTTTGGCCGTAATTTTTTTTATTATTTAACCCTGTTCTGGTGCGCGGGGTTTTATAGGCGCATCGGTGCGGTTTCTTAAGACCGCATAAGGCAGTTTCAGTTTTTGCGTGGGGTTTTAGGATGCACCGATGCGGAATATTTGTAGAGCACCGGTGCGCCACAGTAATAAGACACAATGGGTGGATTTGTACAGAGCGCATGGTGTCCGGTGTGCCAATGTTTTTTGCGCACCAGTGATTTCTCTTGTTGAACACACCGGTGCAGTTTAGGATGATAAGAGCACCGGACAAAAAACATCCAGAAAAACCTCCACCCGCCAACCTCCTCTAGTAACCTCCACTACAAACGGATGTCTGGGGTATTTTTATAAGGGGTTCCTCAAAAAAATCCGCTAGAGGGTCTTTTCCTTGTAGCGGTATTCCTCCACAACTTTTTCCATCTGCTGCTGCTGTGCAGGGGAGCTCTGTTTCGAGGCTGTGGCCACAATATTATTCTTGCTTTGTGGGTGAACTGTAATGACAATAAATTTCCTGGTTTGGGAAACAATCTTACTACGTTGTTTTGTAGTAGTCAAAGAGATGACAGGAGGTGGTACTACCTCCGGTATCCTGTATAATTTATTTCCCAAAGTAATAACAATAGAACGAGGCCTAGACTCATACACAACATGTTGCTTCCACAAGTATGGTTGGCCCAATAATACATCAGACACATCAAGAGGAGCAACATCACATAGTACTATACAGAAGGCGACATTAATGGTGGACGCAGAGATCTATTCCTTGGTGAAGCCACCCAATAGTATACGAATGTGGGTGTGCTATGGTCAATAGGCTGAGACACTTCACGACCTCTGCTGAAATGAGGTTATTTTGGCTTCCGATATCGATAGGGAATTGCAGTGGAGAACCCTACACCCACATCTACGAATGGAAGAGGCTCCCCCCTCCTCTGGATCCTCAGGATCCTCCCTATAGAGCTTGGTGGTGGCAAAAATGGCACTCTGATCCGAATCAATGATCTGCTTCCCTTTTTCATCGCCCTTGTTTGGTTCTGACTAAGGATCATAACATGAATCTGATTAAGATGCCTTAAGTTTGTCCATCAGCGACTGTTTGGCCCAAAACTTGTTTGTGCTATGAGTGGGGATGTTATGAAATTCACACCACCTCCTCGTGTCCTTCACTTTGGATTTTACCCTTGTTATGTGGTTTGGGGGCACCTTTCCCTGGTTCCATATTCACGGATCCAAATTCTCGCTTCTTCTACTTAAATTTCTACTTGATCTTGGTGACATAGCGATATTCCATGAAAAGTGAGGTAATGTTGAGGAATTACTTTTCCTCCTGAATTTATATGTGCAAACAGCTGTGGTACTTGAGCACCAAATTTATCTCTGAATCTTTAATACCCAACTTTGTGTGCAGGGTATGGAACAAATTCATCAGTTTGTGCACATCTTGATCACTTTGCTGCCACAACGTGGTCCATTGGATGTACTTGTCCTCATAGCTCCCCACAAGGTAATAATGTTCCTTAATACCATATCGAAACAAATTCCAAGTGAGTGTGACTGAGAATAAAGAGGGTTACCTCTCGTCCTTCTACTCACAGTAGGTTTTCGGGCCAGTATTTGACATGGGGGGCAACTTTGAGGAGTGAAAAAGTAATATTTTCTCGGTCGGAGAAATCATGGACCAAGAAATAACCTTGTAGCAAATTCAACCATTTATCTACGACGTCTGCATCTATCTGGCCTTCTAATACAAGAATGTCGAAGTTGACTTGTACCTTGAAAGGAGAGGTGCCTCCAGAGTGGATACTGGATGTAGATGTGCCACCGGTGGGTAGTCATTGAAGGATATGGGAAAATTTATCCATCATAGCATTCCTTTATTTCTCGAGGGCCTCCTCGAGCAATAATTTGATAGGATCTCCTGATCCCTTGTCTTTCTTTCTTCCGTCATGGGAGGTGGTCGAGGTTTACGAGGCTGATCTTACAAGGGTTCAACCAGATCGAGCCCTAAATCCTTATACCCTGACATCCTTGGGGATATGCAAAGAAAAATCGAGAAAGAGAAGACCGCTCTGATACCACTAATTTAGATTTATGAAGGAACACAATAATATATAGAAGTAAACATAAACACAGAGATGCAGCAGAAATAAAACTTGTTTAGTCAATTTAATATCTTGAATTTCTTGCATTAATTATCAACCGAGGTTTGTAAACTGATGAAGTGTGGTACACTGTATGTGCTTAGTTAACCTTTCTCTTACTTCGTTGTTTTTTATTTTATATTGTTTTGGGGGGTTTTTTTTCTTTGATATCTAATAATGTTTAATCTAAAACTATGAAAATATTTAAATGAATATAATGAATTTTAAGAAGGAACAAAAGGAAGTGTATCTAATTTAATCTAATTTTCATAAAAATAAACTAAAAATTGTTGGCTAGTTAGGACCTAATTTGGAAAATAGAGCATCTATCTTTTGTTATAATTAGTCATATTCCATGGATTTGATTCTAAAAACTAAGATTGAAATTGAAGTGCTTGTCTTAAGTAAAAGAAGAAAAATGAAAACAACTAATGTACTTCTAGTTACTCCAGCATTCAATTTATGAAGTATGACCTTCTTGAGATGATGTGTAAGCAATTGTGTGTACTTTAACTTCTAATGTCCTAGAACAATAAGAAAAGGATGCAAAGGAAAACATCTAATGTATATTTAGCTACTCCAACATTCAATTATGAAGTGTGATCTTCTTGAGATGGTGTTAAGTAACCAGTTATACCTAATGATCTAGAAAACTAAGCTAAATATGTAGAAAGTAACTCAATAATTGCATTCATAAAACATTCAATCATTCAGTTTTAAAATTTTATTAAATCAATCTCCTTGGAATGACCTTTAGGAATATTAGTGATGCAACTAAGCGAGGATCTGAAAGAAAAATGTGAAAGCATGTAAAACAACTAATGTATATTTGACTTTATCCAACATTCAATCTGAAGTATTACCCTCTTGAGATGCTATGTGAGAAGTCAATTATACCTTAGTCTCTAAATTCATAGAGAGAAAATAAAATTGTACAGAGTAAATTCAATCACTGTATGAATTATATATTTAACCATTTAGTTTATGATCATCATCTTGAAATGGCTTTAGAAAACATCCATTGACACAGTTAATTGACAATTATGTTCTAAGAAAATGAATGACAAAACAATAAGGAAACTAGACAACTGTGTATTATTATTACTTCAATCTTAATTCGATTTGAAAACATAATTATCTATCTTCACGAAATATCTTAGAAGAACAAGGCTGCAAAATTTTGATTTAATTTTATGCTATTGATAAAAAACTGGAATGAAACATTAACCTAATTAGAAAACAGATTTTCTAAAAAACAGAGTAATGGAAATTGAACTAAAAACAACAAATAAAAAACCTCCTCCAGTGCAGGGGCCCTCTGCAACTGATTTGGTTGAACTGCTAGCTGGTTAAGGATGCACTTAAACAGTCATTGGCAACATGAACTTTGTATTATGATAAAATGAATTTTGAATACAAAGTATCAGCAAAAAGCTTAACCTTAACACTTAATTTCTGAATTGTGTTCTCGGTTTTGTACAACCGATATTTAAAGGAAAATAACATAACTATTTGTGAGATAAACTTGATACATGTGGCTAATTCGAATTAGACTTGTAACAGTACTGTTAGACTCTTGATTTGCTACGATAGAGAAAATTAAGAGTCCTACTACTTTCAGATAACGTACTTTGACCACACCTTTGACCATGATCTTAGGCCTGCTTTTCTGTCGATCTGGACCGAGTGAATAGGATAGAATCCATGTGGAGATGATTCTAGAAATGCCCATGTGGCCGAATTATTCATTTTACACCTGGAACCTACCAGAACATGAGAGTAGCTACAGAATCCATAGTTAGTTGCAGAATAGGCTGCGTTTTGTAACTAAATTGAAAAAGTCTATTCAAATAGCAAGAACATGAAAATATAATATGGAAATCATTTTAATGCATTCATTAAGACAAAACCTAGCATTTATCATTGATTGGGGTCCTTGATCTTATGAGAAAGTGAGGGAAAAAGGTGAGAAAAAATGTTTAAGAGAGGGTAATTCTGAGGTTCAACAAAACTTCAATTCATTAATATCAAATAACAGAAATATGCTTAAAGACATAATGGAAATAAACTAGTTAGGACGTTGGTAGTTTATATCTGAGACGAGATGTGGCAGCTAAAAGCTTCTGAAATATGTTACAATGAGGCTCGAAGGTCTATTTATTATTGAGAAACAATGGAAAACCCTAAACATTAAAAAACATAACCCTAGGAGACAAAGTGCCAAAACTACGGGCCCCACTTCCCGGGGACGTAACTTTGGCATATGATCTTTGTTTGACGCACTCAATACTACGTAAGAAATTTTTATCTGAGGACTACAAATTTGAACATGAGAAACATCCAAGGAACCCTTATGTTTCTCTTTGTTTTCCCAAAAAATGTCATTTAGGGCCTCAAAACGGCTCCGAAAGTTTAAGACCCAAAAAACTGCTAAAAATAGTAAGTTGTGCTGAAACTGAAAAACTGAAAGAACTGATGGTGGGGATCCAAATGGAATAGGTGGGTGGCCACTAATATCCACCTGGATCATTTATTCCCCCTTAGGAAGAAATGGTCCTCATTGCGTTGCGTTCCTCCACGAGAGGGGGAAAATTCTGCTGAACTTCGTATTGGATTTGTCGAAGATGTCATGGAGCTGTTGGCAGACGTGCTGGATGTGTTCAATAAATTTGGTTGCTTTATCAGCCTTAGACAATACATGTGTGGATTCTCTCTATATCGTCGCATGAGGTATGGAAACATTAGGAATCGATGCACCTGGGGTCAGATCAATGGAGTGATTGACGTGACAGTGTAGAGGAACCTCTGTGGGTGAGGAGAAAATGTCCTCGTATTCCTCCACAAATTTTTCCATCTGCTGCTGCTATGAAAGGGAGCCCTGTTTTGAGGTTGTGGCCACAATATTATTCTTTCCCTATGGGCGAATTTTAATGAAAATAAATTTCCTGGTTTGGGAAATAATCTTATTGGGTTGTTTTGCAATAGTCAAAGAAATGGCAGGATGCAGTACTACCTCTCGTATCCTGTATAATTTATTTCCCAAAGTAATAAAAAAAATAACGAGGCCTAGAATCATACACATCATGTATCTTCCACAAGTATGATTGGCCAAATAATACATCAGCCACATCAAGAGGAGCAACATCACACAGTACCTCATCCGTGAATGACTTGATGTTGTAAGAAAGGTGACATTGCTCATGGACGCAAAGATCTCTTCCTTGGTGAAGCCACCCAATGGTATACCATTGTGGGTGTGCTATGGTCGGTAGGCTAAGCTTCTTCACAACCTCTCATGAAATGAGGTTCTTTTGGCTTCTGCTATCGACAAGGAATTGCAGTGGATAACCCTTCCCCACATCCGCGAATGGAAGAGGCACTCCCCCTCCTCTGGATCCTCGTGATTCTCCCTCTGGATTTTGGTGGTGGAAAAAATGGCATTGAGATCCGCATCAATGATCTTCTTCCATTTTTTATCGCACTTGTCCGGTTCTAACTCAGGATCAGAACATGCATCTAATTTGGGTGCATTCAATTCACCCACCAGTGAATGTTTGGCCCGACACTAATTTCTGCTGTGAGTGGGGATGTAATGAAATTCACTCCACTTCCTTGTGTCCTTATTTTGATTTGTGGTGTTGTTTGGAGTCACCCCACTTTGGATTTTCCCCTTGTTCTATGGTTTGGGGGTGCCTTTCCCTGGCTTTGGATTTGCAGATTGAAAGTCTCGATTCTTCTGCTTAAATTTATGCTTGATCTTTGCGCCATAGCGATATGCCATGCAAAGCAAGGTAATGTGGAGGAAATATATTTCCTCCTGAATGTATCTGTGCAAACAACTATGGTTCTTGAGAACCAAATGTATCTTTGAATCTTTAATACCCAACTTTGTGGCAAGGGTATGGAAAAAATTCGTCAGTTCGTGCACATCTTGATCCCTTTGCTGCTGTGGCGTGGTCCATTGGATGTAATTTTCCTCATAGCTCCCCACATGGTAATATTATTCCTTGATGCTGTCTTGGAAGAAATTCCAAGTGGGTGAGACCGAGAAAAATGAGGGTTCCCTCCCATCCTTCTGCTCACAATAGGTTTCCCACCAGTCTTTGACATGGGGGGCAAATTTCAGGAGTGCAAAAGTAATATTTTATTGGTCGGAGAAATAATGGACCGAGAATACACTTCTAGCAAATTAAACCATCTATTTATAGCATCTGCATATATTTTTCCTTCAAATACATGAATGTCAAAGTTTACCTATACCTTGAAACAAGAGGCGCCTCTAGAGCAGCCGTTCGATGTAGATGCGCCGTTGGTGGGCAGCCGTTGAAGGACCTGGGAAAAGTTATCTGTCATCGCGTTATTTTTTTTCTTGAGGGCCTCCGCGAGAAATAATTTGATAGGATATATTGCTCCCTTTTCTTTCTTTTCTTCCACCATGGGAGGTCGTCGGGGTTTGTGAGGTTGATCTTGCAAGGGTTCAACCAAATCGAGCTCTAACTCCTTATACCCTGACCTTGTTGGGAACATGAAAGAAAAATAAAGAAAAAACAGACCGCTCTGATACCACTGATCCGGATTTATGCAGGAAAAAAATAATATACATAAATAAACATAAACATAAAGATTCGGTATAAAATAACACTTCTTTTCATTAATATCAAATAATAGAAAATGCTTACAGACATAATGGAAATAAACTAGCTAGGGAACTGGTAGCTTATCTCTTAGAAGAGATGTGGTGGCTACGGGCATCTGAAATGTGTTACAATTAGGCTCGAAAGCCTATTTATTATTGAGAAACAATGGAAAACCCTAAAAATCCAAAAATGTAACCCTAGGAGATGAAGCGTCGAAACTATGGGCCCCATTTGGCTAAATTGGCACATCAACTTCTCGAGGACGTAACTTTGGCATATGATCTCCATTTGACACGCTCAATACCTCGTAAGAAACATATATCCGAGGAATAAAACTTTTGACATGAGAAACATCAAAGGAACTTACATGTTGCTCCCGAATTTCCGAAAAAATGTCATTTAGGGCCTCAAACCGGTTCCAGAAGTTCAGGACCCGAAAAAATGCTAAAAATAGTAAGTTGTGCTGAAACTGAAAAACTGAAAGAACCAATGGTGGGGTTCCAAATGGAATAGTTGGGTGGACACTAATATCCACCTGGATCATTCCTCCCCCCTTAGGAAGCAATGGTCCGCATTGCATGGAGTTCCTCTATGAGATGAGGCAAATTTTTCTGAACTTGGTATTGGATTTGTCGAAGATGTGACCATGGACGTGTTGCCAGACGTGATGTATGTGTTCAATAAGTTTGGTTTCTTTATCGACATTAGAAATTACATGTGTGGATTCTATCTGTGTGGCCGCATGAGGCATGGAAACATCAGGCATTAGTGCACCTGGGGTCAAAACAATGGAGTGCTTGACCTGACAGTGTAGAGGAACCTCTATGGGTGAGGAGAAAATGTCCTTGTATTCCTCCATGACTTTGTCCAATTGCTGCTGCTGTGCAGGGTAGCCCTATTTCGAGGTTTTGGCCACAATATTCTTCTTTCCTTGTGGGCGAACTGTAAAGAAAATAAATTTCCTGGTTTGGGAAACAATCTTACTGCATTTTTTTGCAGTAGTCAAAGAGATGGCAAGAGGCGGTACTACCTCTGGTATCCTCTATAAATTATTTCCAAATGTAATAGAAACGGAACAAGGCCTAGACTCATACACATCATGTCACTTCCACAAGTATGGATGGCCTAATAATACATCAGACACATGAAGAGGAGCAACATCACACAATACCTCATCTGTGAATGGCTTCATGTTGTATGGAAGGCGACACTACTGGCTGACGTGAAGATATCTTCCTTGGGAAGCCACCCAATAGTATATGATTGTGGGTGTGCTATGGTTAGTAGGCAAAGTTTCTTCATGACCTCTGCTGAAATGAGGTTCCTTTGGCTTCCCCTATCGACAAGGAATTGCAGTGGAGAACCCTTCACCCACATCTGCGAATGGAAGAGGCGCTCCCCCTCCTATGGATCCTCGAGATCCTCCCTCTAGAGATTGGTGGTGGAAACTGTAGAAATTATATGCACTAAGAATGCATATTTCCTTGATTCTCATAATCTCACACTATTTAACTTTATGCAAAATACAGAATCAATTCCACTTGTTGATATTTTTCAGAAATAATTAATTGCACACACATGTGAAGCATAAACAAAAATATTCAATCGCACATAACACAGTTTTTTTTAACCGGGAAAGCCTGAAGCTGAAAACCCAAACTATATATTATGTAACATGGAGATCATATGACAATATCATATAAACATACGAAGCTTATCAAAATCTCTTAGTACAGTATAATCAACATACACTAATCAGGCCTAATCTTGCAAATCCATGCACCAATGTTTGCCACCTGCTAGCCTGCCTCCACTGCGCAATCTCTGCTAAAGAATGGCTCTGAATGAATTCGAATTACTCCATCCTTGACTGCGCAATCCTCATTGGCATCTCCACTGAGTGTTGGATGCAATCAATGCATCACTATAGTCACAACAGAAAGTCTATCTTGCCCTTTCACCTATCTCTCCACTAGTCTCCACTGAAACTGCCATGCATTGTAGTTAACTTTTATATTTTTCAGTTGATTAATGAGTTATTATTTATGAATTAATTAACTAATTAATTCACTCCACTCTCACTAGTGTATCATCAGTTAGACTAGATACAACTAGCTCAAATAAGTCTAACTGAGTTAAACTGAATACAACTCCATAACTACTTCTTCCAACTGTGTCATAACTCTGCCACTTGAGTTATAACTGAGTCCTCCATGCAATAGCTCCAGTAAACCCTCAGGAATAGCGTAATTCCTTCTTTCAGCTGCTGTGCCACATCTGTGCATTGAACTGAAGTGCTCCAAGAGAATAAGTTGTTGTTTAGAGTCTAATTATTATTAAGAGCTAATAATAATCGACATGCATCTATTTTTAGATTGACGATCTATAAATAGACTTCACCCAATATTCTAAAAATAGAATTTCATCTATTTTTCCAACTTGATCAAACATCCACAAATAACATCCTGCAACTTCTGAAATATGATCATCATGTCTAAAAGTAGACATAGTCTAAAAATAGACTTGCGCCAAAAATAGCCTGCGGGCCCACTTAGTGAAGGCGACTCTTTTCACTAAGCTTATCATCTTGTTGAATCTCAACACTCCCTCTCAACAAGATAGGGATTATCTTTCACCCCGATCCTGCCTCTATGGTATTTGAATTTTCTCCTGGTGAGTGCCTTCGTCAGAATATCTACATCCTGATCCTCCGTGGGAATGTACTGAAGCAACATGATCTTCCGCTACACAAAATATCTAATATGATGATATCATATATCAATATGTTTAGATATATCATGAAACACAGGATTAACCGAGAGTTTAATGCAACTCTGATTATCACAATGAATCACAATGGGATCTAAATTTGAACCGAACAAACCAACCATAATCTTCCTCATCCAGATAGCCACATGCAGCTAAAATTGCTGCCATGTATTCTGCTTCCGCTGAACTAAGTGCGACAGATCTTTGTTTCTTGCTGTACCAAGAAACTGCCATAGATCCGATACTGAAAATCCCTCATGTTGTGCTCTTTCTATTTGTTGGGCTTCCTGCCTAACCTGCATCTGTGAAGCCATGCAACTTCACCTCATCCGTATGTTTGTACCATAAACCATACTCAGATGTGCCCCTGAGATATCTCAATACATGCTTGCCTGCCTTCCAAAAGAGCTTGGTAGGCTTAAGCATCGCTTGTGAAAGCTGGTTCACCACATAGCATATGTCCAGTCTTGTATTGACTAAATACATGAGTGAACCCACCAACTATCGATAAACAATGGCATCCACTACCTCTACCGATGTAGCATCCTATTTCTTCCAATTTCCTGGAAGAGGAGTGTCGATAGGCTTGCAGCCTTGCATGTGAAACTTCTCCAGTATCTCCCGGGCATACTTGCCTTGAGACACAAACAGTTCACCTTCCCACTGCCATATTTCTAATCCAAGGAAATAATGAAGGAGGCCTAAATCATTCATATCAAACTCCTTTGCATGATCAGCCTTTCATGAGTGTATCAACTGCTCATCACCTGTTAGTATCAAATCATCAACATAAAGTACAATGATTAAAATCTTACCCTCAACCACAATCTGGTATAGGTTTGCATCCGCCTCACTCTTGGTGAATCCAAGTCCAGTGAAATAGTTTTCGATCCGAGTGTACCAAGCACGGGGTGCTTGTTTCAGCCCATACAACGCTCTTTTGAGCCTGCACACATGCGACTTGCTGCTGAAGATCTCAAATCCTTCAGGCTGCTCAATGTACTCCTCTTCCTCAATGATCCCATTAAGGAACACAGTCTTCACATCCATATGATGAATGTGCTAACCCATCTACGCTGAGAGAGCAAGGATGGTCCGTATGGAAGAATACCATGCGATAGGTGCAAAGGTTTCTTCATAGTCAATCCCCTCAATCTGTGAGAAGCCCCAGGAAAAAAATCCTGCCTTATACTTCTCGACGCTCCCATCAGTAGCTTTCTTTACATTGTAGATCCATCTTGATCCTACAACTGATTGTCCCACCGGCCTTGGAACAATCTTCCAAGCACTGTTTCTGACAATGGAGTCATACTCCTCCACCATGGAATCTACCCCTGTGGGATCCTGCATTGCTTCTTCAAAAGAATATGGCTCTGTCAAAATACACTTACTCATAAGAGCCATGTATCTAGTATATCAGTCAGGTGACTGTCTCTGTCTGCGCTGTGATGTAGGAACTCCTACATTCTGTGCCGCATCCACCTTTAGTCTCTCGGCTTCTGTGGTACGCTTCCTGCCTTGTCTGATGTTTGGTTCTGCATGAGTGGACTCCTCCACTCCATGAATCTCCTCTAGTGTCTGATCCACATCCAGAGGCTCATCTCTCAGAACAAGTAGTTCCTTCACTGCATGCAAGTCTAGCTCCCTCTCAAGCATAGCTTGTGCAGCACCCACGATCATTCTATTCTTCCTCTTCGTGACCCCATTCTGCTGTGGGTTATGAGGTGCTATGAGTTCTCTTTGAGTTCATTCTTTGCTACAAAATTCTTTGAATTCGCCAGAGATGTATTCACCACCATTATCACTCCTTAGAGCTTTCACCTGCTTCCCCGACTCCTTCTCCACCAATTCCTTGAACTCTCAGAACTTTGAGAATGTTTCACTCTTCTTTTGCATGAAGAAGATCCATCATCTACGAGAATAATCATCAACAAATATCACATAATACCTGTGTTTCACTGTTGAAGCAATCGAGAATGGTCCACACACGTCTGTGTGAATTCTATCCAGGATCAACGAGGCATGGTTCTCCTTCTCATGAAATGTGGTCTTCACAAACTTACCCATTATACATCCTTTGCACTGATTTGAATATGCAAGAGTACCGTTGGGAAGTCCAGTAGAAATATTTTGCAAAATCTTCAAAGCGCCATGGTGAAGATGACCCAATATCCTGTGCCATAACTCGCCCTCATCCCGGCTCACCACTTCTTCTGCTTTTCCGACCATTGCAATGCAGCCATCTACCTCCAGTTTGTAGAGATTCTTAATTCGAACCCCTATCTTCTTGGTTTGACCCGTTTTTTTATGTCGAAGGAAGGCTTTTCCCTCACTGAAAACAACATCATAACCCCTATCTTCTAGCATTGCGACTGAGACCAAGTTCTTCTTCAGACTTGGAACATGCATGAAATTCTTCAACAAGAATGGATTACCAGACTCGCTCTCAAAGGTAATGGTCCCAATTACTGTCGCACTATACCAACCATCATCGCCCATCTCTATATGCATCTGGAGGTCCTTCTCCTCCAAGTCACTAAACAACTCTTTGTCTCCCGTCATATGGAAAGACGCACCACTGTCAAGATACCACATCGATCCCATGAAGCTTGAAACCAAGCATGCGATCAAGGAAAAATCCAACTCAAATTGTGAGGCTACGGCCTCTCTAGTTGCAGATCCAGCAACCTGCTTATTATTCTTCTTCCGTGGATAGTTAGTGGCGAAATGTCCATGCTCATGATAGTGAAAACACTTCACTTTGGACAAGTCCTGCTTCTTGCCTCTCACACCGGATTTAGAAGGATTTTTCTTCCCCTTATCTTTCCTTGATTTGGTAGCCAAAGTGAAATTCTCTTCATCTTCATTCTTTGATGAAGATCCATCCCTGGTACCCCGCTTTATCTCCTCCTGCACAAGATCCGACCAAAGTCGCTCCCATCCTGGCAGTTTCTCCCGTCCATTGACAAAGTCTTCGTAGCTATGCCAACTCTTAGAAAGCCCAAGGAGAGCCAAGATCACCAGGTCTTATTTATCAACAGTAACCCCCACACTTCCCAACTCATCCTTGCAGTGTACAAACTTCGTGAGGTATTTTGGAATAATATCGCCTTTCTCCATTTTTATTTTTCTGAGCTTGTCTTTAAGCGCCAACTTCCTCTAGTCACTTCTGCTTTGGAACAAGTCTGTCAAAGCATTCCACATTAAGAATGGATTGGATTTCCCATGAAGGCTAGACACAATGTGGTCCTTCACACCTTCCAACAGAATCCTCCTCGTCTTTGCAGTCTTCTTTTGCCATGCATCAAGTAATGCAACATCGCTAGATCCCGGCTTAGGAACATTGCTATCAATGAACTCCTTTAGCTCATTATCCTCCAGCACCACCTCCATCTTGTCCTTCTAGGCTATGTAATTAGAGCTCCCATCAAGGGCATACTACATCTCAACCCATTGAAAGACACTTCAATGTATACTCGATTTCTGCACCAAGAATCTTCTGTAGCAAATTCGAATTGTCCACCAGCACAAACTCACTTCACAATTGCAATATTCAATCAAAAATCCCCTGATACCATGTAGAAATTATATGCACTAAGCATGCATATGTCCTTGATTCTCTTGATCTCACACTATTTAACTTTATGCAAAATACAGAATCAATTCCACTTGTTGATCTTTTGCGGAAACAATTAATTGCACATACATGTGAAGCATAAACAAAAACATTCAATCGCACATAACACAGTTTTTTTTAACCGAGAAAGCCTGAAGCTGAAAACCCCAAATATATATTATGTAACATGTATCATATGACAATCTCATACAAACGTACAAATCTTATCACAAGCTCTCAATACAGTACAATCTTCATACACTAATCAGGCCTAATCTTGCAAATCCATGCACCGATCTTTGTCACCTGCTAGCCTGCCTCCACTGCGCAATCTCTGCTAAATAATGGCTCTGAATGAATTCAAATTGCTCCATCCTTGACTGCGCAATCCTCATTGGCATCTCCACTGAGTGTTGGATGCAATCAATGCATCACTATAGTCACAATAGATAGTCTATCTTGCCCTTTCACCTCTCTCCACTGGTCTCCACTGAAACTGCCATGCACTGTAGTTAAATGCTGTATTGTTCAGTTGATTAATGAGTTATTATTTATGAATTAATTAAATAATTAATTCACTCCACTCTCAATAGTGTATCAATCAGTTAGACTAGATACAACTAGCTCAACTTAGTCTAACTCAGTTAAACTGAATACAACTCCATAACTACTTCTTCCAACTATGTCATAACTCTGCCACTTGAGTTCTAACTGAGTCCTCCATGCAATAGCTCTAGTAAACCCTCAAGAATAGTGTAATTACTTCTGTCAGCTGTTGTGCCACATTTGTGCATTGAACTGAAGTGCTACAAGAGAATAAGTTGTTGTTTAGAGTCTGATTATTATTAAGAGCTAATAATAATCGACATGCATCTATTTTTAGATTGACGATTTATAAATAGACTTCGCCCAATATTCTAAAAACATAATTTCATCTATTTTTCCAAATTGATCAACCATCCACAAATAGCATCCTACACTTCTGAAATATGATCATCATGTCTAAAAATACACATAGTCTAAAAATAGACTTGCGCCAAAAATAGCCTGCGGGCCCACTTAGTGAAGGCGACTCTTTTCACTAAGCTCATCATCTTGTTGAATCTCAACAGAAACAATGGCACTGGGATCCACATCAATGGTCTTCTTCTCTTTTCATCACCCTTTTCTAGTTCTAACTCAGGATCAGAACATGCATATGATTCGGGTGCCTTCAGTTCGACCACTAGCAACTGTTGGCCCGACACTCGTTTGTGCTGTGAGTGGGGATGTTATGAAATTCACATCACTTCCCTGTGTCCTTTGTATTTTTGGTGTTGTTCTTAGTCAATTTGCTTTGGCTTTTCCCCTTGTTCTGCGGTTCGGGGGCACCTTTCCCTGGCTTTGGATTCGCAGTCCAAAGTCTCACTTCTTCTGCTTAAAATTTCTGCTCGATCTTAGCGACATAACGATATGTTGTGCCAAGTGAGGTAATGTCGAGGAAATCCATTTCCTCCCAAATGTATCTGTGAAAAAAACTATGGTACTTGAGCACCAAATGTCTCTCTAAATCATTAATACCCAACTTTGTGCGTAGTGTATGGAAAAAATTTCTCAGTTCGTGCACATATTTATCCCTTTGCTGTTGCATCATGGTAAATTGGATGTACTTGTCCTCATGGACCAAAAAATACCCTTCCAAAAAATTCTACCATCTATCTATGGTGTCTCCATCTATCTGGCCTTAAAATACAGTATTTTTGAAGTTGAAATGTACCATGAAAGAAGAGGCGCCTCCAAAGTGGCTGCTGGATGTAGATGCGTTGTAGATGGGCAGGAATTGAAGGATATGGGTAAAGTCATTCATCATCACATTCCTTTGTTTCTAAAGGGCCTCCTCAAGCACTAATTTGATAGGATCTCCTGCTCCCTCGACTTTCTTTTATTTTGCCATGGGAGGTCATCGGGGTTTGCGAAGCTGATCTTGCAAGGGTTCAACTAGTCGAGTCCTAACTCCTTATACCCTAACCTCATTGGGGACATACAAAGAAAAATAGAGAAATAGCAGACCACTCTGATACCACTGATTCGTATTTATGAAGGAACACAATAATATACAAAAATAAACATAAAAACAGAGATGTAGCAGAAATAAAACTTCATTTCATTAATATCAAATAACATAAATATGCTTACAGACATAATGGAAATAAACTAGCTAGGGCAGTGGTAGCTTATCTCTGAGAAGAGATGTGGTGGCTACTGACCTCTGAACTATGTTATAATGAGGCTCAAAGGCCTATTTATTGTTGAGAAACAATGGAAAACCCTAAACATCCAAAAACACAATCCTAGGAGATGAAACAGAAAAACTATTAGCCCCGTTTGGGTAATTTGGTACATTAACTTCCTGGGGACGTAACTTTGGCATATGATATTTGTTTTACGCACTAAATAACTCGCAAAGAAGATCTGTCCAAGGACTACAAATTTTTACATGAGCAACATGGAAGTTCCTGTAATATTCCTAATTGGCCACGAGCTAGTTGGAATATTAAATTTTGTTTTGCTGCTTTGTTTTATGTATAAGAGGACAATGAAGGTCCATAATTCTCCTTAATAATGAATAAAGAAATGCCAATATGAAAAGGATAGATCTTGGTAGCTTAATTGAGCACCCTTAGGTGTGAAAAGGGGCTGGAACACCTTGAATAGGTCAATTTTGACCAAATCAACAACGCTGTCATGGAGGAGTGGTCATCAATGCAAGATAACGTAGTTTTAGATGGAGAAAAATTACATGGAAGTAGTGTCCTTATTGAATGGGGCTTAGGGTTTGGAAGCTCACAAATTATATAAGGAAGAGGATGGAAACCTTAGATGATTATGTATGATATGTTTATGAATTGATCCTTTTAGATCTTTGGTCTATTTAGACTTTGCTTTCTTCAGTTGTTTAGCTAGGATTGCAGTGATGTTTAGCACAGGGTGTTCCTGATCGAGAATCTCACCTCTTCCATTGAGAAGCTCTTGGAGGAGTCTTGTACTACATTCCACTATCAGGCATTTGGCCAAAGCTACAATATTATGGTACAACGCAGTTCCTGTTCAGGGTGTGTTGTGTTGAAAGGTTGTAGCAGTGGAGACTAGATTTGGGTGATTTCTAATCTGTTTTTCTTTGGAGGAAGGTTTCCTTCCATTGGAAGGTTGGCGAGGAAGGCCCTTAAGCCTTATTGCAGCATTTTGTATTGGGCCACATTATTATTTTCCCCTACAACGTAGTTTATGTCTTGGAATGCGTTATTTCTAGGGAGCAGTTGCAGGGTGTTTTCAGTACACCATTGGGAGAGGAGGTTTTCTAGTGAAAGGGATTTGCCTTTAATTTAGAGAATCCATTGGGGGAGGCTATTCTATTTTTCATATCAGATCAACCACAAATTTCCAGCTATTATGTTGCATTGAATCTTCATCCCTAGGGCTTTAGATCCCATTTGTATTATGGTGTATTTCTGAAAACCCTTTCTGGGTTCTTTGTAGGTGATTGTATAAAGCCTAGATCTATATTGTTCATATATTTTGAGGCATATAACAACCCTATATATTTGTATATTCATTTTCTGTATCAACGCACTTATGAATGCGCTGTAACTGTCTTCCAACATTTTGATATAGTAGCAACACCTCATTTTGAGGGATTTCTTCATTGGAGGCTTATTGTATCTTGTTCTATTCTTCGTGGACTATAATTTTATACATTTTTTCTATTGTTCTAATGTATTAAGAAGCTCCATGTTGGCCTCCATTATTTATGTGATGTTTTACACTGCTATTTCCATGGTTTTGCACTATATTTCTACTTTTCCCATTTGGGAATATTACACTGGTATCCGAGCATAATCTTGGCACAGCCTGTGCATCTTGAAAAGCCAATATGTCATATGAATAAGGGTATCCTCTTACTAATAGAGAGAAGAGGTATCAAAGAATAATACATAGGAATTTTGATTATACAAATGACAAAGAATACAAGGTCAAAACCCCTTTATCTGGAGGAGAAGATGAAGAGAAAGAGTTTCCTAAGATTCTTCTCAAATATATGCAAGACATTGCTAGAGAAATAAAGGAGATGAGGATGGATAGATACAAGGAATCCCCTAAAGGATTTCAACATGTTGAAGGCTTCGACGTTTCTCATCACTGGAGTGATCAACCAATGCAATAGAAACAAGTTTCCCAGCGCTCTACGATGCCTACATTTTTGGCAGTGGGAAATGAAGGGTTTCAAGAACAAGAATCCCTTGAATACTATTTCATGGAGTATGAGTCTCAAACTCAGAGATTCAAGGACCACTTGAGTTTACAATTATTTTTTCAAATCAAGGACAATAGGAGACACTGGCATCACAATAGAAGTAGTGGATTCATTCAGAATCATGATCTACACCGCACTATGGGTATATTATTTTTACCCAACTTTGATGGGTCATATAAATGCACTGCCAAATCATGGGTAGAGAATCTTGACATCTACTTCTAGTTGAACAAAGTTCCAGAAATGGAGGCCATTAAGATAGCAGTGCTACACCTTGAGGGTGAAGCACATGATTGGTGGTTCCATGGCTTGTCTACATTGGGTCATGCCAATGTGACTGCATATTCAGAGTTCACAAGGAGGCTGGTGGAGAGGTTTGCGAGAAGAGATCCTGAAGCACCATTCATAGGGCTTGCAAAGCTTAAACAATCAGGTAATCCAGAAACTTACATTTCTGAATTTTTAAGACTTTTAGTTATGGTTCCTGATTTATCTACAGAAAGAAGGGTCTATATGTTCATTGATGGGTTAGATGAACCTCTTCATGGGTTGGTTAAGTCTACCAAGCCCACTACCCTTCAAGATGCCATTGAAAGGGCTATATATCTTCAATACGCCTTGCCAAAATCAAAGGAAACATTTCAGCATAAGCCCTCTTTTCCATCAAAGTGAAAATATGAGAAGGCTCCTCTTTCAAAGGAGAGCCAAAATAAAAAACCTCTTAAAGATGATGTCCGAAGAGATTTGAGGAGGAGGAAGTTTTGCTTCACATGCCAAGAATCTTGGGAACCCAGACATAGATGTGCACCAGGAAAGGCACACTACATAGAGGTCTTCTCAGATGATGAGGAGGAAGAAGAAGATGAACTACGAAGAGGTCACAACGTTGACACAACAGGAGATGAACCAACACCATTAGGAGATGGGAATGGGGCATTTTATCCAATTGGAGGGGCTCTTGCATCATTGAGAGGAGTATCTAAGTACTTGAACTTGAGGGTTCGAGGTTCCATCTTATATCATAGGGTTTTTGTTTTGATTGAAAGTGGGTCTACCCATAATTTTATTGATGCTCAACTAGTGCAGAGGAGGGCAATACCCATTGATGCTTTTGAGGGATTTTCTATTTTGGTCCCAAGAGATAGAACTATGCAATTCATGCATTATGTTCCATCCTTATCAGTCACCATGGGGACATATACATTGACTGATCACTTCTGTGTGGTTGACATACCTAACACCAATGTGATATTGGGTGTGCAATGGTTGATTACTTTAGGGAAAGTCACCACAGATTGGGAGACTTTGCAAATGGAATGGGTGGATAGAAAGAGTGGAAAGACCCAAATGATTAAAGGCATGCACACATATCCCTCACATACAACTTCCACACAGAAATTAGAGATGGATTTTCATAGTGGAAGCAAGGACCTAACAGTCCCATCTATTATGCCTATGAGATTGGTTCATGGGACATTATTATTTTGTGGAAAATCACCTAGGAGGCCACCTAAAATAGATTTGGTGAGAGATGTCTCACATCATGAAGCTCTATTCATAGATCTAGGAGGGATGGGAGCATTAGAAGGCCAAGATACAATGCTGAGAGTCTTGGGTAGACTCAAGGAGGAGGGAGATATTCTCCCAACATCATCATTACCCACTCTCATTTTAGATTTTGCGCTGTGGGAGGAGAAGCATGGGAAGGATAAGAACCTTCCAACATATGCCTTTTGCATGGGAGATGTCAAGGAGAAGGGAAGCCATATGATAGATGTTCTTTGTGATAGACCATTAGCGCTGTCACTATGGAAGATAGATCCATATTGGAAATCCCAACTGGTGGTGGATTATTCCAAGTATCTTTTCACATGCATGATACTTGATGACCAGCTACATGAAGAGGGATATTCAGTCCAAGAAGAAGTCATCTACTATCATGGTAGGATATTCTTATCTAAAGCCTCAAAGATAAAGGAGAAGTTTCTACAAAGGGCTTATGACGATTTCCTTTTTAGCCATATTTATTCCATGAAGGCCTACAACACTATCATGGAGAGCTACACTTGGGAAGGCTTTGAAGAGAAACTATATCAGCATTTTAAAATATGCATGAAACATGTGGAGTTGGAGGAGAGACATAAATCAGTGAAGGAGTTATCACAGCCACCTCTTTCCTCTTTTGGAATGAGAGGGGATATATCTATGGACCACTCCATTTGTATGAGGAGAATTTTTGGTAAGGAACATGCTTATGTACATAATGTTTCATTTGATGATTACTTGAATTCCTTTACCATGTATATGCAGGCCATATCTTCAAGGAGGAGCATTATTCCATATAAACTTCATGGCCAACTTTGGGCCATAAAAAATTTTGAACATGGCGACTCCATTGGAGGACATAGGGAGATGTTGTATGACTGTGGGTGCACTCCAAAAGCACCAAACATATCTCACACTTTTAGCCATTGTGAGAAGACTTGGGAAGCAAGTAAGTGGTGGGGAAACCACTTACCATATCATTATTTGATGTAGTGAGGAGATTTACTGTGTTGGTTCCACATGTGGGACTATGACCCACCTCCATTTGTACAAATTTATGTTTGCATGTACTTAATTTTACTTAATTTTGATCCCATACATTGATGATGTGCTTATTATTTTTATGGGAATGATTGGAGGGAGGATGGGAGGAATGTATGTACCCTATGGGAGATATATTATCCATGTTCACTATGCTACATGTTTCAGGGAGAACATTGGGCAAACCATGTTTGTTTCACTGGAACTATTGTCTCCTTGTGGGATGAATTATTTGCATCTCATAAGAAGCTTGGAGGAGCATTTCATGGAGGGATGGATTGGTAGAAACTTAGCTTATGAGGGAAGCTTATCACATTTTGGTGTCACCAATGATGGAGGAGAAGAGTTGCAACACTCACCTTGTCAGTTGCTTAAGGACAAGCAACATTTGGGAAGGGAGGACTGTAATATTCCCAATTAGCCATGAGCTAGTTGGAATATTAAATTTTGTTTTGCTACTTTGTTTTATGAATAAGAGGACAATGGAGGTCCATAATTCTCCTTAATAATGAATAAAGAAATGCCAATCTAAAAAGGATAGATCTTGGTAGCTTAATTGAGCACCCTTAGGTGTGAAAAGGGGATAGAACACCTTGACTGGGTCAATTTTGACCAAATCAACAACGCTGTCATGGATCAGGAGTGGTCATCAATGCAAGACAATGCCGTTTTAGATGGAGAAATAATGCATGGAAGTAGTGTCATTATTTTATGGGGATTAGGGTTTGGAAGCTCACAAATTATATAAGAAAGAGGATGACAGCCTTAGATGAATATGTATCATATGTTTATGAATTGATATTTTTAGATCTTTGGTCTGTTTAGACTTTGCTTTCTTCAGCTGTTTAGCTAGGATTGCAGTTTTGTTTAGCATAGGGTGTTCCTGATCAGAAATCCCACCTCTTCCATTGAGAAACTCTTGGAGGAGTCTTGTAATACATTCCATTGTCAGGCATTTGGCCAAAGCTACAGCCTTATGGTACAACACAGTTCCTGTTCAGGGTGTGTTGTGTTGCAGGGTTGTAGCAATGGAGACTAGATCTGGGTGATTTCTGATCTATTTTTCATTGGAGGAAGGTTTCCTTCCATTGGAATTTTGGTGAGGAAGGCCCTTGAGTCTTGGAAAACGTTATTTCTAGGGAGGAGTTGTAGGGTGTTTTCAGCACACCATTGGGAGAGGAGGTTTTCTAGTGAAAGGGATCTGCCTTTCATTTAGAGGATCCATTGGAGGAGGCTATTCTGTTGTGCATATTAGATCAGCCACAACTTTCCAGCTATTATGTTATAGTGAATCTTCGGCCCTAGGGCTTTAGATCCCATTTGTATTATGGTGTATTTATGAAAACCATTTCTAGGTTCTTTGTAGGTGATTGTATAAAGCCTAGATCTGTATTGTTCATATATTTTGAGGCATATAACAACCCTACATATTTGTATATTCATTTTATGTAAAAGTGCACTTATGACTACGCTGTAGCTATCTTCCAACATTTTGATATAGTAGCAGCACCTCATTTTGAGGGATTTCTTCATTGGAGGCTTATTGTATCTTGTTCTATGCTTCATGGCCTATTATTTTATACATGTTTTTTGTTGTTCTAATGTATTAAGAAGCTCCATGTTGGCCTCCATTATTGATGTGATGTTTTACACTGCTATTTCCATGGTTTTTCACTATATTCCTTCTTTTCCCATTTGGGACTATTACAATTCCTTCGATGTTCTCCCGGTTTTCCAAAACAAATGTCGATTAGGGCCTCAAATGGCTTCGGAAGTTCAGGACCCAAAAATCTGCTAAAAATAGTAAGCTCTGCTAAAAATAGTAAGCTATGCTGAAACTGAAAAGAAGAAAGAAATGATGGTGGGGGTCAAAATGGAATAGGTGGGTGGCCACCAATATCCACCTGGATCATTCCTCCCCCCTTAGGAAGCAATGGTCCCCATTTATTTGAGTTCATGCACGAGATGAAGAAAATTATGCTGAACTTGGTATTGGATTTGTTGAAGATGTAATGGATCTGCTGGATGCACTTAATAAATTTGGTTGCTTTATCGACCTTCAACAATACATGTGTGGATTATTTCTGTGGTCGCATGAGGTATGGTAACATCATGCGACGACACGCCTGGGGTCAGATTAATGGAATGCCTGACCTGAGAGTGTCGAGGAACCTTTATGGGTGAGGATAAAATGTCATCGTATTCCTCCACGACTTTGTCCATCTGCTGTTGCTATGTAGGGAATCCATGTTTCGAGGCTGTGGCCACAATTTTCTTCTTTCCTTGTGGGCGAACTGTAATGAAAATAAATTTCCTAGTTTGGGAAACAATATTACTGTGTTGTTTTGTAGTAGTCAAAGAGATGGCAGGAGGCGGTACTACCTCATGTATCCTGTATAATTTATTTCCCAAAGTAATAACAACAAAAAGAGGCCTAGACTCATACACAACATGTCACTTCCATAAGTATGGTTGGACCAATAATACATTAGACACATCAAGAGGAGAAACATCACACAGTACATCATCTGTGAATGGCTTAATGTTGTACGGAAGTCGGCACTGCTAGGGAACGTGAAGATCTATTCCTTGGTGAAGCCACCCAATGGTATATGGCTATGGGTGTGCTATGGCTGGTAGGCCGAGCTGCTTCATGACCTCTTCTGAAATGAAGTCCTTTTGGATTCCACTATCGACAAGGAATTGTACTGGGTAACCCTTCACCCACATCTACGAATGGAAGAGGTGCTCCCCCTCCTCTAGATCCTCGGGATCCTCCCTATAGAGCTTGGTGGTGGCAACAATGACACTGGGATCCGCATCAATGATCTTCTTCCCCTTTTCATCGCCCCTTCCTGGTTCTGACTCAGGATCAGAACATGCATCTGATTCAATTGCCTTCAATTCGGCCACTAGCGACTATTTGGCTCGATGCTCATTTTTGCTGTGAATGGGGCTATTATGAAATTCACACCACTTCCATGTGTCCTTATTTGGATTTTTGGTGTTGTTCTGAGTCACCCCACTTTGGCTTTGATGCTTTTTCTATGGTTCAGGGCACCTTTACATGGCTTCGCATTCACGGATCCAAAGTATCGCCTCTTCTGTTTAAATTTTTGCTCGATATTGACGACATAGTGATATGCTGTGCCAAGCGAGGCAATGTTGAGGAAATCCTTTTCCTCCTGAATGTATCTATGAAAACAACTGTGGTACTTGAGCACCAAATTTCTCTCTAAATATTTAATACCCAACTTTGTGCGTAGGGTATGAAACAAATTCGTTAGTTCATGCACATCTTGATCCCTTTGCCATCGCAGTGTGGTCCATTGGATGCACTCATCTTCATATCTCCCCACAGGGTAATATTGTTCCTTGATTCCATCTCAGAATGAATTCCAAGTGGGTGCAACCGAGAACAAATAGGGTTCCCTCTTGTCCTTCTTCTCACAGTAGGTTTCCCACTAGTATTTGACATGGGAGGAAGGTTTGAGGAGTGAAAAAGTAATATTTTATCAGTCAGAGAAATCATGGACCGAAAAATAGCCTTCCAACAAATTGAACCATCTATCTATGACATCTACATCTATCTTATCTTCAAATAGAGGAATGTCGATGTTGACCTGTACCTTGAAAGGAGAGGTGCCTCCAGAGTGGTTGCTGGATGTAGATGCGCCATCGGTGGGTAGTCGTTGAAGGATCTGGGCAAAGTTATCGTATTCCTTTATTTCTCAAGGGCCTCCTTGAGCAATAATTTTATAGGATCTCCTACTCCCTTGTCTTTCTTTTCTTCTTCCATGGGAGGTCTTCGAGGTTTGTGAGGATAATCTTACAAAGGTTCAACCAGATCAAGCCCTAACTCCTTATACCCTGACCTCGTTGGGGAAATGAAAAGAAAAACAGAGAAAGAGAAGACTGCTCTGATACCACTAATCCATATTTATAAAGGAACACAATAATATATAGAAATAAAAATAAACAGAGAGATGTAGCGGAAATAAAACTTCATTTCATTAATATCAAATAACAGAAATATGCTTACAGACATAATGGAAATAAACTAGCTAGGGCGCTGGTAGCTTATCTCTAAAATGATATGTGTCGGCTACAAGCCTCTGAACTGTGTTACAATGAGGCTCAAAGGCCTATTTATTATTGAGAAACAATGGAAAAACCTAAACATCCAAAAACCTAACCCTAGGAGATGAATCTCCAAAACTATGGGCCCCATTTCTCGAGGACGTAACTTTGGCATATGATCTTCGTTTGATGTGCTCAATACATCGTAAGAAATATTTATCCGAGGACTACAAATTTTTACGTGAGAAAAATTGAAGGAACTACTATGTTTCCCCATGTTTTCCCAAAAAACATTGTTTAGGGCCTCAAAATGGCTCCGAAAGTTTAGGACTCGAAAAACTGATTAAAATAGTAAGTTGTGCTGAAATTGAAAAATGAAAGAATTGATGGTGGGGGTCGAAATGGAATAGGTGGGTGGCCACCAATATCAACCCAGATCATTTCTTCCCACTTAGGAAGCAATGGTCTTCATTGGGTTGAGTTCCTCCATGAGAGGAGAAAAATTCTGCTGAACTTGGTATTGGATTTGTCGAAGATTTCATGGACCTACTGGCGAACATGCTAGATGCGTTCAATAATTTTGGTTGCTTTATCGGCCTTAGAAAATACATGTTTGGATTCTATCTGTATGGTCGCATGAGGTATGAAAACATCAGGCAACGACGCACCTGGGGTCGGATCAATGGAGTGCTTGACCTGACAGTGTAGAGGAGCCTATGTGGGTGAGGAGAAAATTTCCTCGTAGTCCTCCACGACTTTTTCCATCTGCTGTTGCTGTGAAGGGGAGCCCTGTTTCAAGGCTGTGGCCACAATATTCTTCTTGCCATGTGGGTGAACTGTAATGAAAATACATTTCTTGGGTTGGGAAACAATCTTATTGTGTTATTTTGCAGTAGTCAAAGAGATGGCAGGAGGAGTTACTACCTCCAGTATCCTTTATAATTTATTTCCCAAATTAATAACAACAGAACGAGGCCTAGAATCATACACATCATGTCTCTTCCACAAGTATGGTTGGAACAATAATACATCATACACATCAAGAGGAGCAACATCACACAATACCTCATCCGTGAATGGCTTGATGATGTACGGAAGATGACATTGCTCGTGGATGTGGAGATCTCTTCCTTGGTGAAGCCACCCAATGGTATACAGCTGCGGGTTTTATATGGTTGGTAGGCTGAGCCGCTTCACGACCTCTATTAAAATGAGGTTCTTTTGGCTTCCGCTATCGACAAGGAATTGTAGTGGAGAACCCTTCACCCACATTTGCAAATGGAAGAGGCACTCCCCCTCCTTTGGATCCTTGTGATCCTCCCTATAGAGTTTGGTGGTGGAAACAATGGCATTGGGATCTGCATCAATGATATGCTTCCATTTTTCATCACACTTGTCTAGTTATAACTTAGGATCATAACATGCATATGATTCAGGTGCCTTTAGTTTGGCCACCAGTGACTGTTTGGCCTGATACTAGTTTGTGATGTGAATGGGGCTGTTATGAAATTCACACCACTTCCCCATGTCCTTAATTGGATTTGTGGTGTTGTTATGAGTCACCCCACTTTGGATTTTCCCCTTGTTTTGCGGTTCGGGGGTGCCTTTCCCTGGATTCAGATTTGTAGATTGAAAGTCTCACTTATTCTGCTCAAATTTCTGCTTGATATTGGCGGCATAGCGATATGCCGTGCCAAGCGAGGTAATTTCGAGGAACTCCATTTCCTCCTGAATGTATATGTGCAAAAAAATATGGTACTTGAGTAGAAAATTTCTCTCTGAATCTTTAATACCCAACTTTGTGCACAGGGTATGGAACAAATTTGTTAGTTCTTGCACATCTTGATCCCTTTTCTGCCGCAACATGGTCCATTGGATGTACTTGTCATCATAGCTCCCCATAGGGTAATATTGTTCCTTAATGCCATCTCAGAATGAATTCCAAGTGGGTGCTTCTGAGAACAAAGTGGTTTCCCTCTCATCCTTATACTCACAGTAGGTTTCCCAACAGTCTTTGACATGGGGGGAAAATTTGAGGAGTGCAAAAGTAATATTTTCCTAGTAGGAGAAATCATGGACCGAGAAATACCCTTATAACAAATTAAATCATCTATCTACGACATCTGCATATATTTGGATTTCAAATACAGGAATATTGAAGTTTACCTGTACCTTGAAATGAGAGGCACCTCCAGAGTTGCTCTTGGATGTAGATGCGCCATCGGTGGGCAACTGTTGAAGGATCTGGGAAAAGTTACCATCATCACGTTATTTTGTTTCTTGAGGGCCTCCTCGAGCAATAATTTGATAGGATCTCTTGCTCCCTCATATTTATTTTCTTCCGCCATTGGAGGTCATTAGGGTTTGTAAGGCTGATCTTGCAAGGGTTTAACTAGATTGAGTCCAACTCCTTATACCCTGACCTCGTTGGGGACATGAAAAGAAAAACAAAGAAAATACAGATCGTTCTGATACCACTAATCCAGATTTATGCAGGAACACAATAATATATAGAAATAAAAATGAACGTAAATGTAGCGTAAAATAAAACTTCTTTTCATTAATTTCAAATAACATAAATATGCTACAGACTTAGTGGAAATAAACTAGCTAGGACGATGGTAGATTATCTCTGAGAAGAGATGTGGAAACTACAAGCCTATGAAATGTGTTACAATGAGGCTTGAAGGCCTATTTATTGTTGATAAACAATGGAAAACCCTAAAAATCCAAAAATGTAACCCTAATAGATGAAGCGCCAAAACTATGGGCCCTGTTTGGGTAAATTGGTACATCAACAACCCAAGGACGTAGCTTTGGCATATGATATTCGTTTGATGCGCTCAATACATCGTAAGAAATATCTATCTGAGGACTACAACTTTTGACATGAGAAACATCTAAGGAACTTCCATGTTTCTCCCGGATTTCCCCAAAAACGTCATTTAAGGCCTCAAAACGGTTTCGGAAGTTCAGGACCCGAAAAACTGTTAAAAATAGTACGTTGTGCTGAAACTAAAAAACTGAAAGAGCCGATGGTGGGGGTCCAAATGGAATAGGTGGGTGGCCACCAATATCCACCTGGATCATTCCTCCCCCCTTAGGAAGCAATGGTCCCCATTGTGTTGAGTTCCTCCATGATATAAGGAAAATTCTACTGAACTTGCTATTGGATTTTTCGAAGATGTCATGGACCTGCTGGAAGACGTGCTGGATGTGTTTAATAAGTTTGGTTTCTTTATCGGCCTTAGACAACATGTGTGGATTCTATCTGTGTAGTCGCATAAAGCATGGAAACATTATTCAATGGTGTGTCTGGGGTCAAATCAATGGAGTGCTTGACCTGACAGTGTAGAGGAACCTATACGGGTGACGAGAAAATGTCCTCATATTCCTCCATGAATTTGTCCATCTGTAGCTGTTGTGTAGGGGAGCCTTGTTTAGAGGTTATGGCAACAATATTCTTCTTGCCCTGTGGGCAAACTATAATGAAAATAAATTTCTTGGTTTGGGAAACAATCTTACTACGTTGTTTTGTAGTAGTCAAAGAGATGGTAGGAGGTAGTATTACCTCCAGTATCCTTTAAAATTTATTTCCCAAAATAATAACAATATAACGAGGCCTAGAATCATACACAGCATGCCGCTTCCACAAGTATGGATTTCCCAATAATACATCAAAGACATGGTGAGGAGCAACATCACACAATACCTCATCCGTGAATGGCTTGATGCTGTATGGAAGGCGACATTGCTGGTGGACATGAAGATCTATTCCTTGGGAAGCCACCCAATGGTATAAAACTGCGGGTGTGCTATGGTTGGTAGTTCGAGCCACTTCATGGCCTCTACTAAAATGAGGTTCTTTTGGCTTTCGCTATCGACAAGGAATTGCAATGGAGAACCCTTCATCCACATCTGTGAATGCAAGAGGCACCCCCCTCCTCTGGATCCTTGGGATCCTCCATCTAGAGCTTGGTGGTGGAAACAATGGCACTGGGATACGCATCAATGATCTTCTTCCCTTTTTCATCACCCTTGTCTGGTTCTGACTCAAGATCAAAACATGCGTATGATTCGGGTGCCTTCAGTTTGGCCAGCAGTGACTATTTGGCCCGACACTCATTTGTGCTGTGAGTGGGGCTGTTATGAAATTCACATCACTTCCCCGTGTCCTTCTTTGAATTTGTGGTGTTGTTCTGAGTCACCCTGCTTTGGGTTTTCCCCTTGTTCTATGGATCGGGGGCACATTTCCCTGGCTTTGAATTCGCTGATCCAAAGTCTCGCTTCTTCTACTTAACTTTCTGCTCGATCTTGGCAACATAACGATATGCCGTGCCAAGCGAGGTAATGTCGAGGAACTACATTTCCTCTTGAATGTATTTGTGAAAATAGTTGCGGTAATTGAGCACCGAATGTCTCTCTAAATATTTAATACCCAAATTTGTGTGTATTGTATGGAACAAATTCATCAGTTTGTGCACATTTTGATCCCTTTGTTGCCGCATCATGGTCCATTGGATGTACTTGTCCTCATGGATCGGGAAATACCCTTCTAGAAAATTCAATCATATATCTATGGTGTCTGCATCTATCTGGCCTTCAAATACAGAAATGTTGAAGTTGACGTGTACTTTGAAAGAAGAGGCGCCTCTAGAGTGGTTTCCGGATGTAGATGCGCCGCCGGTGGGAAGCCATTGAAGGATCTGGGCAAAGTCAATCATCATTGCGTACCTTTGTTTATCAAGGGCCTCCTTGAGCAATAATTTGATAGGATATCCTGCTCCCTCATCTTTCTTTTCTTCCACCATGGGATGTCGTCGGAGTTTGCGAGATTGATCTTGCAAGGGTTCAACCAGATCGAGCCCTAACTCCTTATACCCTAACCTCATTGGGGACATGCAAAGAAAAATAGAGAAATAGTAGACTGCTTTGATACCAATGATCCAGATTTAAGAAGGAATGAAATAATATACAAAAATAAACATAAACACTGAGATGCAGTGGAAATAAAACTTCATTTCATTAATATCAAATAAAAAAAATATGCTTACAGACATAATGGAAATAAACTAGCTAGGCCACTGGTAGCTTATCTTTGAGAATAGATGTGGCAGCTACATGCCTCTGAAATATGTTACAATGAGGCTCAAAGGCCTATTTATTTTTGAGAAACAATGGAAAACCATAAACATCCAAAAACATAACCCTAGGAGATGAAACACCAAAACTATGGGCCCCGTTTGGGTAAATTGGTATATCAACTTCCCGGGGACGTAACTTTTGGCATATGATCTTTGTTTGATGCACTCTATACGTCGTAAAAAAGATCTATCTGAGGAATAAAACTTTTTATGTGAGCAACATCAAAGGAACTTCCACGTTTCTCCCGGTTTTCCCAAAAAACGTCGTTTAGGGCCTCAAAACGACTCTGGAAGTTCAAGACCCGAAAAACTGCTAAAAATAGTAAGCTGTGATGAAACTAAAAAATTGAAAAAACTAATGGTGGGGGTCCAAATGCAATAGGTGGGTGGCCATAAATATCCACCTGGAGCATTCCTCCCCCCTTAGGAAGCAATGGTCCCCATTGCGTTGAGTTCCTCCATGAGATGAGGCAAACTATGCTGAACTTGGTATTGGATTTGTCGAAGATGTCATGGACGTGCTGGCGGACGTGCTAGATGCGTTCAATAAATTTGGTTGCTTTATCAGCCTTTGACATACATGTGTGGATTTTGTCTGTGTGGTCACATGAGGTATGGAAACATCATGTGGTGACACGCATGGGGTTAGATCAATGGAGTGCTTGACTTGAGAGTGTAGAGGAACCTCTACATGTGAGGAGAAAATTCCTCGTATTCCTCCAAAACCTTGTCCATCTGCTGCTGCTATGTAGGGGAGCCTTGTTTTGAGGCTGTGGTCATAATATTATTCTTTCCCTATGGGTGAACTATAATGAAAATAAATTTCGTGGTTTGGGAAACAATCTTACTGCATTGTTTTGCGGTAGTCAAAGAGATGGCAGGAGGCGGTACTACCTCCGGTATCCTGTATAATTTATTTCCAAAAGTAATAACAACATAACAAGGCCTAGAATCATACACAACATGTCACTTTCACAAGTATGGTTGGACCAATAATACATCAGACACATCAATAGGAGCAACATCACACAGTACATCATCTATGAATGGCTTGATGATGTAAGGAAGGCAACACTGCTGGCGGATGCAGAGATCTCTTCCTTGGTGAAGCCACCTAATGGTATGCGGTTGCAGGTGTGCTATGTTTGGTAGGCCGAGCTACTTCACGACCTCTACTGAAATGAGGTTCTTTTGGCTTCCACTATCAACAAGGAATTTTAGTGGAGAACCCTTCACACACATCTGTGAATGGAAGAGGTGCTTCCCCTCCTCTGCATCCTCGGGATCCTCCCTCTGGAGCTTTGTGGTGGAAAAAATGGAACTTGGATCCACATTATTGATCTACTTCCATTTTTCATCGCCCTTGTCTGGTTCTGACTCAGGATCAGAACATGCATCTGATTCAGGTGGCTTCAGTTCGGCCACCAATGACTGTTTGGCCCGTCACTCGTTTGTGATATGAGTGGGGCTGCTATGAAATTCACACCACTTCCTCCTGTCCTTATTTGGATTTGTGGTGTTGTTTTGAGTCACCCCTCTTTGGATTTGACCCTTGTTGTGTGGTTTGGGGGTGCCTTTTCATGGTTTCGCATTCGCGGATTCAAAGTCTCGCTTCTTCTACTTAAAATTTTGCTCAATCTTGGTGGCATATAAATATGCTGTGCCAAGAGAGGTAATGTTGAGTAACTCCATTTAATATTGAATGTATCTATGCAAAAAAATGAGGTACTCGAGCACCAAATGTCTCTCTGAATATTTAATACCCAAATTTGTGGGCAGTGTATGGAAAAAATTTGTCAGTTCGTGCACATCTTGATCCCTTTGCTACCACAATGTGGTCCATTAGATGTACTTGTATTCATATCTCCCCACAGGGAAATATTGTTCCTTGATGTCATCTTGTAATGAGTTCCAAGTGGGTGCGAATGAGAACAGAGAGGGTTCCCTCTCATCCTTCTGCTCATAGTAGGTTTCCCACCAGCCTTTGACATGGGAGGAAGCTTTGAGGAGTGCAAAATTAATATTTTCTGGGTCAGAGAAGTCATGGACCGAGAAATACCCTCCCAGAAATTCCAACCATCTATCCACGATGTATGTATCTATCTGGCCTTCAAATATAGCAATGCCGAAGTTGACCTATACCTTGAAAAGAGAGGTGCCTCCAGAGTGGCTGCTGGATGTAGATGCATTGCCGGTGGGCAACCATTTAAGGATCTAGGAAAAGTTATCCATCATCACGTTCCTTTGATTATCAAGGGCCTCTTCAAGCAATAATTTGATAGGATCTCCTGCTCCCCTGTCTTTCTTTTCTTTCACCATGAGGGGTCATCGGGATTTGCGAGGCTGATCCTGCAAGTGTTCAAATATATTGAGCCCTAACTCCTTATACCCTGACCTCGTTGGGGACATGCAAAGAAAAACAAAGAAAGAGCAGACCGCTTTGATACCACTGATCTAGATTTTTGCAGGAACGCAATAATATACATAAATAAACTTAAAAAAAGAGATGCAGTAGAAATAAAACTTCATTTCATTAATATGAAATAAAAAAAATATGCTTACAGACACAATGGAAATAAACTAGCTAGGGTGCTGGTAGCTTATCTTTGAGAAGAGATGTGGTGGCTAGAGGCCTCTGAACTATGTTACAATGAGGCTAGAAGGTTTATTTATTGTTGATAAATAATGTAAAACCCTAAACATCCAAAAAAATAACCCTAGGAGATGAAGCGCTAAAACTAGGGGCCCCGTTTGGGTAAATTAGTATATCAACTTCCCAAGGATGTAACTTCCAAAGAAAATTCCATGTTGCTCCCAGGTTTCCCAAAAAACATCGTTTAGGGCCTCAAAACAGCTCGAGAAGTTTAGGACCTGAAAAAATTCTAAAAATAGTAACCTATGCTGAAATTGAAAAACTGAAAGAACCTACGGTGGGGGTCCAAATGGAATAGGTGGGTGGCCACCAATATCCACTTGGATCATACCTTCCCCCTTAGGAAGCGATGGTCCCCATTGTGTTGAGTTCCTCCATGAGATGAGGAAAATTCTGCTGAAATTGGTATTATATTTGTCGAAGATGTCATGGACCTACTAGCGGACGTGCTGGATGAAATCAATAAATTTGGTTGCTTTATCGATCTTAGACAGTACATGTGTGAATTCTGTCTATGTGGTTGCATGAGGTATGGAAACATCAGGAGGCGACGTGCTTGTGGTCAGATCAATGGAGTGCTTGACCTGAGAGTGTAAAGGAACCTCTGTGGGTGAGGAGAAAACGCCCTCATATTCCTCCACGAATTTTTCTATCTGCTGTTGTTTTGTTAGGGAGGCCTATTTCGATGTTTTGGCCACAATATTCTTCTTGCCCTATGGGTGAACTATAATGAAAACAAATTTCCTAGTTGGGGAAACAATATTACTGCGTTGTTTTGTAGTACTCAAAGAGATGGCAGGAGGCAGTACTACCTCTGGTATCTTGTATAATTTGTTTCCCAAAGTAATAAAAATAGAACGAGGACTAGACTCATACACAAGATGTTGCTCTCACAAGTATGGTTGGCCTGATAGTACATCAGACACATCAAGAGGATCAACATCACACAATACCTCATCCGTGAATGGCTTCATGCTGTACGAAAGGCAACACTACTGGCAGACACAAAGATCTCTTCCTTGGTGAATCCACCCAATGGTATATGACTGCGGTTGTGTTATGTTTGGTAGGTCAAGCCGCTTCATGACCTCTGCTGAAATGAGTTTTTTTTGGCTTCCACTATCGACACGGAATTGCAGTGGAGAACCCTTCACCCACATCTACGAATGGAAGACGCGCTCCCTCTCCTTTGGATCCTTAGGATCCTTCCTGTGGAGCTTGGTGGTGGCGAAAATGGAACTAGGATTCGCATTAATGATATTTTTCCCTTTCTCATCACCCTTATCTGGTTCTAACTCAGGATTAGGACATGCATCTGATTTGGGTGCCTTTAGTTTGACCAGCAACGACTGTTTGGCCCGACGCTCGTTTTTTTTGTGAGTGGGGTTTTTATGAAATTCACACCACTTCCCCATGTCCTTATTTGTATTTTTGGTGTTGTTCTAAGTCACCTCTCTTTTTCTTTGACCCTTGTTTTGTGGTTTGGGGGCACCTTTCCCCGACTTCGGATTCATGGATCCAAAGTCTCACTTCTTCTGCTTAAATTTCTACGCGATCTTGGAGGCATAGTGATATGCCCTTCCAAGTGAGGTAATTTTGAGGAAATCCATTTTCTCCTGAATATATCTGTGCAAACAACTACGGTAATCGATCACCAAATGTCTCTTTGAATCGTTAATACCCAACTTTGTGCATAGGGTATGGATTTTTTTTTTTTCAGTTCGTGCACATCCTGATCCCTTTGCTGTCGCAACATGGTCCATTGGATGTACTTGTCCTCATATACCCCCACAGGGTAATATTGCTCCTTGATGTTGTCTTGAAATGAATTCCAAGTGGGTGCGACCGAGAACAGAGAGGGTTCCCTCTCATCCTTCTACTCACAATAGGTTTCTTACCAATATTTGACATGGGGGGCAGCTTTGAGGAGTTAAAAAGTAATATTTTCCTGGTCAGAGAAATCATGGACTGAGAAATACAGTTCTAACAAATTCAACCATCTAGCTACGATGTTTGCATCTATCTGACCTTCAAATATTTGAACGTCGTAGTTGACCTGTACCTTGAAAGGAGAGGCGCCTTTAGAGTGGCTGCTGGATGTAGATGCACTGCCGGTGGGAAACCGCTGAAGGACCTGGGAAAATTTATCCATCATCATGTTCCTTTTTTTCTCGAGGGCCACCTAGAGCAATAATTTAATAGGATCTCTTAGTCCCTCATATTTCTTTTCTTTCGTCATGGGAGGTTGTCGGGGTTTACAAGGCTGATCTTGCAAGGGTTCAACCATATTGAGCCCTAACTCCTTATACCCTGACCTCGTTGGGGACATGCAAATAAAAAAAGAGAAAGAGCAGACCGCTCTGATACCACTGATCCAAATTTATGCAGGAATGAAATAATATACATAAATAAACATAAACAGAGAGATGCAACAGAAATTAAACTTCATTTCATTAATATCAAATAACATAAATATGCTTACAAATATAATAGAAATAAAATAGCTAGGGTGTTGGTAGCTTATCTCTGAGAAGATATGTGGCATCTACAGGCCTCTGAACTGTGTTACAATGAGGCTCGAAGGCCTATTCATTGTTGAGAAATAATGGAAAACTCTAAACATCCAAAAACGTAACCTTAGGAGATGAATCATCAAAACTATGGGCCTCGTTTGGGTAAATTGGTACATCAATTTCCTGGGGACATAACTTTGGCATATGATCTTCATTCACTGTGCTCCTGGTTTCCCAAAAATTTTCGTTTAGGGCCTCAAAACGACTCCAGAAGTTCAGGACCCGAAAAACTGCTCAAAATAGTATGTTGTGCTGAAACTGAAAAACTGAAAGAACCGATGGTGGGGGTCCAAATGGAATAGGTGGGTGGCCACCAATATCCACCTGGATCAACAAACTTCATTTTGATACCGAATATATGAGTGGTCTAGTCATGTTGACATGTCGAGAGATGTATCCCAGGAGGGGTGAACTCCATAAAAAAATATTTTGTTAATCTCTTCATTATGCCTACATGATTTATTTGCTTTATGTTTATTATGTCAAGTATACATGTGAATACTAATTCATGACTTGAAGAGACATTGAAAAATTTGTTTTTTCAAGACCCATTTCTACCTTGCAAAGCATCGAAACGGTCCTTTATTTGTTTTATGAGATTCTGAGGAGAGGAAAGAGAACACCTCCTCCATTTTCAGATCAACATGTGTCTTGCCATTGTAGCCACATCATCAACTCTACTAATTTTTTTCCACATGGAGCCATGTCATATCATATACTAACCTTTCCTTTTCTAAGTTTACATTATATAACATATAGTTCCTGGTACATAGTTAACTTGGTATGGGGGGCCACCATTGCCACATCATCTGCCACATGTATGCTGACAAGGCACCACCTATACACCTAATATCCAGGATAAAAAAATGAAATTTGGGTCATTTAGTAAGCACGTAACTTTCTGTATACTACATATTATCTCCTTTACTGGCTCTTAGCCCTTAGGTGCTATACCTTAGCGCTTTATGATTGGGTGATCCGATGACGAGTCGAGTACCACTCTAACCATCATTTACGGTGTGTGGATATTTTAATTGACTGTGGCTTATACACGTTTAATTGATCACATTAGTTCATATTATTATAATGCATAAAACACACAAACATAAGTAAATGAACTTAAAACAACAATAAGCACATGCAAGTAAATAAGAGAGAGACAACCGATGTTGGTAACAGACTTCACCCCTCCATCTCTTTGGGGCTACATCTCCGGATCTGCTTCAATTGGAATGCATATCTTCTATATTCATTCTTCAAAGTAAGCTCTCCAATTTTTCTTACATTCAAGTTCTATGACCGATCATTAGCTAAGCACTATGGCTCTCGAAAGGAAAGCATTCTCTCCTTTCTTCCCCCTCTCTCCTCCCTTTTACATGGCTCACATAAGGAATATATATATATTTTTCCTCACTTAGTCTCCAACAAAGAACATTAATTACAAGACCCACAATTGTAGGACCTAATTACAAGGAAGGAAAAACAAGATCCATGAAATTAGGATCTCCAACTATCTCAGTCTCATAATTGGGAAAAGTCTCAAAACCTCCTAAAGAATCTTCAACCATGCCCTTGATTCTCTCAACCTACAGTTTGAGAAAAATAGAAAATTGGTGTGAGGTGGTTTCTCACATAAAAACCAATTTCCATAATTACATTAAATGAATAATATGTGAGACAAGTTTTCTCTCACAAATATTAATCATTTATATCAAAAGTGAATAATAATTCATGGGTTTAATAAAGGCTCATAAAATGCATGAGCATCTCATGAAAAACATTAATGATAATTTCACCCACTTAAGCACTTTGTCACCAACTTCAAATCAACATGGCACAAATCTCTTTCATGTGCGAAGATCCTTTTGGATCACACCTCCCCACAAAGAAAATTTTGGTCTCCAAAAGTATCAGCTTCAATCCATCATCAACTGCATGCAAATGTCTCTGAAAGGAACATTCCCATATGAATCCTTCACCTGACGTACTTCGTAATCGGAACACAATGCCAACACCTACAACTGCCGCAACGCAAATGTCTGAAAAGGCACATCCCTTAAAGACTCCTTCACCCAACGTACTTCGGAATCAAGATGCAAAGCCCACATCTACCTAAAGCTGCAACACAAATGTATGAAATGCCACATCCCTTGAAGACTCGTTCACCCAACGTACTTCGAAATTAGGATGCAAAGTCAACACCTGCAACTGTTGTAATGCAAATGTCTGAAAAGGCACATCCCTTCAAGACTCCTTCACCTCAGTCCTTCAGAATCAGAATGCAAAATACAACACCTGCAACTGTTGCAACGCAAATGTCTAAAAAGGAACATACATTGAAGACTCCTTCACCCAACGTACTTCAGAATCAAGATGCAAAGTCAACACCTGCAACTGTTGCAACACAAATGTATAAAAAGGCACATCACTTGAAGACTCCTTCACCCAACATACTTCAGAATCAAGATGAAAAGTCAACACCTGCAACTGTTGCAATGCAAATGTCTAAAAAGGAACATCCCTTGAAGACTCCTTCACCCAACATACTTCAAAATCAGGATGAAAAGTCAACCTCTGCCTAAAGCTGCAACACAAATGTCTCTGGCACGTAAGAAGATCCTTTCGGATCATTGGGAGATGTGACCAGGTACCAACTAAGTTGGATATTAGGAAATCTATGAGTTTTATATTTGCAATATTATTTGGATCCATAAAGATGTATTTTATCCTTGTCTTGGTAGAATATTGAGGGGGTCGAAGGTGGTTTTCAAAAACAACTATGGGCCTCTTGATATGCCTATATGGCTTCCACACATCCTAGATGCTTACTGTATGGGAAACACATTATGCCCTCAATCAATTAATAAATGAGTACTTTGGGACTTAATCCAACTTGGTAATATATCCACTAATAAATCTCTCTTACATTAACATCAACAACAACAAAATGG
The DNA here is from genome assembly GCA_034641835.2 of Pinus albicaulis. Lineage (NCBI taxonomy): Eukaryota > Viridiplantae > Streptophyta > Pinopsida > Pinales > Pinaceae > Pinus > Pinus albicaulis. The sequence goes on along the minus strand of CM076583.1, from coordinate 589,991,325 downwards.
TAAAAAATCATCCCCTTTGCCATTGATGAACCCAAGGAATTTGAGAACTTATTCCTATCTAAAATCCTACCAAACTGCAATCCTGACAATCTACAATCTCTCCACCAACCTACATTTTGTTCCTTTTTTACATCAATGGAAAAGGGCTATGTCTCCAAATTCTATGAAATTCCTCCCAACTGTCTAAGAGGTTTCATGCTTCTAACTCTCCCTATCTAACTATTAACAATTATCCACTTGCTTTTTTATTCTCCAATCTGTTTTCAAGTCTACTTGGTTTGAATTTCCTTCATTTACACCTTGAATCCTCCTGTGACATCAATGTGATACCCATCATGGAATTTCACTTCTCCTCATCTACATCTCTGATTCTCAACTCCTTCTAAATTGATGCTTCTTATTATGATCAACTCTCCCCCTTTTTAAAATAACATGAGTAGGAAATGACTCCCCATGAGCTACTGTGGAGCTACTGATACACTCAACTACTGATATATATTTTGGAAATTTTCCTTTCCATCATTCTTCTCCTATAAATCACTTTATGAAGTTTCCATATTCTTGACATGCTTTGAAGGGTTGTTGTTTCTCATACTTACTAAATTAATAAGATTAGAGAAAAATCACTCCAAGCCTCTATATTAGATATTCAAATGTCTCTTTGGGAAGAGTTTTGGTAAATATATCTACAATTTGTTATTTAGTAGCAATATATTCCAAGCTAACAATTTGATCTACTAACTATTCTCTAAAAAAATGATATTTTATTGGAATGTGTTTTGTCTTGTAATGCATAAGATGATTCTTGGAAATATTGATTGCACTTGTGTTATCACACATAATTGAAATAGGCTGATCATATTCTATCTTGATGTATTTTATAGTTTGTTTCATCCAAATGACTTTAGTGCAACATCCAACTACTGCAATATTCTCTACTTCAATTGTAGACAAAGAGATGGAGGCCTATTTCTTACTTATCCATGATACTAAACAATTTCCCATGAATAATGTTGTTCCACTTGTGCATTTCTTATCATCAACACTGCCTACCCAATTTGCATCTGTGTATGTTTAGTAAAGTGAAATATTTGCTCCTTGAGTACCATAATTCAAAATCAATAGTTACCTTTAGGTATCTAAAGGTTCTTTTTACTGCATGCACATGGGTCTCCTTTGGGGTAGATTGGAATCTTGCAACCAATACTACAACTTGTATCAAATTGGGGCTTGAGGTTGTTAAATATAACAATATTCCAATTATTTACGTATACATAGTTTGATTTGAATCATGGTATTCATCACCTTTGCTCAACTTGTATCATGTGACCATAGGAGTGTTGACATGTGCACAATTTTCCATGCCAATTTTCTTTAATATTTCCTTTAAATATTTAGTTTTAGAGATGAATATACCTTTATTTGATTGAGAAACTTGAAATCTTAGGAAGAATGATAGTTCTCCCTGCATCGACATATCAAACTCATTTTTCATTTCTTTTGCAATCTTTTGACACATTTGATCAACATCACTTCAAAAAATGATATCATCCACATATATAACAATGATCAATAATTTCTCATTGTCAAATATAATATAAATATTACTATTTTTTGTGCCCCTTTGAATCCTTGTTGTTGTATATATCTATAAATCCTTGAATACCAAGCCTTGGGAGGTTTCTTTAAACCATAGAGAACTTCATTTAGTCTACGTACCTAGTTTGTATCTTTTGACAACAGAAATCCCTCTGGCTATTCAATATACAACTCTTCTTCTAAGTCACCATTCAAGAATGATTACTTGACATCCATTTGATATACTTTAAAGTTTATTAAACATGCAAATGCAAAAAAAATTATGACTACTTCAAGTCTGGATACATGAGAAAAAGTTTCTTCAAAATCAACACCTTATACTTGTGCATATCCATTGAAGCCTAGTCTAGATTTATTCATCACAACTTGTTCACCCTCATCTAATTTGCTTATGAAGACCCACTTGATGGTAATAATTTTTTTCCTTTTTCTCTAGGTGCAAGTTCCGATGTTTCATTTTTCTATATTTGGTTTATCTCTTCTTCCATAGCTTTGATACAATGCTTATCTTCACTATCTTGGGAAAAACATTTGGTTTCTATTATGCCAAATTTTCTTGTCTAGTTGTGTTGATCAATCGTCTTATGTCTGAACTCTTGATTCTTTATTATCAAGTATTTGATTTTCAAGGTGAAATTTTTATACATATCATGATGAGGTTTTATGTTTTTGAGGTGCCATATTCTCCTCTTCTTCATCTTTCCCTTATTATTCTTCCCTTTATAGTTCTTTGATTGTTTTCTCATTTAATTATTCATTATTTTGTTGCTTTGTTATTTGTGGCAATGCTTCATCTATCCGTACATCAATTCTTTCCAATATCTTACTTAATATTTTTTTGTAGCACTTGTAACCTTTTCTCTTGGATGAGTAACCAAGAAAGATTACTTCATAATATTTGGAGTCAAAATTTCCCAAGTCGTTTTCATTTATTTTGATGTAACACTTTCTTCCAAAAAATTTTATATGCTTCACTAAGACAATTTTACCTTTCCATAACTCATATGAAGTCTTATTACTATTTACTCTAAGTTGAACTCTATTTATTATGTAAATTATTGTTTCAAATTCTTCTCCCCAAAAAGTGTTTGGATTCTTTACTTCATCTAGTATAACTCTTTCCATTTCTTGCACTGTTCTATTCTTTCTTTCAACAACACCATTTTGTTGATTCCTTTCTATTGAAAATTGTCTTCTAATTCCATGCTTTTCATAGAATTAGTTGAATTCATGTGAGGTAAACTCTCTTCCTCTATCATATCTCAAGAACTTGATATTGGATCCTTTTCATTTTCGAATTGAGCTTTGAATATTTTAAATTTGCTAAAAGCTTCTAAATTTCCTTGAGCAAGGTGACCCATGTTTCCCTTGTATAATCATTAATAAAATGCATAAAATAATTTTCATGTCTTAAATTTTAGGTTCTTGTAGAGCCAAAAAAATATGTATGAATTAGCTCGAATGACCTAGTTGAGAATATTTACTGCAGTATGGGTTGCTTCTCCCCAAAAGGTATCGGGAGTTCCAGATTCATTAAGCATAGCACGATCCATCTGCTGAATGGTTATATTCATTCTTTCTGCCATGCCATTTTTTTGTGGAGTTCCAGCTACAGAAAACTGTCTTTTTATGCCATATTGTTCACAGAAATCAAATAATTCATTTGATATGTATTCTCCTCCTCTGTCAGATCTAAGACATTTGATTTCTATATTCTTTTTCCCTAAAATTGACCCTTGTCCACTTCCCATACTGACATGATTTGCAAATGGAATCACTTTTCTTTGATATTTTATACATGCCTCTTATTAATTTTGTTTTGTTGATTTTTATCAAACCATAAAATATGATATGCCCCATTAACCTATTCCATAACTTTCATCCACTCTTCCCATGCATCATTTTTCTCTAAATCCATCAAGAACATACACATTTCTAAGGGTATTAATTGTTTTTTTATTACTTTCCGAGATCGAACTTTCCCTATTTCATATCCCATAGAATGAAACATGAGGCCATAACCTAGGTCACAAATTTGAATAACACTTAAAATATCAAGTTTTAGACCATAAACATATAAGACTTTTTGAGCCTTATCCTTTCCATTGTTAAGGCAAACAATCCCTTTACCCATTACTCTTTCTCATGCATTATTGCCAAATGTGACACTTCCTCCTTTGTCTTCATCTAAAGAAAGAAATATACTCTTATCCCCTAAGCACCCACTATCAATATATCAATGTCCTTCTTTGTTGTGAGCATATTAACACAAATCCATATTCTTCATATTTTTCTTGCTTGTTTTTCCATGTTTTAGTTTTACCTTCTTGTTTGATCTTGTTGGGAAAATGTTGCTCGAGATTTATCAAGCCACTTCTACAATCACTTGAATTTTGTCCATATTTATTTCATTTATAACATTTAATGTGATTCAACAGAGGTGGAAAATAGTTTTATCCTTTGGCATCAATTTCATAGGATATTTTTGATATGTTGATTACATAGAAATTCATAGGAGTCTGATCAGATTCTCTTATTCTACTTCCAACAAAGTCATTTATTTTGCAATTCATTTTCTTATGACAATTTTTTTTTTGATAAAATAAAATAAACATAAAAGAATTTTTGATATCTGGATGTGTAGGGTCTTCTTGGAGGAATGGTTCTCCTAAATCCTTTATTTTTGTCTTTTTTATTCTTTAATCTACTTTTGGTACCACTTGCGTAGTTGATGGGTTCATGTCTTAGCCGGTTCTTGTTTTTTTCAATGCCTTTGCTTGTATTGTTGGATCATCCTTTGAGAAAATTTTCATAGCTATTAGGTTCTCCTTTTTTTGAGGGCTTTGTGCTTGATTCTCCTTTCATGATCTCATGGCTCTCATTGTACCCTAGACCTGATTTTATATAGGGAGATTTACAGTATTTGAGAATTTTGTTTAATTTTTCAATCCCTTTTAGGTTATGATTCAATTGATTTTTTCTTTTCTCTAAGTTCCTTTCTCAATTATGCAACTTCTACTTCTAACTTATCACCATTTATTTCCAATTTTTTAAGCTGGTTTGTAAGGCTTTCTAATTTTGTTTTTCCTATTAGAGCTAGCTCTTAAGAAGGATGGGTTCTTATTTATTTGATTAGGGTATCTCTTTTTCATAATTTTTATATTTTTCCTTTCTCAAATATACATTCTCATATTCTAGCCATTCACAACTTCCTTTTTTTTCCTTGAACTAATTTACCAGAGTTTCCTTAATTTTTTTTGTTTCTTTAGATTGAACCTTTAGAATATTGATTGATTCTTTATCATAACTATAATTCTCCTTTTCTAAATTTTGAAATTGTTCCTTCAACATTTTGATATTTCTTCTAAGCCTCTTTATTTTATCTAGAGAACTAATAAGTTCACCTTCAAGGTATACCTTCCCTTCAACAACTTCTTCCTCAGGATTTGAATTATCTTTATTATTATACGTAGTCTCTATGTACATTAGTATAAATTATTGTTTCCCTTCATCATATGTATGCTCATTTCTTTCTTCTGATGAGAAACTATCTTCTTTGGAATATAAACTTTTATTCTTGAGAGGCTTTCCCTCCTTATATTTGTGAGATCTGCTCCTATCCTTATATTCTCTTTCTTTTTCACAATATTCTACTTTAATATATGGAAATTTAGAAGCAAAATGACCAATTCTACTACAATAAAAAAATTGAAGGGTAATTTGCCTTTATAATTTCAAAATCCCCTTTTTCAGCTTCCTTATGAATTGATCTTCCACTAGATTTGATTCATAGCTAGATCAATCTTGGTCTTGATGTTTTTTTGTTCTTGGAGACTCTAAAGGAAAATTCCTTTGATCTTGAATTCTGTTATATGATCCTTATTTCATATTCTAAGAGGATTCCATGTAGTTCATACATATTTAATTTTTCTAGATCTTTCATCTCCTTAATGGCTAGGATATTAGCATTGAATCTCATGGGAATATACCTCAACACTTTATGAAAATTTGTTACTTCTTCAACATTTTGATCAAGTCATATAATATTATTTATAACTTCATCTACTTGAAGAAATAATCATGCAATATCTTCATCTTCTTCCATCTGATTAGATTTTCAAACTATATTTTGCGTGTTTGAAGTTTGTTTCTCTTGAATTTTTCATCTCCTTCATAACTACTTTGAAATTAATCCCATATATCCTTGGAAAATTTACAATACATCACTTCAACAAACTTAGATTCGATAAGACCACATAGAATTGCATTCATTGCTTTTGCATTGTTTATAAAAGCCATTTTCCCACTTGGATCTATTGGAGGAGATGCTGGAACTTTGTATCCATCCACAATAGATATCCAAATATTAACACCAAGAGAAATAAAATAGGCTACCATTCTTAATTTCTAGAAAACACAATTGATTCCATTAAAGAGTGGTGCTCTTTTTGAAACGGATCCATCCTAACTAGCCATTGGTCCCTTTAAGATCTAACTTCTTGTGGTTACTATCTATGAAGGAACCCACTCTGATACCAATTTTTGGATTCACAATTATATTAAGAGGGGGTAGGTGAGTTAATATAATACAATTTTATACAATTAAATCATTCAATCACAATAGGAAATAAACCACATGAGATCATTGAAGAAATGATCTATGTGGAAACCCATCCAGGAGACAATCACAAAATATTTTTTAATAAATTGATTTGTGTAGGCACCAACCCACTGTTACAATATTTGTAGGCACCCACCTACAAGAGACACCAATCACCTTTGATTTTCAATAACCAAGTTTTAGGAGGCACCAATCCCATTAGATTTATGGTTTAGTCTGTTTTGCAACAATTCTTTTCAGTCACCTCTTTCTTTTTTATCTTTAATTTTCTTTTTTTTGGTTCACTGTTCTCTTCTATAATTATTTGAAAACATATTTGTCCTTATTTGGTATTTTAATTTTCTCTAAATTATTCCACTTTTCTAACTCCCTCTACTGTTATATTTACTTGTAATACCCCTTAATACATCACACAATTCTTCAAATCTAAATTTCTCAATATACAATTCTCTTGGTGATCCAGTTCTCTTCTTCACATCAACACTCTTATCACACTACACAATATTGCACTCTTCATATATTCATATTCAGTTTTCTTTTACAATGCATCATGTATTTGATTTGGTGCTTCCCTTTAATTACTCTGATATTTCACTTCACACTTGTTTAATGCAAGCTTCACTTATGTATGCACGAGTGCATGTTCTTGTTCTTTTTCATGCATTATATTCTTGATCTAATGCTAGTCTATTAAAATCAATTGAAAACCCTTAGCTCTTAACACCTAGGAGCTAAACCATGAGAGAAATTAACCATGTGGCATGACCATTGTCTTAACTCACCATTCTAGTAAATATGAAGTATGGGTTATTTATTGAAATCACCCTTTTAACACATCTAATAAATTGATACCGAGAGTATTTTCATAACCCTTTAGAACCAAGAACAAAACCATTATGTGTTGAAATTGTAACTAGATTCGATCTTCATAATTGTCATTATACTTATATCAATATGTATTTGATGTAAAAAAAAGGAAAATTATTGTTATTTTATAGCATGTTCTTCATGCACTATTTTGATCAAAAGAAAATATAAACAGGCATGTTCTTCGTGACCCTTGCAAAAGAAGAAAATTCAAATTTTAGTAAGTGTCATTTTTCCCTCCAAGGTTCCAAGTCGACCCTCTAGATGACAAGTTGGCCTACCCAAGAGACATGTCTCTTTGCATGAACAAACAACTATAAATATAGCCAATTCATCTCTATCAAGGACAACTAACATGGTAACATATCAAATTGATACTGAACTAAGTTCTCACTTTTTAGAGAGCAAAAAATCATTCGATTTTGAAAAGTCTTTGATTCGAAATATATATATATATATATATATATATATATATATATATATATATATATATATATATATATATATATAGATATATATATATATATTGGAGTATATTTTTGACACTTAATTTTTTGATATATTACATCAACATATTTTTAAGTCATATTTTGGACACTTTAAATTTTATTATGTCCTAAGTATGCACAAATTTTTTTAAATGTTGATTATTTAATCATTTTTCAAGTTGTCTTATTTCTCTTCTTGTTTTTCGTCATAAGATGTTTGTTTTTTAAGAGTTTTCCAAAGTTGTGGTTTTTGTTTTTTTTGCAATGGTTTTTTATAATAAATTTTTTTTTAAGTAAAAAAAAATAATAAAAATAATATTTTGAGGTTAACATTTTTTGTATATTTATATATCGTTAATTAATACTTCAATACACATACAATAATTGTCACTAAAAAATAATAATTTTAAACACTCGACAAAAAAACACATTTTGCATAGATATAATTAAAAAATATGTATTTTAGGACCTTTTCGCCAAAAATGACATGTTAAATAAATATTTTTATGAAAAAAATTAATAAAAAAGTCGGGAAAATAACATATTTTATGGAAGTTTTATGAATTTTATATCCAAAGATGATGAAATTTCAATATTTTTTTTTCAGAAAAAACTATAGATTTTTAAAGTAAAAATAACAAAAAAAAAAGGTTAAAAAATAAAAAATAAAACATGGAATTAAAAAAATAATAATAATAAAACCCTTAAAATAAAAATTAAAAACATAAAAAAACAATTAAAGTAAAAAAAAATAAAATTAAAAGAATTAAAATAAAACATTTAATATAAAAAACCATTAAAATAAATTTTTAAGCCAAAAACATAAAAAAAATAAATTAAAAAAAAGAAAAGAAAAGAAGAAGATAAAAACATATAAAAAACATTAAACACAATATAAAACCATTAAAAAAAATTAAAATATTAATAATACAAAAACACAAATGTTCTAACCCAAAGGCTCCTCGGGGGCTGGCCCCGCCCAATCTCCAAGAGGCCCTGGGTGGGGGTATTTGTATTTTTTTTTTAAATGTTTTTATTTTAATTTTTTAATGTTTTTTTGTACGCTTAGGAGGACTACATATTCATCATCTCCAATATATCTCCCCAACTGGGGCGAGGAATTGAACTAGTGACTTCACATCAAGGAGTGCCTTAACAGAGAACCCGATCACCATTTATCTAAAACCTTATGGACTTTAATTTTTTAATGTTTTTTAATTATTTTTTACTAATTAAAAAATATTTTAATTTTGTTTAATTGATTTTTAATTTAATTTAATTTAATTATTATTTTGATTTCTTTTTGTTATTATTATTATTATTTTATTTTTTGCATTTTAATGGTTTAAAAAAAATTATTGTTATTTTTTAATTTTAACACTACATTTTTCTAAACCATTAAATTGATATTTTTTCAATTTGTTTTATTTTATTTTTTGTGTGTTTTTAGTGTTAATTTTTAATTTTTTTCTTATATTATGTTTTTTTGGAAATATTTTCTTGTTGTTAGCGATTTGTGAAAGAGAACTGTGTAATGGATTCTAATTCGTCTAATGTTTCGGATTGTTTACTCCATCTATCATCAGGGACCAAACAACTTTGAGAGTAAACAAATTTTGAAGATCCTTTTATAGGAGAAAAAAACTAGTATCCGCTGAGATAACATTCAATTTTATGAAAATAAGTTAAATTTAATTATTTAGAAATAATTTGTTTTTACCAAATTTATTGAAAATAAATAATTTAAAATTATAAAATAAGAAATTGTTTAAAGTTGATAATTAAGAATTAAAATAAAAGTTTAAAATAATTGAAAATAATAATTATAAAGATAAAATAATTAAAAATAATAAAAAAAGGTTTAGCTAACAATAAAGTGATATTAAATAAGCATTAGCTAAAATAGACCAAATTCCTAATAAAAATATAAAAATATAATTTTATATTTTTATATTTATGTTAATTATAAAATAAATTAAAATAAAAATAGATTAAATAATTAAAATAAATAAATTAAAATTTTATAATGAGAGAAAAATATAAGGATTTTAATTTAAATAAGAATTGTAATAAAAAAAATTCAAATTCAAATGAATATACATTAAGAATTAGTAATTAACAATAATGAGTAATAAAAGTATTAGAATAAGTTGAGAATTAAAAGTAATAAAAAAATTAGAAATAGTTGAGAATTAAAAGGATTTTTATTTACTAATTTGTTAGTAAAATTATTTTACAAATTTATAATAAAATAATACAATAAGAATTTGATAAGTTGACCAAAATTATAATTGGAGAATGTGTGTGAGAAGAATGTGTGTGAGAGATTCAAATTATTGCTAAATAAATAAATTAATTAATAAACAAAAAGAGTAAAGTTGAAATTTTTTAATGTTTGGAAATATTTAGATTAAAGAAATTAATTGAAAAAAGGAGTTATTTTTAGAACTAATTAGAGTAACAAAAGTCTAAAAGAGGTGAAATTAAATTGAAAGAGAATACAAGTCAAGATGAACCTGAAGATGAGCCTAAAATGAAAAGAACCAAGATGAAACGAAAATAAATTTTAATAGAAAAAAGACAAGAAACCTAATGAATAATTAAGGGAAAGGCTAATAAAGAGATGAAAAAGGATCCTATGAAAAAAAAACATTATAGGGAAAGATAGGGGAGGAAAAAGGGGGACAAGATTCAATGTGAGAGATGGTGGATGACAGGTTTCCAAGATTGGCTCAGCCTATATCCATCTTCTCTATCAAAATTATTAGGGTTCTTCTCTATTTCCAAGGTTTCACGAATAACATACGAGTTATAAAATGGAATAGAGGCTACAATTTTCGATTGATCAAAATGAATCAGATGTTTAGATTTAAATGAGTGTTCAACAATGACAGATTTTGATAGATGACTATGGTTGGTATCTAATATGTGTTCTTTTAGATGACCTTTGAAAGGATGACATGTTTAACCAATATAGGATTTCTAGCATGAACAGGGAATCTGATAGACCCATGATCCTTGCATGGGGTTTGATTTGTCTTTGGCCGATCAAAATAATTTCTTAAGGGTTTTATGGGGCTTGAATATGGTTTGATGATATTCTTGGCTATGATCTTCACTATAATGTATGTTTTTCCTTTAATGTATGAGAGCGTAACTTGGTCACAAGAGGGAGAGGGATTAAAATTGGTGGATCTAGGGCGTGAGACAACTTGGAAGGATTTAATGATTTGGGCGGTGGAGTAGCCATTGGTTTTAAATTCTTTGAACAAATGGGATTTTTCAGCTGAAAGGAATTAGGGGGAAAATATTTTCAAAGCTCTAGAGATAATGGTTTTAAGAACACCAGACTTCTGGGATGGGTGGTGATGTGATAGGGCATGAACATAACGATTAGTGTGAGTCTTTTTTCTATAAACTTAACGGGAGAGGGATCCATTGTGGAGTTGGGTGATGAAGACATCTAAGAACAAAATAGTTTTATTTGATTCAATTTCCATGGTGAACTGTGTTATCTCTAAATTGGTACTGATGGGATGCTCCACCAGACAACTTAGAGTAACTCTTTCAAAATAGCTTTTGACTGAGGATTAGCCTCTTCAGCCTGAGAAGGCTCTCTCAACTTATCTAATTATTTTCTCAAGAATCAAATGACTAACTCTGTAATAAGTGTCTTAATGTATTTGATTTCAGGTGAAAAATGAGACAGATTTCACTACCATTGGGCTCATGGAGTTGGTATGGAGTCAGTGACAAATAATTCTGCTTGTGGAAGCTGAGGCTTCTATTGTTTCAATGAAAAAGATAATACTAACACATAGAAAAATTCAATAACTAAATGTCAAAAGGAAGTCAGAGCATGAGGGCATGAATTCTGAGTAATTTAACTTCAAGATATTGAGAAAAGATATTAAGAAAACATGAGGCATAAAATAATTGCAACAGTCAAAGAATCTCAGGTTAAGTAGAAAACACCATCACCATATATTACTGTTATTCCAAAATTTACAATAATAGTAGTCTCAAAGTAACATTATCCAACCCTTTCTGATTCGATTTCTTGTCTATAAATTAACCTTTGTTGCTTAGATAGGATTTGCTCAGCTGGTTAGATAATCGAACCATAACCTTGACACCTATCATAACTATAAACTACATTCTTGGAACTGAAAAAGACGCCTAGTCTCTAAAGACTTATACTTCTAATAGGACTCTGCTTTACATTTATTATATTCATTTCTTCAGTAGTGGAACAATTACATTGATAAGGATCAGATGCTCGAGTGGAATTCACCATCACTAAGACATTAATGCACCCATTAGATTTAGGAAACAATAGTCCTATTTTTTAGGAAAAGATAAACACAACTTTAATCATTGTCTTCATGTTGAGTTGGATTGGTGATACTCTTATCGAGTATTGAATATTTTCTGGGATGACCCACTATCATCTTGGATGTCTCCACATAGCTGGTTGTTCTTCAACAAACTTTTCAAACCTCCAAAATCCATTAAAAACACTTCGCTACAAAAACAGAGTGACCTTAGGCAGTTTCGTAGCGAAATTTAGTAGCAAATTTACTTCAGTCATCCAACCACCTTTTTTGCCTCCATTGCTGATCAAGATATGTTTGTTAAGTGATATGTGTTAAATACCATCACTTTCCCTCCTTATATCTCCATTAAAAATGGTTTTTGGGGTAAAAAATATCCTATAGGAATTTGGTAGTGAAATTCAGCCCTCAAGCCTAGACTTCACTACAAAACTTCCTAATTAGGCTTAAAACACATATTTGTCACTTTTCTTCAAAATTTCAGCTTCTAAACCAAAATTGATGTTTCCTGCAAGTTGTAAAATTAATCAAAATTTTTTAGACCAACCCCTCAGACTTTGGGTATTTCATCTTTAGCATCAGCAAGCTGTACCTCTTCAGGTTCATTTACCATTCTAATTTTCAACCCTCTTTTCTTCAGTTCTTCTTGAATCATCTCCATTTGGTCTTCTGTCTCATTAACCTATCCTTTAAGCCTTTTCCTCTTAGATTGTAACCATATATTTATTTTTCTTGTGTTCTTCATCACTTTCCCCAGAGGAAGACTTCTCTTCAAAAAAAATTTGGCATTTGACAGAGTTTTGTCATATTTGTCTAGCTGATCCTTCATTTATTTTTCAAATTCTTCCATTAGCTATTTTTCTACCTTGGCCTCTTGTAGTTCCAATTTGACTTCAATAAATTCTTCCCTAGCCTCTCTTAATTGCGCCTGCAATATTTATACTTTAGTTTTTTCCTCAACTTTCTCCTTTCCTTTTCTTTGCACAAAGACATCTTTTGTTGCTGGAGATAGGTCGATAATGTTCTTTGGATTCTTGCCTTCATCAAAATTTTCTTCTCTCTTACTCTCCATGGCACCCTTTGCAAGTTGTGACCTAGTCATTGGTTTCCTTGGCTGGAAAATGAAACAAGCATCTTCTCCTGCAAAATCTATTTTTTTGACAGACTTGCCTTTCTGCTTCTTCCTTCTACCCCCTTCGGTGTCTTCTGCTTGGAAAATTGGAGATTCTTCAATGTCTATTTCCTGGAGGATGTCTTCAAGATTTCCTTTGGCAATGGTTTTTCTCCTGGTTATCCTCCTGCTACCATGTTTGCTAATTTTTTGTTTTTGACTTGCAGGTGATGGCTGTGGGATATATGTCTCTAGTATGGGTTCAGCTTCAATATCCATTGATTCCACAATAGGTTTTCCTCCTTCTTCATTAAATTCTTCTATCATAGCTGGAGATGAAGTGATATTTGGATTTGAAATATTTTTAGGTGTCACTGAATCTACTTCATATCCACTAAGAAAGAGAAAATATGCCCAATCTCTGTTTAACTTATTTAATTCCTCCAGCACTAATAATTTGATCAAGCCATGGTGAAAAAGTGATGTTTCACTACCCTTAGCCTTGGCTTGGACCTTATCAGACATCTTCCCCAAACCTATAAACAAAAATAAATGCAAATCAAGGGGCTGCTTACCAATGAAACGCATAAGGATCCTAAAATGATATAAGTAGACCATGTGAGACCTCCCCTCGCAGGTAAAATACTTCTGGACCACAAACAACAACTTTGAATAATTTTCTACGATGTGCTCATGTTTGAAAAATTCCTCACAACTCAACATTTTGATTTTTGTACCTTTGAACCATTCCTCACCTCCTCTGGGTATTTTTGTAGCCTGAGAGATAGTATCAGGTGATATTGTGAAATTAAATACTCCTACCTTTGAGGCTGCCCTTGTGAAATTGGCTGCGAAGTCTTTGGATATTTGAGCATGAAAACCCTGCAGCTTCTGACAGAACTGTAGACAACCAACATTCCCGAAATCATCCATGAAACTAGGGTCTTCATCCAATAGTTTTAAATCCATAGGCTCATATCTCACACAATAACCTCCTTTATTCACTTTCTTCTTCGCTGCCATTTCTCCTTTATACCCTCGTTGCTTCTTAGTTGTGACATCCACAGATGAACAAACTTAGACATCAAGCTTTTTGCGCTGTGAATCAACTCTTCAAGGATGACACTGTGATGCTACGTGCAAGAATTTTAACAATTAATGATAGAGAGGTGCTTAAGGGCGAAATTTAAAATGCAATTCGAAAACTTGAGGGAGAATGATGACAATTGTGAGCACAAAAAGCAATGATGAGTGAAATCACGATCTTGCATGATTGGTGATCATGGTAACTAATTTTCTGACCTCACCTTTACCCTTGGCCTTCGAAAAATTGACACCTCACCCTGCTCTGTATTTTCTACAGAAAAACATGGTTTCATAGCGAAAATAGCTAAAATCCTAATAGATCCGCTACGGAATTTTCAGGTGATTCCGTAGTGAAATCTGCTATTCTGCCATTGTATTCGCTACGAAATGGTGAAAAAATAGACAAGTGGCTTATTTTTTGATTTGAATGCATGGGTGAGAAAAATAAGTGACATGGAGTGGATTTGATTGACATGACATGACTCATGGTGGGTTTTAGACTTAGGATAAAGCTTATTGCATGTGTTTTTTCATAAATTTCATGAATCTAACTATGAAAACAAAATGTAACCTAGGTGAATGATGTGCAAGACCTTATCAATGAAATTTTGAAAACTTATGAGTGACAGAAAATTGAATATAGGCATAAATAATATTGAGGTGGGAATGAAAGGCATTGAGCGCGGGTTGATCGTGTTTCCAAATGGAAAAAAGTTACCAACAAAACAAAACCAACACTTAGGTTTGAGATTCCAAGAGTTCAGGGATCTAGCTTCAAAGTGATCCGTAAATATGTTAGCAACTACCAGAGAAAGAAGGGAGCCCATAGCTATACCTTCATTTTATCATAGATGGTACCTTTAAAATAGAAGAAAGTTGTGGTGAGGAAAATTTGGATTAGGTTTAGGGTTTCAACATCTACTAATTGTGAGATAAGGTTTAAGGCTTTGGAAACTAGGTTCTTGGTGAAAAGAGAAATGATGTAAAATATTACCAACACGTCATTTTCATCAATCTAGATGTTTTTTGTTTTGAGAATGAAATCAACAGAATCTTTGATAAAAGAAGAAGTGGAGCCAAATTTTTTTTGAATATTACTGTTTAAATAACGAATTAAAGCATGGGTAGGGGCTCCAATAACACTAACAATGGGACAGAGGGGAACCCCTTGCATATGAATTTTAGGTTGACCATAAATTTTAGTAGTTTGGGGGTGTGGGGAATAAGTTTAAGCTGGTAAAGAGGAAGAATTTATGGCCTTAGTGATAAGGTGAGTAATGGCGTTTAAGGGGTTCTTAGGAAGAATTTATAAGATGAAGAGGGTAATAGATCCATCATTTTATATTCGTATCCCTTCGTGTTCATAATGACAACATAATTTCCTTTGTCATGTTTGAGGACAATGATGTGGGGGTTATCATTAAATAAATTCTTTGCTCCATCGAGCTTGCTTCCCAAAACATTCCTTCACATATTTCTGAACAAATTCGTCAAGAATGTGGAAGGATTCTTCATCGTGATAAACCTCCTAAGCCTAATATTTATAAATAATAGGTCCCAACCATCAAGTGTCTCAATGATAACCCCCACATCCTTGTCCTCAAAGTTGAAAAAGACAATTCTATTGTCATCATGAACACAAAGGACTATGAATCTGAAATGATGGATATCTTATCCTCTTCATCTTATAAAATCCTTCCTAAGAACCCCTTAAACACAATTAATCACCTTGTAACTAAGGCCATAAATTATTCCTCTTTACCGACTTCTATTAAATTTGAAATTATTCCCCACACCCCCCAAAATCCTAAAATTTATGGTCAACATAAAATCCATAACCAATGGGTTCCCCTCCATACCATTATTAGTGCTATTGGAGCCTCTACCCATGCTTTAAGTCGTTATTTAGCCACCAATCTTCAATTTTTTTTTGCTCCACTTCTTATTTTATCAAAGATTCTGTTGATTTGATTCTCAAAACCAAAAACATCCATATTAATGAGAATGAATTGTTGGTTAGCTTTGACATCATTTCTCTTTTCACCAAGATCCTGGTTCCCGAAGCCTTAAACCTGATCTCACAATTAGTATATGTTGAAACCCTAAACGTAATCCAAATTTTCCTCACCTCAATTTTCTTCTCTTTTAAAAGGTACCATCTATGAGAAAACAAAAGGTACAACTATGGGATCCCCTCTTTATTTGGTAGTTGCTAACATATTTATGGAGCACTTTGAAGCTAGAGACCTTAACTCTTGGCATCTCAAACCCAAGTGATGGTTTCTTTTTGTTGATGACACTTTTTTCATTTGGAAACACAGTCAACTTGTGCTTGATGCCTTTCATTCCCATCTCAATAGTAGTTCTCCCTATATTCAATTAACCATGGAAATTCAATCAAATAAATATTTTTCATTCCTAGATGTCCTCGTCACCCGACTCCCTAGTGGATCCCTCTCCCATCAAGTTTATAGAAAAAATACTCACACTAACCATTATCTTCATGTCCTATTGCATCAACACCCATCCCATAATTCTAGTGTTATTAAAACCATCATCTCTAGAGCTATGAAAATATTTTCTCCCCAATTTCTTTTAGTTGAAAAATCCCATTTGTTCAAAGCATTGAAATCCAATGGCTACTCCACCACTCAAATCATTAAATCCTTTCAATTTGTATCACACCCTAGATCCACCAATCCCGATCCTTATCCTTCTTGTAGCCAAGTTACACTCCCGTACAGTAAAGGAACCACTAATCTTATAACAAAGATATTGACCAAGAATAGCATCAAAACTATATTCAAGCCCCATAAAACCCTTAAGCAATTATTCCAATCGACCAAAGACAAATTAGACCCCATGCAAGGATAAGGGGTCTATCAAATTCCCTATTCATGCAGGAAATCCTATATTGGCCAAAAAATTTGTCCTTTCAAAGCCCGTCTAAGAGAACACATAACCGATACCAACCACAACCGTCTATCAAAATATGCCATTGCTAAACACTCATTTAAATCTAAACATTTGATTCATTTTGATCAATCAAATATCCTAGCCTCTGTTTCGTTTTATAACTCGCATGTTATTTATGAAATCTTGGAAATCAAGAATAAACCTAATAATTTTAATAGAGAAGATGGATATAGGATGACCCAATTTTGGAAACCCGTCATCCACCATCACTCCCATTCAATCCCGAACCCCTTTTTCCTCCATTGTGTTTGCCTATAATGTTTTGTTTTTTCAATAGATCCTTTTTCATCTCTTTATTAGCCTTTCCCTTAATTATTCATTAGGTCATCAGGTTTCCTATCTTTCTTCTATTAATTTTTAATTAAGTAAGTTTCATTCATCTTGATCCTTTTCACTTTGGGCTCATTCTCTTTCAATTTAGTTTCACCTCTTTTAAAACTTTGTTAGTCTAATTAGTTCTAAAAATAACTCCTTTTTCAATTAATTTCTTTAGTCTAAATATTTCCAAACATAAAAAAAAATCAACTTTACTCCTTTTGTCTATTAATTAATCTATTTAATTATCAATAATATGAATGTACCCTGGTAGGTTATATATATATATATATATAATTAAGTTTTGGAATTTTGGTCAACTTATCAAATATGTATATATTTTTTGCCAAGTGGTATGTGTTCATCAAATATTGCATTAACGTTGACCTATAGCATGAGAAACCACGACCCAGGGGCATCTAAGCCATCAAAATCATCCAGGGATCACACTTGGCTTGGGCCACACTAGCACTAAGATAACTGGGTTTAACTTGTCTCCTTCCCCAAGCACGGGCGCAACAACCTCCATGAGGTCTGATCTAAGGTCGTCTTTCTGACGAGGCCCATCCTCAACTGGTTGTGCTAGTGAAACTTGACTAGTCAACTTATCAAATTATTATTATATTATTTTACTATAAATTTTTAAACTAATTTTACTATTTAAATATTAAATAAAAAATCCTTTCATTTCTCAAATAATTCTAATCCTTTTATTAATTATTATTAATAATTACTAATTCGTAATGTCTTCATTCTTGTTTGAATTTTTCATATTTCAATTCTTATTTAAATTAACTCTTTCTTTAATCTAGAAATCCTTATATTTTTCTATCTCCTAATTAAATTTTAATTGTTTAATCTATTCTTATTTTGGAATTTGGTCAATTTTAGTTAATCTTATATAATATCATTTAATTGTTAACTAAACCCCCTTTTATTATTATTTTTAATTATTCTATCCATACAATTATTGTTTTCAATTATTATATTTTTTTTTAAATTCTTAATCATCAACTTTTAACAAATTATTATTTTATAATTTTAAGTTATTTAATTTCAATAAATTTGGTCAATTTCTTTTAATTTCTAAATAATTAAATTTAACTTATTTTCATAAAATTGACCTTTAACATGCTAGTTTCTTTTCTCCTGTAAAAGACTCTTCAACACTCGTTTACTCTCAAAGCTCAAGCTTTTTGGTCTCTCATGATAGATGGAATAACCATCCAAAACATTAGATGGATAAAAAACCATTATACAATTATTTTTCGTAAATCACTGATAATATGAATCACTATGGAAGTCTCATATCACTCATAATATTTATTTATTTATTTTTAATTTATATTTCTTAATTTTTTTTTATGAGTTAATCTTGTTTTTTCTTTTTACATTTTTATGTTTGATTTTTTGTGTGTGTGTTTTTTTTTATATATTTGATTTTTTTGTTTTTGTTTTTTTTTGTTGTTGTTGTCTTTTTTCTTTTTTTAATGTTTTAATATATATTTTTTTTTTACTTATTTTTTTTTTTTTATACTTTCAACTCTGAGTGGTTTATTTTCTATTTGGTTTTGTATTTTTCATTGTTATATATATATATATATATATATATATATATATATATATATTATATTATTATTATTATTATTATTTTTTCCTTTCTGTAAGGTATATGTCGATCCTCAACTAGTAACCCGACCCCATTATGTGTCAATTTGATAGTTGATTTTAAAGTTTTCTCCATAATAGATCAATTATGCCCTTACATTGTGTCAATTTCATGGTTGATTTTTAAGTTTTCATTGTAATGGATTGAGTTCGCCTACATTGCGTGTCAATTTCATGGTTGATTTTTAAATTTTTGTTGTTATGTGTCAAGTTGTCTTAGGCTATGATTTTAAAATAGCTATACTTTTAGCACTTAAAAAGAAATTACTCTTGGTATAACACCTCTTTCATTCATACATTTATTTTTATTTTTATTTTGGTCATATAATTTTTTCCATAATGCCATGAAATTTGGTTTTAATTCCATGGTTGAAAAAATTTCAAAATTTTAAGGTTTTTATGAGTCATGATATTTTATCTTTAATGCTATGGTTGAAAACAATTATAAGTATTCTATATTTTACACCATGACTGAAAATTGTTGAATTTTAAGGCTTTTCAGAGACACGATATCTGATCTTTAATGCCATGCATGAAAATCGTTGGAATTTTGAGGTTTTCAGAGTCATGATATTTTATCTTTAACGTTATTGCTAAAAAATTTGAAAATTTACCTTGAAAAAAAAAGTTATTCCAACATCAACACTTTTCGTTTTCAGGGTGTTTTTTGCACAAAAAAATTGGTTTTCACTGTCATTTTAAAAAAATGTTGAAAATTTACCTTAAAAAAGAAACATCATTCCAACATTCACACTTTTTATTTTCAGACTGTTTTTTCATGTTTTTTAGTGGTTTTATGGCTAGAGTTCTCGTTTTGAGGTTACAATGCCCGTTTGATAGGTTATTTTGTTAAATTTTATTAGCATCTTTCTGAGGTATGAAGAGCAGGATTTCTGAGGCACAAGAACGAGCTTTCTAAAGCATATACGAGACACATATTAGCATACATCAACGAAGGTTCCTAAGCCTCTTATTCTCTGTAACACACAAAGATATAAGGCTCTCTTTTATGCTAGTTCCTGTGGCATATATATTTGTAATGATGTGAGTTTCTAGAAGTATATTCCTTTGTAATGATGTGAATTTCCAAAATTATATTCTTTTGTAATTATGAGAGTTTCCAAAAGTATATTATCCTGTAATGATGCGATTTTCCATAAGTAGATTCTCTTGTGTGAGTTTCAGAGGTATATTCTCTTATGATGATGTGAGTTTTAGAGAGAGGCACATTCACTGGTGATGATATGAATTTTAGAGGCATCTAAGGACAAACATACCGCAGATTGGTTGATTATGTTATGAAAAAATAATGACAAAGTTTGGAAGTCTGAATTGGCACTTGGATCATTGGTTAGTTTGACTTTGGTTTCTCTTGTTGACAAAGAATCTATAAGGAAAGGATTGATTGGTTTTCCCCTGCCCTCTGGCCTAATCTCTATTGTCTCTTGTCTCTTTTGCACTATGATCTCTATTTTCTTGTATTTGAATGGTAATTGATTGATGAATAATAAAGAAAAACTAAGAAGAACACTACACATCTTCATAAGTAACTATCATGTTAAGAAATTCTCTCTTACATTGGAATTTCAACATTAAGCACCCATGACCACATGCTATCACCTTGGTCTAAATACACCACTAAATGTAAAACACTATGGTACATGTATAATAACTGAACCTGGTAGACAGATTGTCAACTAATGGAATTTTCAAACTTCTCTGTAATTTGATGGAATTTTCCACGTTATACAAGAACATGCCATACCAAATTTCTCTACCATATGTCAATTCCTTTACCTTGATAGATAGATTGTCTTCTATTAGGTCCCTATATTACTAGTGTAGTCCCTTATTTTTGTTAGTGTAGCCCCCTTATTGTTATTTTTGTACCCCTGTAGTCCCCATAAAAGCCCACTATTGTTATTCTTGTTCCCTTACATTATTATTGTTAGGTAGGCTATGATTATATTGTGACCCCATGGACTCCTATATATAGAAAAAATGTTTTGTAATTTGTATCATCCAAGAATTGTTCATTTATGTAATGTAAAGAAGGTTTCCCACTAGAAGAGGCTTATTTCTAAGTCGTTGATCTATCTTTTATTCTATTTTGTGAGCCGGTAGCTTAACATTTGGTATCAAAGCTTGGGATTCTAGGGTTTTGCTTCTTCAAACAAGTCATTGTGGAATTTTCACTATAACTTTTTTTTCTACGAGGATTCAGAAGCTAAAAAAAAACCCATTTGAGTTGAATTCCTGATTAACCTCGTGACCTGCTTTTAGATCTTGGTTCACTATTTTTTGAGAGATATGATCTGAGGAAGTTAGGATTTTTGCAGGCTCCTGAATTCCATGTCAAACATGTGACCTTGGGAAATTCGTAATAAATTTATCTCTGAGCATTGGATTCGAATTTTGTAAGAAATTACAGAAATAGGACGGATTGTAGTTTTTTAGGTATCGACTTCAGAGCCAAAGATAGAAACAGTAACACATGGCAAGCCGTATAAGTTTACTCTAATGAACCAGTCCATAATTAGGTCATTGTGGGAGATCAGGAATAAATTTTCCTTGAAAAATCCAAATTAGGTCAGACTTGTGGCATTGGAAAGAAGACTCAAAGGGATACAACATGAAGGAAGTTCAAGTCTTAGGGATCTGAAATCAGAGAGACGAATCAAGATCAATATCAACCTCCTCAAACAAGAAAAAATTGTGTATCATTTTTTGAAATTGCATATTTTTTTTTGAAAAATTAGTTTGAAGTGATTTCAAGGGAATATTGAAGCATAGATATCAGTATTGGGTTCTAAAATGCGTCCCAAAAATAATTCCACACCCATTAAGCCATCAGAAAGCTCTACTATGATGCATGAAGAGGAATAAGTGCAACATGATATATCAAAATTACGAGATCAAGTGAAACAAATTTCACTCTTGCAAAGAGTAACCAAAAATGAAATGGAAGCTAAGATGGATGGTTTGAAGAATGGTGTGGAAGATAAGATGGAAGGTTTGAAGAATTACATGGAAGCTGATATGGATGTTTTGAATAGTTTCATGGAATCTAAGATCGATGGTATAGAAGAAAATCTGAAAGGCAATATGGAATACATGAAGAATGGTCTAAAATAGACATGGAAGGTTTGACAAAGTTTCTACAAGAAATGATTAATAATGGCGAAAAGGTAGTAGATGAAAATCATGATGAGAATAAAATAAATGTTAATCATTATTTCATAGACTCTAATTTTGTATTTAAGACCCATCATATTCCAAAGATCGATATGAGGAAGTTTGATGGCAAGGATCCGGTAACATGGATACTACAGATGGAGCAATATTTTGATCTCCATAATGTGCAAAACACATAAAAGGTACATATTGAAACTTTATATTTAGATCCCAATAAATTTGTATGGCATTGATGGCTTTGTTCTCGAAAACCACTTGTTACTTGGTAAATTTTTAGAGAGGAAATGATAGCACATTACGAGGATACAAAAGGAAACACCTTGTTTAGCCTATTGATAAATCTCACACAAAAGGCTTCAATGGTGGAACACATTGAGGAATTCCAAAAATTGAATATAAGGGTAAATAATATTTCAGAGGAGCATAGGATTGATGCCTTCGTAGGACTTTAAAGGGTAACATCCAACATGAGGTTCGCCTTTGGAAACCTGATTCATTGGAGAAGGAATTTAGGTTGGAAATAAAAATTTAAAGAAAAATTATGGCGACAAGGAAGCCTAACACTCACAACTATAAATATGGAAGCATTGCTACTCCCAACCTTCCACAACGAACAAGGTTGAAAACATAACAATTGGAAGGAAAAAAAAACAAAAGTTCTTTGCTACAGTTGTGATAGAAAATACACTAAAGGTCATAAGTGTGATGAAAATAAATTATTTTACATAGATTGTGAAGAGAAGGAAGAAAAGGAACAATAAACTTCAAAATAAGAGGATATACACCTGGAACGAACCTCGGAGAATGAAGAAATTAATTTTCCCATATCTTGTAATGCATTGGCAGGAATTACCACTCCTCAAACTCCCAATATAGAAGGACATATCAAGAAGAAAAAGGTAATAATGTTGATTGATTCATGTAATACCCATAATTTTATTCATTGTAAGGTAGCCAAGGAATTGAATTTCTTCTTATACCCAGCACCAGAATTTCAAGTGATGGTTGCAAATGGAGGAACTACAAATTGCTCTGGAAAGTGCCATAATATCAAGCTAACCATGTGGAAGTATGTATTGAATAGCCCAATGCTTTCGATTCCATTGGGTGGTGCTGATATTGTACTAGGAGTTCAATGGTTACAATCTTTGGGTACAATAGCCTTTAATTTTCAAGATCTTTTCTTGAAATTTTTTTGGGAAGGAAAGGAAATTGAATTAAGGGGTATCACAGGGAAACTAGGAAATATAATAAGCTCTAATGGCATGAAAAAGATTTTAAATAAAGAACAATGAGGTGTAATTGAACAATTATGCTCACTAGAGTTTCAAACATCGAAATCATCTCTTTCTCCAGATCTCCAAAAAGTGTTGGAAAGTAATTTCAAGGTATTTGAGACCTTGAAAGGCCTCCCACCTATTCGTGATCATGATCATGCTATTCATTTGATTCTAGGAATTTTTCCTCCAAACATCAGGCCTTACAGATATTCTTATGTCCAAAAGAGCGAAATTGAACGTATGATTGCAGAAATGCTAGAGGCTAGTATAATTCAACCTAGTCAAATTTATTTCTCTACTCTAGTAGTATTGGTGCACAATAAGGATGGATCATGGCTCGTGTGTCTAGATTATAGGGATCTTAATAAGCTCACTATTAAAGATAAATTTCCCATTCCTCTGATTGATGAATTATTGGATGACTTACATGGAGCAATTTATTTCACCAAGTTGGATCTTCGTTCAAGATATCATCAAATTAGAATGAAGACTGAAGACATTCTGAAAATAACATTTAGAAATCACGAGGGTCATTATGAATTTTTGGTCATGCCTTTTTGCCTTACAAATGCACCTTCTACATTTAAAGGGTTGATGAATTCCATTTTCAAACCCTTAGAAAATTTTTGTTAGTATTTTTTGATGATATATTGATCTACAACAGGTCTTGGAAGGATCATGTTCAACATGTTGACAAGGTGCTCAAACTATTGGAGGAGAAGAAATTATATACAAAAACCTCCAAATGTTTCTTTGCAGTACAAGAGGTGGAATATTTGGGTCATATTGTATCTTAGGAGGGTGTTAAGGTAGACCCTAACAAAATTAAAGCCATTAAGGAATGGAAAGTCCCCACAACCATAAAGCAGTTGTGAGGATTTCTCTGGTTAACAAGGTATTATTTCAAGTTTGTTAATAACTATGGGAGAATAGCAACACCTCTAACAACATTATTGAAGAAAGATGAATTTTCATGGACTCTTGAAGCAACTAAGGCCTTTGAACATCTTAAAGAAGAAATGTGGCAAGCATCGGTCTTAGCTACGCCAGACTTCACAAAAACCTTTATTGTGGAATGTGATGCCTCAGGAAATGGAATTGGTGTTTTTTAAATGCAAGAAGGAAGACACATTGCTTTTGAAAGCCATCCAATCAAAGGAAAGTATTTACAAAAAGAAATTTATGAGAAGGAAATGTTGGCAATACTACATGCACTAAATAAATGGCGACCTTACCTAATGCGAATAAAGTTCAACGTAAAAACTGATCATGATAGTCTTAAATAATTTTTGGAAAAAATACTATCTTTAAAAGAGCAGCAAAAATAGGTCACAAAGATGTTGGGTTATGACTTTGAAATCCTCTACAAAAAAGGGAAGCTAAATGTTGTTGTAGATGCACTCTCAAGAAAGGATGAGGATGTGGAGGCATTTCTTTGTTCCATTTCTATTATCCAACTAGATTGGATAACTAAAGCAAGGGAGGAGTGGAATTATGATGAAGAAGTGTAGAAACTCATTCAAAATTTGCAGCAAGATCCCAATACATCTGATACATTTAATTGGAAAAATGATTCCTTATGGTAAAAACATCGCTTATATCTTTGTAAGAATTCCCAACTAAAACAAAAGTTTATTTTGGAATTGCACACCTCTCCCTTAGGAGCACACTCAGGATTTTTAAGAGCTTTCCATAGGGTGAAGAAATATGTTTTTTGGGATGACCTTAAATCTGATATTCAAAATTTTATGGTGGAATGTTTAGTTTTCCAGCGAAATAAAGTGGAGACAATTAAGACCCCAGGTCTACTACAACCTTTATCCATTCCAAGTCAACGTTGGGAGGAGGTTTCAATGGATTTTATCACAAGTTTACCTAGGTATGAAGGAAAGAGCGTCATCATGGTGGTAGTTGATAGAATTACCAAGTATGCACACTTTTGTGCATGATCTCAGCCATTTAAATCAAGTACAATTTCTACTGCATTTATGGAAACAATTCAAAGCTACATGGAAACCCAAAAATTATTGTAAGCGACAAAGATCCCATTTTCACTGGGAATTTTTGGATGGAATTATTTTCTTGTTTGGGTACTCAACTAGCTCATAGCTCATCTTTCCAACCTCGATCCAATGGGAAAAATAATATAGTGAACAAATATTTGGAAGAATATCTTCGTTTCTTTGTATCTGATAAACAAGCACAATGGGTCAAGTGGTTACCTCTGGCTGAATGGTGGTATAACACTTCCTTCCACACTATAGAAAAAATGACCACAATTATGGAACTTTATGGATATCATCCACCATCCATCACATCATATTTAAGAGAAAATTCTAAGGTTCAAGAAGTGGAAGGTCACATCGAGCATCAACAACAAGTTCTCCAACTCTTAAAGGATAACCTAAATTTGGCACGTAATCGAATGAAACATTAGGAAGATCAACATTGAAGCGAGAGAAGTTTTGATGTAGGCGACAAAGTATTTTTATCGCTACAACCATACAAAAAAAATGTACCTCAAGAAAGCTAAGAAGGATAATAAATTATTTCCAAAGTACTATGGTCCTTCCAAGGTGTTGAAAAATATTAGTACTATGGCATACAAATTGAAGCTTCCTGCATCTTCCTGAGTGCACCTAGGTTTCCATACTTCATGCTTAAAGAAGGTTATAGGTGACAAACTTCCAGTTCAAACAATATTGGTAGAACTTGATGAGGAAGGAAAAATCATATTGGAACCTACACCAGTCATGGAAACAAGAACTCAACAACTAAAAAATCGATCAATTTCAGAGTATCTCATCATGGAAGAACTTACCCACTGAATATTCCACATGGGAAGGTGAAAATTTTATACAGAAGCGTCTAGAACTACTCAAGAATTTAGGACAACACCTTTTTGAAGGAGAGGGGCATGTTAGGTCCCTATATTACTATTGTAGTCCCTTATTGTTGTTAGTGTAGTGTTGGAAGGATAAATCATTCTTGCTGACAAGACAGATCTCCAAAGTTTCCTACGGACAGCTAGCAACAAATAAACAAACAAAAACTATTTTCTCAAGATAATATTCGATTCAGAATTAGCTACAACATAGGTTTTGAAGACCTACTTGTAGTCCAACGTTGTTCGTAATGATCTTCTTTCCAGTTTCTTGAAAGAGTCGTCTTCAAAGATATGCAATCACAAACATGGAAAAACTCAATAGCACCTGCATAGTATAAAATAATTCACAAATCATATATCTATCAAGATGCTCAAGGAATTCAATAAACAAGCTAATTAATTAAATAACTCATTGATAAAACATGATAAACAAGCTACTTAATTAAATAACTCATTGAGAAACGAGATTCATTCGTATTATCTTTGATGAAGAAAGAGCCTTACAACCATGTCCGCCTTGATGTCGTACAAGTCTTCCTGGGGTCCAGAACAGACATTTCCTTTACTCTGACAAGCTTTGCACTCTCTGAGCTAAAATGTACATGGGTGTTTAATCATTCCCACATAATGATCAGTTAAGAGAGTTTGAGTTTCTACAACATTTCTCCTCAAAAATTCTCAAAGTCCAACTTTTTCAATCTCAGTCAGTACCCTTGAAACTAAACCAAGGCTTCAATTTATAGGAGAAGGAAACTGGTTACAGCTCCAAAATGGAAGGGATAGAGTCCCCTTATCAAGGGATTAAGTTCCAAAATCCAAGGAATAGGCTCCTTTTATGAAGGAATGAATGTTCATGATAGAGTAAAGCTTCGACCAGATAACGCCTTCTAGAAGCTTCCAGCTGGGAGAATATTCGACCAGCTGGGCTTCTAGAACTTACTTTTCCACTCATTTTACCTTTTACGGGGGTATAAAGTTTTAATACACAAAACGTGTGGTTGGCTCCGTATTTTTTAGAGAAAAAGGGTGCGGTGCCGCAGGTAAGGCTAAGGAAAAGTGTGGTACAAGCATTTTTATGATTTTTATGAGCTTTTCTCCAAATCCAAGACTTGGTTTTAGGAACTTTAGGGTTGTAGACTTCTAAGGGAGCATGATATAGGTGTTGATAGACCCATATGAACAGTTAAATGCCATGGTGAAAATTTTTAGTTTAACAGATTGCCCCCTAAAGCGCGAAGTCTGAGATAATTCGAAGAGTGAAGTGCTTTATCATTTCAAGGATTAGATTGTGGACACCCCAGTCGGAATCCTGTAAAAAAATTCAATGCAAAACATATATATATCATCACTGAGGTAGGAATTCCCATACTCAGATCAAAAACTAACTAAACTTGTTCTGATACAGAAATGATTTTAATATTACATCAATAGTGTAGACACAACATGGACGCAACCATCTATAATGAATAGTCTACTGCATAATGAATAATAAAAATCCTCACAACCTGGATGGTGGAAACTAGATCCAGGGTCTTGATTTCTGCTTCCCGAACTAGTACGATTCTATCCATGCGATTAAATGTGTTGAAGTCAAACATGGTAGAAACCACTTGATCACTAGTCAATGATGTGGACTGTTAACAAATGTGAGAGAAACCACCAATAATGACAATGGTTCTTAAAGTACTCAGTACAATATATGAAATGTGAATTTGTGATCTGAAGTCGAACATTTCACAGAATCATTCGATCGAAGGTCAATGATGCAACCTATCGTCGAAGGTGAGAAACTTGCCATTAAGGCATGCAGATTCCAAGGTACTAATGGATTCTAGATCAACTTCCTAGATGATGAGCTGTCGTCGATAGAAAGTGATCCGTTGTAAGCAAGCTCACGACATGAAACCATAGATCAAGTTTTAAAGAAATTTTTTGCAAGGACTGACTCAGGGATGGTCAACGTGAATGGAAAAAATGTTTGCAGATGAATGGTTTGTTTGACTATCCTCTTGAACACATAACGACACTGCAGATGGTTTGGTAACAGTTGCCCTAAGCTAATACCCAGAAACCGGCTGAATACCTTCAATGTGGTTTGATTAACTGATAGGCAAAGGATTTTCCAAACCCAAGTAGAAGTGTGAAAAAAAGTGTCGTGTTCAAGAGTGGTATACTGCTTTTATAAATCAAAGTGTAATAAATGAATTTGTTTTCTCTCTTTTTCCCCACCATTTCTGGCAAGTACCTCTTTATTTTTGACAAGCTTGAGGAGCATAACATTTGCTTGTTTATAAGCTCATCCTTCGGATGAGTCCAACTTAGTTTAAAATCGAACCTTAAGAAGGAGTGGTTCGTTACTGTTTGTAATTGACAGGTCCTTTATTGTTTAGTTTTAACGAGTCCAGTATAGGAGAAACTCGATGTTTTTCAATTTTAGGGATCAAAATAAAAACTTAAGGAAACTTCGTGGGTGTAATTTTTCGTAAATTTAGTCTCTCAAGCCCAAAAAAGGATAAAATAATACAAGAGAGAACTCTATTGACCATGATTAGTCAATATATTCATTTTTCGTAAATAGTCCATTTCAGTCCAGAAAAGGGGTAAACTTATACTGAAAGGACGACTGTTCATTTCCTTTAACGAGTTCGAATAGTCAAGTAATCATCAATCTTTTCATATTCTGAGAGTCTGAAAAGGGCTAAAAAGAGGACTCCATATTTCACTTTTTCGTAAGTTTTAAAGAGTTCGAAAAAGGGATAAAAATGTACTCATGGTTTTCTCTTTTTCATATGTTTTAACGAGTTCGAAAAAGAGATAAAAATACACTCCTGTGGCCGACTTTCAATTTAATTTACGAGCAGGAAAAGATGGAAAGAACTAGGCATTTTCATGTGTTTTACGAGAATGAAATATAGTAAAATAAGCTCGGGATTTTCATGAGCTTAACGAGTCTTGAAAATAATAATCGAAATGGACTCAAGATAGGTTTCATTTTTATACAAGCTTGAAACAGAGAAAAACTATGCTTCAGAGTGGTTTCATTTTTACACAAGCTTGAAACGTAGGAAAACTTTGCTTGAGAGAGGTTTGTTTCATTTTTACACAAGATTGAAACAAAGGAAAAATCATGCTTGAGATAAGTTTTAATGCCCCCCAAGTGTAACTTTCTAGAGTGCATGCCCCCCAAGCTTCATTTCATTCAACTAAGTAGACTACTAGTTACTAAAAGCTGGATGGAATGAAGGTTCATTTACGAGATCAGATGAAAGACTCGACTTTGACTAGGAGAGGATTTGTTTAATTTTTTAATGAGCTTGACACAAGAAAAGAACTATGCTCATCAGGGACCAGTTTCATTTTTTAACAAGGTTGACACAGTAAAAGAAACTATCCTCATAAACTACTATTTCTAATCTACCTACATAACCTACTGATTCATTTTTTAATGAGGTTGACACAGGAAAAGAACTGTCCTCATGGGTCTGTTTCATTTTTTAACGAGGTTGACACAGTAAAAGAAATGTCCTCATATCTACTCTCTACAATCTACCTACATAACCTACTGATTCATTTTTTAATGAGGCTGACACAGGAAAAGAACTTTCCTCATGGGTTTGTTTCATTTTTTAACGACGTTGACACAGTAACATGAACTCTCCTCTAACCAACTGATTCATTTTTTAATGAGGTTGACACAGTAAAAGGAACTATCCTCATGACCCACTGATTCATTTTTTAACGAGGTTGACACAGTAAAATGAACTATCCTCACAGTGAACTGATTCATTTTTTAATGAGGTTGACACAGTAAAAGGAATTATCCTCACAAGGACCTTGATCATGGCTTTCAATTGGAAGAAACACATGTCAAGGGATGCACCTCGATCATGGCTTCCAAGAGGTCTTCATTAGATGGAAGAACAGTTCTCTGGAAGGGACACATGTCAAGGGACTCAAAAGGGATAGGAACATCGGGTTCAAATAATCCCATAGAGTTTTCCATTTCAATTACTGGATCTAAGTCAAAGGAAGTCGAGCAAACAGTGAGAGGCTCGCTTGCATCGGTAACTGAAAACGTGGGACTGGTTGCCACATAATTAACTTGTGGTAGGGTAGATACCACCTTACTATAAGGAACATTTAGGGGTGTCAGATTATTGGTAGTCAAATCAAGACTAGTGAATGAAAGTTGGTCAACAGTCACAATGTTTCCATTGTGAGCGAAAGACATCACGCAAAAGAGTGTCGATACGACAACTTTCATTGCATAGACATAGTCTTTCCCAAGGAGTAAATTGAAATCCAAAGGGCCTCGAACTACCATAAGATCAATACAGACAATTCTACCTTCCAAAGTAATAAAAAAATTAGGAAGGATCCCTAAAGGTTCACTAATGGTTCTGTTAAAATCTTTCATATTCTACGTAACAGGCACAAGCTGAGGGGAACCCAAAGCTTTCCAAGAAGTTGAGGATAAAATACTAATAGACGCACCTTCATCTACATGTGTGCGACATACATTATTACGACAAGCCTGCACAATTATTTGGAAAGGGATGGAAGAAGGAAGACGAGGTTCTGTCAGTCTATTCCAATCAAAGGAAAAGACCTCGGTACTTGGAGGGGGATCTGTAGGAACAGGTGTAATGCCCCCTGGCGTAGAAGAATCTGATGTAACAAGAAGAACTTGAGCGGTATGAAGTTCACTCTCTACAGGGAGAATGGGATCGATCGAATGTGAAATTGAGTCGACCACTTGATCAACTAATGGATCATCAACCTGAGTGATATTAGTTTCACTCTCCAATGGAAGAGTGGGATTGATTGTACATGGAATTAGATCAATCACTCAGTCAGTTGACGGTAAGTTGGGAGAAAGTTTACGATAACCAGTTGGAAGTTCTTGCTGTGGAACAGTAAGGTTTTCCAACAATTTTGAGGCTTCATCCATGTGAGGGAAAATGTGAGTTTGATGACTCCCTTTGCATAACCTACACGGAAACCTAACTTTACCCTTTTTCCCAGTAACTTGACTATCATTGGTTGATGGATCAATAAAAAGTTGATGAGAATGTTCTGACCATACTTCTAAGACCTTTGGAATACCAGGACAATTGATAAGGAAGTGGTCACCCTTACAAAGCTTGCAAGGGAATTTGGGTTTACGATGCATGTTGGAGGTTTCTTCAACACTACTAACACTTACAACCATGGTTGGTTGGTTGACTTCTTTCTTATCTTGCTTCTTCTTCTTCCTCCCTTTCTTCTTCTTCTTAGTCACCTGGTTACTAGCGTCAAGGCTTTTACCAAGCGAAGAGGAAGAAATATTGGTCGAAGAAGGTAAAGGGTCAACAGAAGGTTGGTGATGTTGAGATGGTGAACTCTGTTGAGGTGAAGCATTCGGTTGAGGTGGAACAATTGGAGTACTCAGGGCCAACGAAGTTGAAAATAACCATATCGGTAAACCTATTGTAAATCCATGTAATGACAATGTAGCCATACAAGGAGGACCAACATTTCCAAAGCAAGGAAAAGTAATAGGATTCTCGTTAAGAGGGGTTCCTTGGTTGGTAAATTCTGGAACAATTGCCATTAGATTCAACTTTAGTGAATTTTATTAACAATTTTAAAACTAAAATTAACAATTAAAAATTCACACCTATGGTCTCTAAAAGTAAAAACAAACAAATTAACACGCACTATCAAATCTAGGAGTCAAACCACACACAAACAGTAGATTCCCGCACTAAAAACACTAGTTGGTGATGAAATCCAACATCGTAGAATTTTAATGCAGAAATGGCAGTTGGAACAGTTACCTCGACAACCTGCTTAATGAAATAGACCGGTGCAAGTTTCTCCACTATGCCATCTCGAGTGAAGATAACCCTCCGAAGAGTCCAAGTGAGTCTAGCTGACGTCTGTTCCAGGTATAGTGGGATCTTCCCTCCATTGTCACCTTGGGAAAGAATCCTATAGATTATGGCCACTAGGGTCACCAACAGGAACAAATATACCTGGGGGAACAATCTACGATCCGATACACATGCAAGGGCAGAGTAACAAAGCTCAATCCCCTTGAATGCTCCTTGACATAATCCAAGGTTTACCGACAAGTGACCCCAGGCTCCTCGAAAATGGTCAATCTGAGGTTTACTGTTGTTAATACGTGTATATCTTCTATCATTCCCAATGAGGAAGGATTGATTACCTCACTGGTTCAGATATGATCTCGTGCTTGACTCCTTTAGGAGGAGCTTCCCAGAGCATACATGCTACTATTGGAATTTTTCCTACCGCAAGATCGACTACTTGTTTGTTTTAGTTGCTTTGGAAAGTTAACTACAACCTATTCCAAAGCACTA
This sequence comes from Pinus albicaulis, assembly GCA_034641835.2. Lineage (NCBI taxonomy): Eukaryota > Viridiplantae > Streptophyta > Pinopsida > Pinales > Pinaceae > Pinus > Pinus albicaulis. The sequence continues at coordinate 589,958,533 of CM076583.1, read as the reverse complement.
ATCCTGAGCTAGATTGGTGGAAAGAGCCCTAAAAATGTAAAAATTACTAGATGAATTTTATTAAGCGTTGTGTTATTTGGGCTGTTATTACTCAAATGGTAAATGGACATGAAACCAATGGTGTTATGACCTGACCCAAAACTGAATGCAATCGAATATGATAATGTAAGCTTTTCAATTCGATGAATCCTAATTAAAGTAAGGAGAGAGTTTCCATTCACTTCCAATAATGCAAAAATTGATTAATAAGAAAAAATATAAAAAATTCTCTAATGCACTAATTTCATAAAGAAAACTAATGCTAATCAATTCCTTTTATTTTTATTTTTATGCTTTAAAACAAGCATGAAAACATGTAAATTCAAATCAAAGAAAACGAACTAAATCTACGATTGATTTTTCCAGAATGTAAACTATGCAGTTGTAATCTATGCACAATTCACTTGAAAAGTATGCAAATGTAATCTATGCACATTTTTCATTCATATTTTGAAAATGAGAATTCTAATTATGCAAATGTAATCTATGCAAGAGAATTCTCAAACACAAGATGATTCTAATGTAATCTAAAGAACCAATCAAGTGTAAGTAAAGAAAATTGGGTGAGAGTTCCAAAGATCAAAAATAAAAACACTCAAAGGCGATTAACACTCAGACACTCTGACACAAAAGAAAAAAGATGCAAAATTGTTAAGAGACTGAGACAAACCTCAAAGTAATGACCAAAGGAAATCAAATTAAGAATTTTTCTAGAAAAGAAACTCAAAACACCCAATTAACTTAACGGAGACTAATGAGATTGTAAGAGTGCTGAAAAGAAATTCATACAAGGCTTTTGACAGAAAATACAAGTCTGGGTATATACTGAGAATCTAACAAACTGATCCAGAAAAGAGAATTTTAAGGTTTTCTAAAAATTTTCATAGGGTCCGCAAGTTTCAGTGTAAACAGGTGTGGTCCTGCACAGTTTATACAAGAAAAGAGCAGAGATGCCCGCACTGTTTCTAAAAGAAAAGTGCATTTACCAGAAAACTAAAAGAAAAATAAAAAACTCTAAAACATTTGTTAGGGATTCTACAGGGATAAACTACCCAAGCCAGTATAAACCAATCAAAATTAGAAAAAATAAATTCACAAGTCAAAAATAAAAGAAATCGAAGTTCAAAATTCATTCCCAAGTATGGTCGCCATTTTGTTGGATGGATAAATCATTCTTTCTGACAAGACAGATCTCCCAAGTGTCCTACGGACAGCTAGCAACAAACAGACAAACAAAAACTATTTTCTCTAGATAATATTCGATTCATAATTAGCTACAACAGAGTTTTTGAAGACCTACCTGTAGTCCAACGCTGTTCGTAATGATCTTCTTTCAGTTGCTTGAAAGATTCGTCTTCAAAGATCTGCAATCACAAACATGGAAAAACTCAATAGCACCTACATAGTATAAATTAATTCACGAATCATATATCTATCAAGATGATCAAGGAATTCAAGAAACAAGTTAATTAATTAAATAACTCATTGACAAACATGATAAACAAGCTACTTAATTAAAGAACTCATTGAGAAATGAGATTCATTCGTATTATCTTTGATGAAGAAAGAGCCTTACAACCGTGTCCACCTTGATGTCGTACAGGTCTTCCTGGGATCTGGAACATGCATTTCCTTTACTCTGACAAGCTTTGCACTCTCTCAGATAAAATGCACATGGGTGTGTAATCATTCCCACATAATGATCAGTTAAGAGAGTCTGAGTTTCTACAACATTTCTCCTCAAAAATTCTCAAAGTCCAACTTTTTCAATCTCAGTCAGTACCCTTGAAACTGAACCAAGGCTTCAATTTATAGGAGAAGGAAAGTGGTTACAGCTCCAAAATGGAAGGGATAGAGTCCCCTTATCAAGGGATTAAGTTCCAAAATCCAAGGAATAGGCTCCTTTTATGAAGGAATGAATGTTCATGATAGAGTAAAGCTTTGACCAGATAACGCCTTCTAGAAGCTTCCAGTTGGGAGAATATTTTACCAGCTAGGCTTCTAGAACTTACTTTTCCGCTCATTTTACCTTTTACGGGGGTCCGCAGTTTTAATACACAAAATGTGTGGTCGGCTCCGCAGTTTTTAGAGCAAAAGGGTGTGGTGCCGCAAGTAAGGCTAAGGAAAAGTGCGATACAAGAATTTTTTATGATTTTTATGAGCTTTTCTCCAAATTTAGGACTTGGTTTTAGGAACTTTAGGGTTGTATACTTCTAAGGGAGCATGATATAGGTGTTGATAGACCCATATGAACAACTAAATGTCATGGTGAAAAATTTTAGTGTAACATGTAGCCCCCTTATTGTTATTGTTATACCCCATGTAGTACCCATATTTTTATTATTGTGCCCCATAAAAGCCCACTATTATTATTGTTGTTCCCTTACATTATTATTGTTAGGTCGGCTATGAATGTGTTGTGACCCCATGGACTCCTATATACAGAAAGGAGGATTTGTCATTTGTATCATCCAAGAATTGTTCATTTATGTAATGTAAAGGAGGTTTCCCCCTCGAAGAGGCTGATTTCTAAGTTGGTGATCTATAATTTATTCTATTTTGTGAGTTGGTTGCTTAACATTTTCTCACAGACTTTACAAACCATCCATAATTAATGGCACTTTCCCCATCATACTAGTCTTTATCATTTGTTCATTTCATTACATTTTTATCCCAGTACCTCGGTGTGGGCCTCCCAAGTGCTAAGCCCTTGGATATTTGCATCCAAGGCCCACAACCACACCCTTTCATATTTGATACCAAAGTACAAATACATGAGAAAACCTTGTTGAGCTTGGTCCTGGAATCAGTCCCCAAACCTTTGGGTCTGCCACATCAATCCACCATGGACCAATCACTATCTGCAACATGGTCCATTTTCCATGTCATCTGCCATGTGTTATTGTTTAACGCTACTGCATTTTACTTGCCAAAGCCCTGTTGGCTAGCTAATTTTTTTTTTTCATGCCATGTGTCACTTGTTGTTATAACCATGTCATTATCTCTGCCACTTGTTTTCCACATGGAGCCACATCATATCTCTTCCACACCATAACAGATAATGACCTTTCCTTTTAAATTTTTATAATATATAAAATCTGGTGCTTGGTACCTTATGGGGGGCCATAATTACCATGTCATTTGTCCCATGTGTGCTAATTGGAAACCACTTGTACACCTACTAGTAAGGAAAAAAATAAAAAATACAAGTGATTTAGTAAGCATGTAAATTTGCATATAATACCAGATATATTCTCTTTTATTGGTTCTTAACCCTTAGGTGTTATAACTTAGTGTTTTTTTACTAGTGGCTACGAGCAAGTTCCAACTAAGCCAGATATCAGGAAATTCATGAGTTTTAACTTTGCGATATCATTTAGATCTAGTAAGTTGTATTTTCTCATGTTGGGCATTAGACAATACATCACTCCCCGTGTGTTTCACAACATGTGCTTAACCACCTCTTGAGGATTCGTTAACTCTAGAGATGTGTTCATTTACTAACACCTGTGTGTTTTAGTGTAATGGAAATCATGATTCCAACAAGTGATATTAGATCCAAAGGCCTCGATTTCGAAACATGTTAGGTCCAAATAATACTACTGTAGCCCCGTATTATTGTTTAATTTATGTAATGTAAAGGAGGTTTCCCCCTCGAAGCATTTATTTCTAAGTTGTTGATCTATATTTTCTTCTATTTTATGAGTGGGTTTCATAACATTTGGAATCAGAGCTTTGGATTCTAGGGTTTTGTTGTTGCAAACATGTCATCTTGCAATTTTCGCTATAATTGTTTTTATACGAAGGTTTAGAAGCTAAAAAAAAAACCCATTTGAGCCGAAATCCTGAGGAACTATGTGTAAAAATTTCAGATCTTGGTTCGCTATATTTTAGGAGATATGATCTGAGGAATGTAGGGTTTGTGTAGGCTCCAGAATTTCATCTCAAACAGGTGGCCGAGGTAAAATAGTCATAACTTTTGTTTCAGACATCGAATTGGAAATCTATAAAAATTAGTTGAAATCACACGAACTATAGCTTCCTATGTATCGATTTCAAAATTGAATGTTGAAACAGTGAGACATGGTACGTCGTACAAGTTCGCTCTACTAAACTAATCCACAGTTAGGACACTGTGGGAGATTGGGCATAAATTTATCTTGAATAATCCAAATTAGGTAAGACCCATGGAATTGGAAAGAAGACTCAGAGGGATAATACAGGACCAAAGCTCAAATATTGGGGATCTGAAATCACAGAGATACATTAGTTTCAATATTGATATTCTCAAACACAAGAAAAATGTGTGTATCTTTTTTTTTTTTTTAATTGCATAAATTTTGTTTGAAAAATCAGTTTGAAGTGATTCCAATGGCATATTGAAGCATAGATATCCATATTGGGTTCTATAATGCCTCCCAAAAAATAATTCCATGCCCATTAAGCCCTTAGAAATCTATACTACGACGCATGAAGAAGAAGAAGTGCAACATGATATATCAAAATTACAAGACCAAGTGCAAAAAATTTCACTCTCACAAAGATTAACCAAAAATGAAATGGAAGCTAAGTTGGATGGTTTGAATAAAGACATGAATGGATTGAAGAATGGCGTGGAATCTAATAGCGATGGTATAGAAGTAAAACTTAAAGGAAACATGGAAGACATGACGAATGGTTTAAAAGTAGACATGGAAGACATGAAGAATGGTCTAAAAGTAGACATGGAAGGTTTGACAAAGTTACTACAAGAAATGATTCCTAATGGTGAAAATGGAGTAGAGGAAACTCGTGATGAGAAAAAAAGAAATGTTAATCATGATTTCATAGACTCTAATATTGGATTTAAGACTCACCATATTCCAAAGATAGATATGAGGAAGTTTTATGGCAAGGATCCGATAACATGGATACTACAAATGGAGCAATACTTTTAGATCCATAATGTGCAAAACACACAAAAGGTACGCATTGCGACTTTATATTTAGAAAAAAATTAGTTTTTATGGTATCAATGGATTTGTTCTCGTAAATCACTAGTCACTTGGTCAATTTTTACATAGGAAATGATAGAATATTATGAGGATACAAAGAGAAACACCTTCTTTAGCCAATTGATAAATCTCAAAAAAAAGGGTTCAATGATGGAGAACATTGAGGACTTCCAAAAAATAAATATAATGGTAAATAATATTCTAGAGGAACATACGGTTGATGTCTTCATAGAGAATCTAAAGGATAACTTCCACCATGAGGTTCACCTTTGGGAACCTGATACATTGAAGAAGGAATTCAGGTTTGCAAGAAAAAAAGAAAGAAAAATTATGGTGACAAGGAAGCCTACCACTCACAACTATAAATATGGAAGTGTTGCTACTCCTATACTTCCACAACCTACAAGGTTGACACCACAAAAATTGGATGAAAAAGGAGACAAAGGGCTTTGCTATAGTTGTGATATCAAATACACTAAAGGTCAAAAGTGTGCTGAGAAGAAATTATTTTACATAGATTGTGAAGAGGAGGAAGAAAAGGAACAAGAAACTTCAAAAGAAGAGGATATACACCAAGAACCAAGCCTATAGGAAGAATAAATGAATCCAACCATATCCTGTAATGCATTGGAAGGAATTACCACTCCTCAAAATCTCAAGATAGAAGGACATATCAAGAAGAAAAATGTAATAGTTCTTATTGATTTGGGTAATACCCATAATTTTATTCATTGTAAGGTAGCCAAGGAATTGAATTGTTTCCTATACACAACACCAGAGTGTCAAGTGATTGTGGCAAATGGAGGAATATGTATTGAAAGTTCCATAATATCAAGATAACCATGGGGGAATATGTATTGAATATTCTAATGATCTCCATTCCAATAGGTGGTGTTGATGTTGTATTAGGAGTGTAATGGTTACAATCTTTGGGGATGGTAGCTTTTATTTTTCAAGAAATTTTCATGAATTTTTTTTGGAAGGAAAGGAAGTTGAATTTCGGGGAATTGTAGGGAAGACTGGAAAGATAATCAGCTCTAATTTCATGAAAAATTCTGAAGAAAGAACAACGAGGCGTAATTTCACAATTATGCTCTCTAGAAGTTCAAACATAAAAATAATCTATTTCTCCATATCTCCAAAAAGTCTTAGAAAATCATTCCAAGATGTTTGAGACTCCCAAAGGAATCCCACCTATTCATGACCATGATCATGCTATTCATTTGATTCCAGGAAGTGTTCCTCCAAACATCAGGCATTACATATATCCTTATGCTCAAAAGAGTGAGATTGAACGTATGGTTGCAGAAATGATAGACGCTGGTATAATTAAACCTAGTCAAAGTTATTTCTCTGCTCCATTAGTATTCATGCACAAGAAGGATGGATCATGGCGTATGTGTCTGGATTAAAGGGAGCTCAAAAAGCTCACTACTAAAGACAAATTTCCCATCCCCATCATTGATGAATTACATGGAGCAATTTACTTCACCAAGATGGATCTTCGTTCTGGATATCATCAAATAAGAATGAATACTGAACACATTTTGAAAACAACATTCAGAACTCATGAGGGTCATTATGAATTTTTTGTCATGCATTTTTGCCTTACTAATGCACCTTACACATTTCAAGGTTTGATGAATTCCATTTTCAAACCATTCCTTAGAAAATTTGTGTTAGTATTTTTTTATGATATACTAATCTACAACAAGTCTTGGAAGGATCATGTTCAACATGTTGATGGGGTGCTCAAACTATTGGAGGAGAAATAATTATATGAAAAAACCTCCAAATGTTTCTTTGGAGTACAAGAGGTGGAATATTTGGGTCATATTGTATCTCATGAGGGTGTTAAGGTAGACCCCAACAAAATTAAATCCATTAAGGAATGGAAAATATCCACAACCATAAATCATCTTCGAGGATTTCTGGGTTAACAGGGTATTGTCGCAAGTTTGTTAATAATTATGAGAGAATATTGGTACCTCTAACATCATTACTGAAGAAAGATTCATTTTATCGGACTCTGGAAGAAATTAAGGCCTTTGAGCATCTCAAAGAGGAAATGTGCCAAGCACCGGTCTTAGCTACACCAGACTTCACAAAAACTTGTATTGTGGAATGCGATGCCTTAGGAAATGGAATTGGTGCAATTTTAATGCAAGAAGAAAGACCGATTACTTTTGAAAGACTTCCAATCAAAGGAAAGTATTTACATAAACCTATTTATGAGAAGGAAATGTTGGCAATACTACATGCACTGAAGCAATTCCGACCTTACCTAATGGGAAGACACTTCAAGATAAAAACAGATAATGATAGTCTTAAATAATTTTTGAAACAAATATTATCTTCAGAAGAGCAGCAAAATGGGTTACAAAGATGTTGGGTTATGACTTTGAAACCATACAAAAAAAAGGGAAGAAAAATGTGGTTGAAAACACACTCTCAAGAAAGGACGAGGATGTGGAAGCATTGTCTTGTGCAATTTCTATTATCCAACCTGAGTAGATAACCAAAGCAAGGGATGAATGGAATAATGATGAAGAGGTGTGGAAAATCATTCAAAATTTGTAGCAAGAACCTAGTACATTTGAAACATTTAGCTGGAAAAATGATTCATTATGGTACAAATATCACTTATATATTTGTAAGAATTCCCAACTCAAACAAAAGATTCTTTTGGAATTGCACACCTCTCCCTTAGGAGGGAAGTTAGGATTTTTAAAAACTTACCACAAGGTCAAGAAGGAATTTTTTTGGGATGGCCTTAAATCTGATATTCAAAAGTTTGTGTTGAAATGTTTGGTTTTCCAGCAAAATAAAGTTGAGACAATTAAGACCCAAGTTTTTTTACAACTTTTATCCATTCCAAGTCAATGTTTGGAGGAGGTTTCAATGGATTTTATCATATTTTTACCCAATTTTGAAGGAAATATTGTCATCATGGTAGTAGTTGATAGACTTACCAGTTATGCAAACTTTTGTGCATTATCTCATCCTTTTAAAGCCAGTACAATTGCTACTCCATTTATGGAAACCATTCAAAAGCTACATGGAAACCCAAAGATTATTTTAAGCAACATAGATCCCATTTTTACAAGAAAATTTTGGATGGAATTATTTTCTTGTTTGGGTATTAAATTAGCTAATAACTCATCACAACATCCTCAATCTGATGAGAAAACTGAGACAGTGAACAAATGTTTGGAAGGAAATCTTCATTGCTTTGTATCTGATAAACAAACACAATGGATCAAGTGGTTACCTCTGGATGAATGGTGGTATAACACTTCCTTCAATACTGCAACAAAAATGACCCCATTTATGGCACTTTATGGATATCATCCACTGTCTATCACATCATCTTCAAGAGACAATTATAAGGTTGAAGCAGTGGAAGATCACATCAAGCATCAACAACAAGTTATCCAACTCTTAAAGGATAGCCTCACTTTGGTGCAGAATCGAATGAAAAAATAGGCAGGTCAACATCACAACGAAAGAAGTTTTGATGTAGGCGAATGGCTACAACCATACAAACAAATTCCCTTCAAGAAAGCTAAGAAGGATAATAAATTATCACCATTGAATTATGGTCCTTACAAGGTGTTGCAAAATATTGGTACTATGGCATACAAATTGGAGCTTCTTTCATCTTCCTGAGTGCACCCAGTTTTCCATGTTTCATGCTTAAATAAGGTTATAGGTGACAAGCTCCCAGTTCAAACAATATTGCTATATCTTGACAAGGAAGGAAAAATCATATTGGAACCTGAAGTAGTCACGGAAACAAGAAATCGACAGCTACGGAATCGATCAATTTCAAAATATATCATCAAGTGGTAGAACTTACCCGATAAATATTTGACATGGGAGGATGAGAATTTTATACGGAAGCATCTAGAACTACTTAAGAATTGAGGACAACACTTGTTTGAAGGGGAGGGGCATGTTAGGTCCACATAATACTAGTTGTGTATCCTGTTATTATTGTTAGTGTAGCCCCCTTATTGTTATTTTTGTGCCCATGTAGTCCCCATATTATTATTATCGTGCCCCATAGAAGCCCGTTATTTTTATTTTTGTGCACTTACATTATTATTGTTATGTTGGCTAGGATTATATTTTGACCCCTTAGACTCCTATATATAGAAAGGAGGTTTTTCATTTGAATCGTCCAAGAATTGATCATTTATGTAATGTAAAGGAGGTTTCTGCCTCGAAGAGGTTGATTTCTAAGTTTTTGGTCTATCTTTTCTTCTATTTTAAGAGCTGATTTCATAAAAAAAAACACCCCAAGCTCGCACTAGGGGGGATATTATTAGGCATTGGATAATCTAGCATGTTGAAAATATAACTAGTTTTTGTCTTCATAATTGTTGTCGTACTCATTTCAATATGTATCCTATGTAAAAAACAAGATAATAAAATATAAAGTTATTATTATTAAATCATGGGTTTCATGCTCTTTATTGATGGTATTCTAGGTAAAAGCATGTTATTCATGCTTCTATGGTTTGTTAGGTCTTAGGATTTATTTTCACGAGTCAAAGGAGTCAACATCATGTTTATAAATCCCTTATGGGAAAAATGTAAATGTAAACATAATTATTTTTGAGTCTATAAATTCCTAGAAACTCCAAAAGTACAAGTTGTCCCTAACAGTTATATGTCAGTCTAAAGGAGGGAATTCAACCCCTTGAGAAGGCTATATAAAGAAAGCATTCAATCTGTATCTGGGAAGCAGGAATAAGAAGAGAGAAGGTCTAAGAGAAGAAATAGGGATGAAAAACCTTTTTTTTTTGGCTCTATCTCTATCACACATGCGAATTTCTATGGTTTATGGTGCTATAGAAGGAGTTCAAAGTTGCAAGAGGACAAAGTGTATAATATTGTAGTTGGAACGAAGAAATCCCTACATTGAACTTTTTGACCTTAGGAGATTTGTATTTCTATCAATAAGTCTCAGAAAGAGGATGGATTATGGTTTCCACAGAAGCTGCAAGGTTGAAATCACCTGATTGAAGTAGCAGTATGAGTTGCAATATTGAAGCTGGTAGGTCAAAGTTGTAGGTTGAAGCTGGTTGGTGCAAAATCAAGGAAATACTTGTTCAAGGGCTGACTTGGTACTTGGAGGAGGAATTGGTCTAGGGTTTGGGTCTTTGTGGTCTCATTTGAAGCAGATTCTATATGAGAAGAGTTTATTGGTTTCCCCTTGGAGGGGTTTTTCCTTATCTTGGAGCCTAATTTATGTGTCGTAGGTTATTGTTTCATTATTGATATTTGTTTGGTGAAAATATATAACTGAAGAACACAAGAAGAATAACTAAGTTCACAAGAAAATATTAAGGTTAAGGAAAAATAATATTTAATAAGCTACCACTTTGCATTTTTCAAACTGGTATAGAGATAAGGTGAACAAGGAAGGAATCTGGAACGAAACTAGAAGGAATTACTTGTCAAGGGGAAGGAAAAAGGAAAATCTCAATAAAATCTTAAAGAAGGATTGTATCTTGAAAGGATATGGTTAAAGACTCATTGGTAGAAGACCTAATAATTTAGGAGGGTTTCTAGACTGAAGAAGATCAAGACCACATCAAAGGAAAGTTACAAGAAGGATGTTGGTCTCACTTGAAATAAGATCTATTTGGAAGGAATATATGAAGGAGGCATCAAGGGATCTTGTTATCACTCATCACTCTTGGAAGTTGTTGCAAGGACATTATTAAAGTCTCTTCAAATATCTTGAAGGCATCAATAAGTTTGAAGACATCAAGGAGAATCTTGGTCATCAAGTAAGTATCACACTATTACATTATGTTTGAATCTACAGGTCATATGTGTTCTTTCTTCAAGGAGAGTAATAAGCTCGTTGGAGCATCAAATTATCTAGCATGGAAGGAAAGGGTTGACCTAATACTCACAAAAAAAAATTAATGGAGTATGTTGCTAAGAAATTTATTGAACCTAGCAAAGAAAACAAACAATAACTAGAAGAGTACAAGAAAGGGGAATTAAGGGCTCAAGAGATCATAATTGAATCCATTGAATATTCTCTTGTTCCATTTGTTTCAAACTTGAAAAATTCCAAGGCTATGTATGACAAGATAGTAAACTTGTACTTTATAAGTACATCAATACAAAATCTGTCTTCGTCGAATAATTTATATAGAATGAATGAGTCAAAGGTTGAGGATATGGAATCCTTTCTCATGAAAGTCTTTCAGCTAAGAGACCATCTGCAAGGCCTTGGGGTAACAATTTTTGATTCAGAAGTTTGATCTATCAAGAAAGCATTCAATCTATATCTAGGAAGTAGGAAGAAGAAGAGTGAAGGTATATGAGAAGAAATAAGGGTGAAACATCTTGTTTTTGGGCTCTATCTCTCTCACATGTGTGAAATTATAGGGCTTATAGTGATAAAAAGGTAGGTCAAACTTGCAGGTCTAAGTTCTAGGAGGATGAAGTGAAAAATCTTGTAGCTAGAAGGAAGAAATTCCTACCTTTACCTCGTTGACCTTGGGAGAGTTGTATTTCTCTAAGTAGGTCTTAGGAGGAGGCTGGATAAGGGTTTCCACATAAGTTGCAAGGCCGAAATTGTGGGATCGAAGTAGTAGTACAAGTTGCAGTATTGAAGCTGAAAAGTGAAGTTGTAGGTTGATGCTAGGTGGTGCTAAATCAAGGCATGACTTTTTGGAGGGCTGACTTGGTACTTGGATGAGGACTTGGTCTAGTTTTTAGGTCATTGTGGTCTCATTTGAATAAAATTCTATAAGAAGAGAATAGTTTTTGGGTTTCCCCTTGGAGGGGTTTTACCCTGGTTTGGAGCCTAATTTTTGTGTCCTCTATTGTTGTTTTGTTATTGATATTTGTTTAATGAAAATATCTAAATAAATAACAAAATAAGAGTAACTAAGTTCACTAGCGAATATTAAGGTTAAGGAAAAATAATATTAGAAGCTACCACTTTGCATTTTCCAACACGACACTCTCTGTGTGTTTCACAATATGTGCTTGACTTCCTCTCAAGGATCTATTAACTCTGGTGATGCATCCATTTACTAAAACTTGAATTTTTGGTGTAACGAAAATAGTGATTCCAACAAGTGGTTTCAGGGCCAAAGGTCTCAAGTTTGAAACACCCATGGCTTAAGCTAGGGGAGATTATTCGGCATTGGATAATCTAGAATTCCCCGTTTGTTTGATGACATGTTCTTAACTGCCCCTTGAGGGTCTATTACTATGGTGATGCATTCATTTACAAACGTCTGAGGGTGTAGGTGTAACGAAAATCGTGATTCCAACAATTGGTATCATAACCAAGTTCCTTTAAGAAAAATTTAACCACTGGAAGATAGATCAGTAGGGAATCATGGCAAGACAAGAAAATCAGGATGCTTATTCAAGAAAAGTATCGGTCTTTGATGGAACAAACTATGTATTCTGGAAGGTCAGAATAGAAATCTATCTCATGTTCCTTGGTGTGGATTTTTGGAGCTTGTGTAATTTTAGTATACAGTTCCATCAACTCCTCCAACGGATCTAGACAAAATAAAATATTATGTGAATAACACAAAGGATAATAATTATATTCACTTTGGCCTTAATCAATCCGAGTTAGTGAAAGTAATTCTTTGTTAGTTAGCTAAGGAAGTGTGGGAAAAACTCAAGAATAATTACGAAGGAGATGAGAAAGTTAAGCAAGCCAAGTTTCAAGCCTTCAAAATAAAATTTGAAAGCTTGAGAATGAATGAAGATAGAAACATAACATACTACTTTTTGAGAGTTAATGAGGTTGTGAATATGATCAGAGGACTTGGTGAACAAATAAAAAATGAAATATTTGTTTAGAAGGTATTGAGGTCTCTGTAGAAATTATCCAAAGGGATTCAATATAATCTTGTAATGTAATAAAAAAATATTGAATCCTTCTACAATTTGTGGAAACCAAATATGATTGCACAATCACATAACAAGTAAGAGAAAGAAAGTATCAATCACACAACACAATATGTATCTGGGGAAATAAATTGGTCAAAAACCCCACTATTTTTATATTACATAAATTCAAGATCATGAAACAATACAATGTTATTTCCCTTCCTAAGAAACCTCTACACTCTAATGACTGTCTCACACTAACCTGTACACAAGCTTCTCTTTGCACACCTTTCTCTCACAAGCTCCACACACAAACTTGTGCTTATGATTTCTTGGTCTCAACAACTCATGCTCACCAAAACAATGACTAAAATTGTGCCTTAATTCATCCTTTTAAAGGCAATTTTATATAATTAAGGAATGATTTATTTTAGGATTTCTTCTGACTGGATGCACCATCTGTACAATTTTCTAATTATACAACTTATAGTCTACTTCCATTTAACTCCACTCTTAATTGGGTCTTCCTTAGAACTGACAAAAAACAAATATTTATAAAAAATTATCAGTTAATTGGTTGATCAATGCATGTGAATTAAATCTAATTTAATTAACTGGATCTCTCACTAGTTCATCCATCAGTTAGAACTAGTTAAACTTATTTAAACTCAAATACTTGAGTTAACTAACTACAAATCAAAATAAACTGCAAATGAACCCCCTAAAATCATGGGATAACTCTACATGCCTCCTCTTTAACCCTCAACTCGAATTTCCTTAGCTAACTAAGTCTTCCTGACTCAGTTAACTAATACAAGCTATCATGAGATGAAATTACAGTTTTTATTCCAATTTAATTAAGGGAAAATTAAATCAGAATACCCCTATGGTGCCATTTTTGGTTTCCATTTTCAATGTTTCTTATTTCCAATTTCAACACTCCCTCTATACAAGAAAGGAATTCAACTCTATCCCGATCTGGTACCTTTGGAATGTTTGACATGTAACACTTCTCTAGTGTTATTTGCTCCTGCAACACTTGAAACTGAATATCCTCCAAAAATTGAATCAATATGATGCATCTTCCATCAGAGTCTCTAACTGCTACTAGTTACTACATTGTCTACTGAAAATTTTGGGTTGCTGCTAACTCTGCATCTATTCTCTCTACAATGTTGCCAAATCTGATCTACGCTCTAGTATCTGACATATGCCACTATGATTTTTGTCTTTTTGACATCTAACTGCATCAATTGCTATCGATCCTTCCTGCTATTTTTTATCTAGATTTATGTAGGAACGCAAAAAAATACACATATAACCATAAATATACAAATGCATTGGAAATAACACTTCATTTCATTAATATCAAATAATTAAAATATGTTTACAGAAAGAATGGAAATAAACTAGATAGGGCGCTGGTAGCTTATCTCTGAGAAGAGATGTGGTGGCTACAACCTCTGAAACCTGTGTTACAATGAGGCTCGAAGGCCTATATATTATTTAAACAATGGAAAACCATAAACATCCAAAAAACTAACCCTAGGAGATGAAACACCAGAATATGGGCCCCATCGGGGTAAATTGGTACATCAATTTCCCAGGGTCATAACTTTGGAATACTATCTTTGTTTGACGCACATGACACATCGTTAGAAAGATCTATTTGAGGACTACAACTGTTGACCAAAAATATTGATTCCGAAACATAATCATATTTTCCAAGGAAGCGATGCCAAAAAATTTCGTTTAGGGCCTCAAAACGGCTTCAAAAGTTCAGGACCCGAAAAACTACTAAAAATAGTAAACTGTGCTATTATTAAGGAAACTAAAAAAATGAAAGAAAAAATGGTGGGGCCCCAAGTGGAATAGGCAGGTGGCCACCAATATCCACCTGGATCAATTGTTGTCTATGGGCTCCCCGTAGCCAGGTTTGATCCAAGAGACAAGCCATCTCAATGGATCATGCCCAAATTTCTCCTCTTGCGATTATGACTTCACATCACCCCACCTCTCACCTAGAGGTATGGTTGTGTGTGCTCCCTCTGCCCATCTGGCTTGAAATTTCCCCCTTATGGAGGTCTCTCCTTGAGTGGACACCTCCACTTGGTCTCCTCTCTGCTTCTCCAATTGTGGCTGCTCCACAAACTTCTGAGACTGCTTCCGAGGCTGCAAGTTGAGAGGTAATTTATGCTCCTTCTCAACCACCAAGTCACTAACCTCTGCTTTGCTCCTAAAAGCTTTGCATGCATCTTCGACCTCGAGAGCATACAATTTCTTGAATCTTACACCGATTTGTTTCAACCGTCCCATGGAGATGTGTCTAACGAACACCTTTCATTTTCTAAATATCACATCATAACAATAATATTCCAATACCACTACAGAAACAAGATTATTCTTTAGTACCAGAAAAAAGAAAACATCTTTGAGTCTGAGAGGGGAGTTAGTCTCCCATTGAAAGGTAATTGTACCTATGTCGATCATACTATACCTCTCGTCATCTCCAAACTCTATGTTTCGCTAGAGGTTCTTCTCCTCCAAGTCATTGAAGAGATCTCTATTCCCCGTAATATGAAATGAGGAACTGTTGTCGAGATACCACATGAATTCCATTATAGTGATGGCCATGCATGCAATAAGAGTAAAATCAAGCTCGAACTATGAAGCTAAAGCTTCACCTGATGCTTCAACTACATGATCCTTCTTGCTTTCCTTTTGTAGACATTTCGTGGCATAGTGACTATACTCGTGACAATGAAAACACTTGATATTGGACAAGCATCTCTTGTCGTCTTCACCTTGGGAATTATTTCCCTTGGATTTCTTGCCTTTTATGAATAATGCAAAATATTCTTCTTTGTTTGTGGAAGATGTTTTGTCTATGGTGCTCTGCCTTATCTCTTCTTGTACCAAGTCAGACCATAATCACTCCCAGTCTAGTAAATTTTCCCTCCCATTCACAGAGTATTGGAAGCTATTCCAACTCTTAGGAAGGCCTAGAAGTGCTAGGATCATAAAATCATCATCGGCTATTGTCACACCAACACTTCCAAGCTCATCTCAACATTGAGTGAACTTCGTCAAGTATTTTTGGATCATGTCGCCCTCCTCCATCTTGATCTTTCTACGCTTGTATTTCAGTGCCAACTTCCTGTGGTCACTTTTATTCTAAAACAGATATGTTAAGGCCTTCCACATAGCATATGGAGTCACCTTTCCATGGATATTCGAGATAATATGATCTTGAAATCCTTCTAACAATATCCTGATCGCATTTGTTACATTCTTCTTCCATGAATTAAGATTTTGAGCATCTGTTGCTGCAGGCTTGGGAATATGAGTATCTATGAATTCCTTCAACCCGTTGTCCTCCAACACTACCTCCATCCTGTCCTTCCATGATATGTAATTTGAATTTCCCTCAAGAGCATATTTGAGTTTTAGGACATTGAAAGACATCTTGATCTGGTGTTGGGTCATGAAGAATAAATCTACAAATTTGATGTACTTGTTCAAAACAAACTCTGATTCTTCTCTTCTATAGTGTTTCTTGCTATGATACCATGTAGAAATTATCCAAAGGGATTCAATATGATCTTTTAATGTTCTAAAACAAAATATTGAATCCTTCTACAATTTGCAGAAACCAAATACGATCGCACAATCACATAACAAGTAAGAGAAAGAAAATATCAATCGAACAACACAAGATGTATCTTGGGAAATAAACTGCTCAAAACCCCACTCTCTATATGTTGCACAAAATCAATATCATAAAACAATATAATTCTATTTTCGTTCCTGAGAAACCTCTGCACTCTACTGACTGTCTCACACTAACATGTGCACAAAATTCTCTTGTCACACCTTTTTCTCAAAAGATCCACGCACAAACTTGTGCTTCTAATTGCTTGGTCTCACCAACTTGTGCCTTCATTCCTCCTTTCAATGGAAATTTTCTCTAATTAAGGAATTATTTATTTTAGGCCTTCTTCTGACTACATGCACCATCTGTACAATTTTCTAATTATACAACTGATAGTCTACTTCCCTCTAAATCCAACCTCAATTGGGTCTTCCTTAGAACTGACATGCAACAACTATTTATACTGAATTATCAGTTATTTGATTGATCACTTCATGTGAATTAAATCTAATTTAATTCAATTGACCTCTCACGAGTTCCTCCATCAGTTAGTTAAACTGATTTTAATTGAAATACTTGAATTAACTAATTACAACTCAAAATGAATTGCAACTGGACCCCATAAAATCATGGGAGAACTCTACATGCCTCCTCTCCAACCCTCAACTCGAATTTCCTAAGCTAACTAAGTTTTCCTGACTCAGTTAACTAATACAAATTGTCATGAGATGAAATTACAATTTTTCTTCAAATTTAATTAAGGGAAAATTACATCAGAATCCCCCGATGGTGCCATTTCTGGTTGCCTTTTTCAATGTTTATTGTTTCCAATTTAAAAAGTCTCTACCAATGAGTTTCAATGCCAAAAAATTTACAATAGAATAGATGTTTGACTTGAAATTCGTCATAATGGAGCAGTTGTGTGGAACACTTACAACCTATGAGATGAGAATTGGAAAGGAGAAGGTAGAGTTAAAGGAAGCAGTGTTCAAAGTCTCAAGGAAGACTAAGGAACATAAATAACATCAATATTGCTTCAGTTGTGACTCAGATAAGGAGATGGCCCAATTTGTGAGAAAATTAAAGAGAGGCTCATGTAAATACAAGGGAAAACTACCATTCAAATGATTTTGATTTGGTAGAGTTTACCATTTTTCCTCAAAGTTCTTCTATATCAAATCAAAGAAATAGAGAAAGAAAAGGATAAAAAGTCCAGAGATAAATATCAAAAAAATTAGAAGAGACAATCTTAAAATAAAAAAATTTTGTACACCAAATAGGGAAATCACTCATCAGAACCAAGTAGTGAAGAATCTTCTAAGGAGGAGCATGATGAAAGCTTAATAATTATATTTGACTCAGAATCAAAATCCAAAGATAACTGAGATCTTGAGAAAGAAGATGAAATTGTAGTGGATCTTCGTGGGGAGCTCATCCATTCTCTTGATGAATTACAAAAAGTTATAAAAAATAAAAAATGACTGAAGAAGAAGTTACCGCAAGCTGAATAAGGTATGCACAATTTTGATAATGAAGAATTTATTTAACTAGAAGAAGCTATTAAATGTAAATACATCTTAGCTCATCGGTTATAAGAAATAAAATAGATTTGTAATAAATAGAGTACAAGAATAAACTCATGAAACTAGAACTAAATAAGAAACAAACAAAGATGATCCCAAAAGAATACAAAGAGGAAATTATGTCACTAAAAATCCATCTAGAAGAAGCAAAAAGGAAAGAGGAGTTTCTTATAAAATAAATGATCGAGTGGGAGAAGATCTGTCATAGTTTAGAGGCAGAGATTGTATATTTAAGGATAGATCTTGAAAAGTAAAAATCCAAGATGGATATGGACCTTAAGTTTGTTGAAGGAATAAATAACTTAGACATTATTGTCAACAATCAAATATCCCCTACAAATAAGACAGGTTTGGGATACACAAGTCCCCATCAAACCTTAAGAGGAAAGGGAAAAACAGGTCTAGTACAGGAAACAAGAGCATTCAAAGATATGTAAAGGCACTTCAAGGGAAAGTGAGTGAATATATGTAAAAGAAAAATTATAGAAATAATCAGTAATGTAACAGGTCTGTTAAATCCTCAAACGCTCCTCAACGCATATATGTAAGCCAACTAATAATCCAATTGAGGTACAATCAATCTCATCAAGCTCATCAATTCTCAATCTTCAGGTACCCAAAATTGTTTTATGGAAATTGTTGTGTGTCATAATTTTTAGCATAAAGCCATTAATTGTAGATATAGGAAAGTATAAAGAAATGAAATTGGAAGACCTAGGTATCTTCAAAATGCTAGATCTATAATGTCATTTGATAACAATAGAAATTCATTTTCTCCCATGTTGAATGAGTTTGAGTGCTTAAAATGTAATAACTTTGGCCACAAGGCTAGTGAGTGCAGAAGAAAGTTCGATTTCCCTTCTATGTAGTAGATATATGAACAGTATGTACATCCAATAAATATGAAGAAATGGAAGCAGAAGGGTGAGAAAACTACAAAGTGTGCGTTTGCTTTTTCTGCACATGACTAAGAAGGAAAATGTGGATAGCGACTGTTCAAAGTAGATGACTAGAGATAAGTGTAGAGTCTTATTTCTAAAAGAAAATAGAAAAGGCAGTGTCACCTTTAGAAGTAATTCCCCAACACAAATTAAAGGAAAGGGCATAGTTAGTTTGGATGAAAATACCAAGGACCAAAATGTTTTGTATGTAGATGGTATTAAATATAACCTTATAAGTGTAAGCCAGATGTGTGATAATGGATATGATGTGAATTTTCATTCTAAATATTGTTCAATGAATGGAGTGAAAGTTGCTACTTACGAAAGACATAAGAGACATGGTTCTGGCAAAAAATGATGGGTCATGTAAATTTTGATAACCTAGTGAATATCAACAAGATAGAGGTAGTAAGAGGGGTGCCAAGGCTATCAAATCCAAACAACTATATATGTAAGTCCTTTCAGTTTGGTAAATAAGAGAGAGTACATTTAAAATTAAAGGAGCATTCATCCTCTAGAACTCCAGAGCTAGTCCATACAAATATATGTGGTCCCATGAGGACACAAATCCCAAGGGGAGAGAAGTTATTTATTTTTATCGTTGATGATTTTGAATTGGGTAATGCTATTCAAAGAAAAGTTAGAAGCTCTGACTAAATTCAAGGTGTTTAAGGCTCTCAGGTTGAAAATCAGAAAGATATGAAAATCAAATTCTTTAGGTCATACAGAGGAGGAGAGTTCACTTAAAAAGAGTTTGAAGAATTATGTTAACAACATGGCATTAGAAGGAAATATTCAATTGCTAGAACTCCTCAACATAATGGTGTGGTACAAATAAATAACAAATCCATTCATGAAATGACCCGAGCAATGATGGATGAAGGGAAGGTTGTAAACACCTTTTGTGGGGAATCAACTCAGAAAACTATTTATTTGCCTAATAAAACACAATTGAGGCCCAATACTGATAAAAATCCTTATGATTTGTGGAAAGGAAGGCTAAACTTGGTGAAACATCTTAGGGTCTTTTGAAACAAATGCTACATCAAATGGAATGATAAAAATATAGGAAAATTTGACTCTCATGTAGATATGGGCATCATTCTTGGATACTTGATTAAGATCAAGGCCTACAAATTCTACAACAAGAAGACCAAGAAGATCAAGGAGTGAATCAATTCCAGAGTCGATGAAGCTCTACCTCATTCAACAAAGTCTAAGGAAAATGAAATATCGGATGAGGAGGAAGACCATGTTTTTAAATATGTAGCAAAATAAGAAGAATAAGAAGAATCTACTATTCAAAGGAAAAATAACCCATTTAGATATGTGAAAAAAAAAGCACCCAGAAATTCAAATAATTGGAGACAAATATCTTTGTTTTCAAACAAGAATAAGATTCATAGGAAGCTTTGGTCATGTAAATCTTGCATTTTTTTCCCAAATTGAACCCAAAAATTTCAATCAAGAAAGTGAAGACAAGTTTTTAGAGTTTGGATCCCCCGCGAAGTAAAGACTCCAAAAATTGAGGAGTGGAGCGTGCAACGTAGAGTATAATGTTGGTCTTAGGGTCTTTAGGGTGGGTCAAAGCCCCTTATTATGTAATGGGATGGGACTTTTGTGAATGTTGGACTCCACCCATGGTTTTGGACCATGGTATTGTAAATGTTAAATCTATATAAGGAGTTCAACCATATTAGTGTTTTGTGGCATGATGTATTTGAATGATACTATAGCTTTATCATATGAATTATGTTTATCACATGAATACTATGCCTGTAATGAATTTTTTCATACCTTCTGAAAATTTTTTTTGTTTCCAACTTCCAATTATTTATTATCATGTATGTAGACATTTACATGTTTTTAATTATATTGTTGTTATCTGATCTGATTTTTATTTATCATGAACTACATTAATACCATGAAATGTCTTCAGCTATTCTGTAAATTACACACAGGCACTATAAATCACTGGCAAAGTTGAATTGAGTTGACATGAATTTGGTTCATTATTCACAACTACTGCAGTTACACAAAGGCACAGAAAGTCAACCATGGAGTTTCATGTCGGCCGGACTCTGTTTCGTGTCACATGAAGACCCATACGGCCGTTTCTAAGCCTGCGGAGGTTAAATCGACATCTGTACATGGTTCTAGAGTCGAATTCAAGCATCCACCTCTCGTAGATTTACTTTCCAACACGGCCATGCTCCTATATCCGTGGACGTAGTGGTCTACGTGCTCTCCACTAGCATGAACTTTAGGAAACAATTATAGTTTGTTGTTATATATATTGCGTTTGCATACGCATATGAAGTTAGTCGTTATTAGTGAATGTAGTCTCTGTTATCTTTTGATTAGTCTGCTCTGTAGTGATTACGCTGCACTTGTGCCGTAACATTACCATTCTGTAATGACTGCTTTTTAATATGAGAAGACTCTGTTTTTTCAACTTAATTCGTATTTGAGGACCGTTGCCAAGGCTGTGTAGAGGGCCCCTGCTCAGCTAAGGTTTTGTGTATTAGTGTATATTTCTCATTTCGTTTCTTTAGAAATCATTGTATCATAATCCATTCATATGTTCATACTTTGCATTTGTTTCATTTCTGTTTATACACTTCCATAATTTCCATTTCATTTCTGTCTTTCATGCTTTATGATTGTCAACTCATCAATATTGCTTTTCATTTGCGAGCTACCAAGGTTTATAGTTTAGATTGAATATGAACTTTATGATTGCCTCATTCATTTATTTTATGTTTTTGTTTAATTTCAAAAGATTGCTTCGTTACATTTCATTTCTTTGTTTTTTCTTCCGTTTCGTAGTTAAAATTTAGATATACTAATCATTTCAGTATCTTCTGGGCTTGCTCGAAAGCTAATAAAATTTGACTATTATGTATTCATTGAAAATGTGTAGTTGAGATTGGTTTTTCTACCTGATGTTTTAATTTTCATATATCCTCATGTTTCCAGCATAAATGGATCAATGTGAGGATTGCATGAAATGTGTAGTTTAGTATTAGTTTCTTTTCTGCAAATTTAGATATATTAAATCATGCATGACATCTTCAATTGCCTCCGAAAGCCACAGCTGGACTGATGGTGAGGGATTGAATCATGAGTGTATGGTTTAGTATTAGTTTACTTTCTGCAAATTAAATATCAGTTACTCAAGTTGTTTATGATTACTTCCGAAAATCATAGCTGGACTAATGATGAAGGGTCAT
Source organism: Pinus albicaulis (assembly GCA_034641835.2). Taxonomy (NCBI): domain Eukaryota; kingdom Viridiplantae; phylum Streptophyta; class Pinopsida; order Pinales; family Pinaceae; genus Pinus; species Pinus albicaulis. The sequence continues at coordinate 589,936,204 of CM076583.1, read as the reverse complement.
AAGATAAATTGATGTAATCTGATTTAGATTTATTTTGTTGCAATTTTGAATTTCCTTAAGCATAGTTCTTTTGTGTTTAGTTGACATCAAGAATAGTTTAGTTTTCATGCTCACTAGTTTACTGTTTTGATTTATTAGATTAGCAGCACCTTTTCATTTCAGCAGCACATTTTCATTTTCCTTTTTAAGTCTTGTCATTGTAAATTTCAAATTGCTTTTTAAAATTTCAAGTTGGTAAATCATTATAGGGGATATCACTTCCTTGAAAAAACATAACCAAACTTGTTTTCATCTTAGAATTTCCATTTCACCTTAGAAAACCAAAAACGACAAAAAGTTAAGAAATAGGTTATCTTGCACATATAGTGCGCCGCACTTCATCAGCTTACGATTCCCGGATTGACAAATTAAATGCAGCAATTTAGGACACACTAAATTGACCAAACATGGGTTAGAGAAAAGGTTCCTGCAGTTGTATGTGCAAAGACTTTAGGAAGAATGCACTTGTGTGCATGGAGACCTTAGGAAGGCCCTTGCAACTGTGTGCGCAAGGCAGAAAGAGATTGTATCAAAATATTTGGCTATTAATGAAAAAAATATTGAGATGGATTTATGTTATGTTGATGTTCCTTGCTTTTACTTATAGTTTCTAAATATTTGTGTTGAGTTAGGGTTTATTTATGTATTTAAATAACACAGTATGTTTTATGATTATTCACTCTGTTTGATGCATGAATAAGTAAGATCGTATAGTCTGTGAGCAAGTTCAACAATTGTGTTGAAAAACTCTTGTATTATTATTAGATCAAGCTCTGTGAAGAAGGAAAAGCCCTAAAGCCAATGTCCTCTATCCCTCTAGATGTAGAAACCTAGTTCTAGCATCCCCTTATATTGCCCCGAGTGAGACTTTGATCTGTGCAAGAAGACTGTTGCAGAAAGGGCCAGTAATATTGGTTTTTTTTGGACTGTGCAAGTCACTATGAACCTGGGTTAGGGCCCCATAAAGCCAAAAAATGGTTCTATTGTCAGGACTGATATCTGAGTGAGGGATAGCTAGATGTGGCATTTTTCTAAGAGAGAGATTGAATATTGGGTAGATCTGAAAGAACACGAGTTTGTTGTCCGAGAAAACAGAAGTTCACACATCTCTATTGAACACTGGTTACAGAAGCATATCTATTCAGATCAGTACGAGATATTATTTGCATCGTTTCCAATCGAACTGCATGAGTGGATATCAAGGCTAGCTACACAAACAGAGTATTTCAGTCATAAGCCTATTGTGTGGACCCCATATGTGATTGAGAAGATGAGAAAGAATGATAAAGAGATCGCGAGGGTTGTTGATTACTGGATTGATATCATCCTTGGAGGGTTTATTACTCAGTTCATGATCGACACCTCTGTGTCTTATAGCGAAGCAGAGCACAAACTTTTCAAAGGCCTGTGAGGTAAGTACTTGAAGTCACTGAAGTTTTGGATTAAGATTTTATTTTGTGAAAAGGGTATACTATGATTGCGATCAGATTAATGTGTGAAGAGAGAGAACCCAGTTCTACGCAAAGTGGTAAAAGGTTAAGAAATAGTTGGGGAACGTATATAGAAAAAGAATATAGTCCATTTTTTGGGACTAAAGGGGGATAAATAAACCCCGCTACTCCGCAAATTCTATCGGTAAGATATGAAAGTCAGCAAAGAACTGAGGAATTTCACCAACCTTCCACCCCCATCATCACTCTGTTTAATTCTGTCCCTACGCCTCACCTCCACCTCCTCCATTCACCATGGCCCAACCACCAAATATGTTTGTGTTCAAAAGGATAGATGATCCCAAACAGTTATGGTTTGTAATGGAAGCGATATGGAGTTCACAGAATGTTACAGATGAAAATATGAAGAAAGCACAATTGGTTACGACACTGCAAGATAGATAATTGTCCTAATACATGAAATATGTGGCAAAAAATTCAAATTCTTCCATGGCTGATACAAAGGATGCGTTGAACGCAGAATTCAAGAAGCCCAAGTCGCAGTCCCAATGTATTACATAAATAAAAGAAATTAAACAGCTGAATACTAAGACTATGTGGGAGGTAGACCAGAGATTCAAGACACTATTGATCCATATTAGTTTTAAGATCCCAGAATAACAATATAGAGAATGGTTCATTTTTGCACTATTACCGCAGCTGTGATTTCCATTATCGTAGCAGAATATTTCCACTCAAGGTGAAGCGTTGGAGATAGCGATGAATTTGGAAGCCTCGCCTATAGTTGATGCAAGAATAGGGGTTCAATAGATTCAAACTTAGCTAGCAAGTCTACACATGGAGCTTCAGGATTTGAAGAAGGGAAAGTTTGTTCACCCATAAATGAGATCGGAGGTATGGTGCATTAAATGCAAATCAGAAGGCCACTATAAGGAGCGGTGTCTTGTTTTTAGATACTAGTTGGGTGCTGGGATGTCGAGTCCATTCAAGCCTAGATCAAGTCTAGGGCCAAGTGTAGGTCATAATGTATGGTGTAGCATCTGCAAAGTTGCAAGTCAACATTCCACAGATTATTATCATCTATTGCAGAAGTTTGTCAGATCACTGAAGTAATTGTTTTGCAATTTTTGTAGCTCAATGGGACACGACGAATAACATTGTAAGAGCTACGATCTGATGATGAAAAATAGCCCTGGTGCATATAGAATTCAGGTGGAAGGTCGCGAAGCTTCAGGTTCGCCAGCTACGCGTGGAGGTTACTTGGGACAAGGGCACGACCGAGGAGGTAGCTCTCGTCATGGTCGAGGGTAGATTATTTGTTATAACTGCGGTCAACCTAGACATTTTTCTTGAGATTGTTAGAATCCTACTACTATGTCCTTTAAGTATTGTCAAGAATTTTGTCATGAAACTGAGGATTGCCCCATTTTTTTAGCTAAAATGTAGGAGAAGCACAACTATCTGCCAGCACAGAATATACAAATGATGAGGGATGAACCACGCCAAGGAGACCCAAGCGTTAACATAATTATGCGCAGTGGTATCAATACTGGAGGAGCCCATGTAGACAGATCAAGGTCTGTAACAAAGACATGGGTGAGAAAGGTAGAAGATAATACTACTGGGTTTGATGTGCAATGTGAGAAAGAGACATTCATGGTAGCAAAGAAATTGTTTATGACTCCTAAGGCTGCAACATCAACTGCGCATACGTACATGAATTTGTTGAGGGACCAAAAGGTTGTATAAGTTTTGCAGGAGCTTATCGATAACTGCGTTGGGAAAGCAGGGCTGAGAATGGAACATCGTGCAGTGAATAAGGTATATAATAATAAGAAGAGAAATGGCTGGGAGATGAGACTGATTACGCAGATTGGAGAATATGAGATGGGTCAATTCATTCTGGATCTAGGATCAGATGCCAAAATTTTTCCAAATAAAACATGGGGGCGGATGGGAAAGCCAAAGTTGCAATGGTCACCAATTTAGCCGAGGATGGCGATTGCGAGGAATCAACATAGATTTTGATGGTGCAAGCATACTGGTTGAATTCAAGGTTTTGAGATCATGGATGATAGTAACCCTTACCCTACGATGTTAGGATTTTATTGGGTGTATGAAATGGACGCTATAATAAAATTGAATAATAGGCAAATGGTATTTGAAAAGGATGGTACCTGCGTTATAGTGCTGTTGGATCCATATGAAGGTGCACGCTATACAAAACTTGCTCAACATGAATATGGAGATGCTACGATTGAACAGATGATGAAGACTGGGTTAATCCCACTGCAGATGGTAGAATATGTTGGGAGTGTGATAGTTCATACGTTTTTTATTCCGATGAAGAGCTGGAGCACTGGCAGAATCACTTACATGAAGTAACCAATAAGCAGTGTAACTGGATTATGAAATCTCTATGCTTTGTCAAATCAGAAGTGCATGATTTTCCCTTATATGATGGAACACAAAACGTTGTCTTGTTCTTAGAGGATTTTTATATAAAAGTTTTGGAAGAATAGAGGTATGATGCTTTGGACTTCGCATTGAGGTCCACCCCAGCCCATTGGTGGGGTGCACACAGAGACAAATTGGTTGGATGGTAGGATTTTTTCAATTTGATAAGGTTGAGGTTTGGTCGGGTTGACACAGAGAATGAAGAGAAGTATGATGGACAAAATGATCCGCGCGAGCATTTAGCCTGTTGGAATACAGCTTGGGGTGAGGAACCTAAGCTATAATGGGTGCACATGTTCTTTCATTCTTTGGAGATGATACCTCAGCAATGGTATCTGGAGACAGAATTGCGCCATGGAACTTCGGATTGGGATGAGATAATAGAAGGGTTCTTATTAAATTTTAGCTTCATTGATGGCTGGGAGTGCATTAATGAGGCTCTTCAAGAAGTAAAAGTAGATTTATTCTGCATCACTAAGGAACCTCATACTTTCATACATCCTGAATGAGTTGTGAAGTGGGAAAAGACTCGCGAAAGTTACCAAAAACTCGCTTGGAGAGGCACATGAAATGAGTCTATATTGGGGGAGGAGATCTTTGGATCTCATCAGGAACAAATGCAGATTGAGTCTTTTATAGGGTGGCTCCAATGCAGTAGGTATATTGTGCTACAGACTGAATTTAGGCACAGTTGGAGGGTATTGTGCCAAGGGAAGCAGGACTTCGCTGAAGGGTTGAGACTCGTGAATTTTTTCCTAAATATGACCGTTGGAACATTTAAAACCTGATTGGACAACGACTTAGTCGTTAAGAGGAGTGGCGAGAATGAAATTAATGGGAATATCTGAGCGAATTTGCCTCCAAATTAGAATTTATGAGGAGTATCTAGTGACAATGATGTAATTTTAATTTATAACTTGCTATAAATAAGGGTGCCCACTCCCCATTCTAACACTTTGTGTGCTAAGATAGAATTGTTGTCTACAAGAGAGCTGAGCTAGCCACCTCATGTCCGAGAAGAGTTTCGAAAAAATTGAACGAGAATTTCTCTAGAGAGGCTTCGGGTACATCATGACGACCACGCCATCAGTAACTACCAAGTGGATGAGGTCGCCCAGACAACAGACCATAGGTGCAGCTCTGTCTGCGAAGCCTACGAAACCAGTAGTGTAGTCTTCACCTCAGAAGAAACTATCAAAGGACCAACGACCCATGTTTGCCTAGGGGTGGAAAAAGGAGAAGGTTTAGGGAGGTGAATTAGATGACGAAGAGGCGACCGAAGATGCACCCAAAGAAATTGATGCTAAGGAGTTTTAGTCTCTCTCTAGGCTGCCTCCATATATTTCGCCTTGGAAGTCGGAGGCTAAGAAACCAGTGAAGGACCCCGACGTAGTGAAGTACAAGATATTCACACCACTGATTATAGACGAAGTGCCGGTTGAAGGTGATCTATTTTCTAAAGTGCCCCAACTAAGAATGGAATATTTGGATTTCAATGATAGAAGAAAGTACCCGCATTTTGAGCCCAATTGACATTTGCACCAACAGGCCTTCGAGGCGAAATACTGAGATTAAAGCCCATGAAATGGGTAAAGGGTATCCAATAGTCCGAGATACTCAACATTCTCTATGTGTCGCACTTTGGGCGAATTCCTATCAACACCTTTTGTGTATGCCAATTGCTAGCCTTGGTGCATGACGGTTGTTTGTGGTTGGGGAAGAGGATCCCTATTACGAAGATGCTCATCAGGAGAATTACGACCATCCCTTGTTAAGGATCGGATCCCGCGGAGGCTTTTGTGGGAAAATCCAAGACAAGCAGCTCGAGGACAAAGTGAAGAGTGAATATGAGCTCACAAAGGGACCTCAGGGTTATTTCATTAACTCCTTCTTTGACAGAGCTATGCACTTTACATCACACATCCTTGTCAGCAAAGTCATGAAGAAGAGTCGCGGAGACGAATATTATGCTCCTGTTATTGCTTTAGCTGCGGAGTGCGCCAAGGGCGTGGTATAAAACTGGGCTGGCTATTTATGCTAGGAGTTCCTCGAAGATTGCATAGTAGCACAGAAAGAAGGCAAGTAGTTTCAGTATGCATGGCTCTTGTTTCTTATTGCCTTGATGGAATGGAGGGAACCTGACAGGTCGGAGTTCAATGTTGTAGACCCTGATCTATGCGAAACATCTAGATATGCTTCGCTATGGCATTCAACGAAGCCATCAAGAGTTAGGGCTAATAATTTTTTCTAGGTTGGGTTTGAAATGAGCCTAAACATGGTGATTAACCAAAATCCCCTGTTATCACCCAGCATTATGGAGCAATATCTCCAGGCTATGGAGTTCAAGGCGAACTTCCATCATATCCACATTCAGGCGAAGAAGGACATTGCAGGGGTTTTTTATGAGACATGGTTGAAGAGGAAGACGTCATAACCATCATCAGCTAATGGCAAGGTGATTTTTTAACTCCGCTGCAGGAAGGAAAAAAGACGACAGGAACAAGTGGAGAAAATCCCACTCTGCCATCCAGGAAGAAGGATACCGAAGAAGATTTCCTAGAGATTGGTGGGGATGATATTCTTAGAGGAGATATTGGAATATATCCCTCTTCTCCATTTATCACAAAGCACAGGAAGCCACAAAAGGGTGGCGTATGAAAGAAGGTCAAGTTTGACAGATCCGTTGGTCCAACCGACATGGTCCTCATTGAGGTGGAAATTGACGAAATAGGGGATGTTGTGTGAAAGGTCAATAAGGATTTCGGTGGCAAGGCAGAAGAATAGTACAAGAAAGTGTTGGAATATGTCCACAAGGGGTTACAGGACTTTCAGATGCAGGTGAGCACAGTTCAAGTGAGAGTGAGCCAGGTGAGCGGATTGCAAGCGAGTGTGGTTCCACCAAGCGGGGAAGAAACTGGAACAAGTAAAGCTACACAAGAGTTGGCACTGACTTTTGATACCCACGCAGTGCTTATTCTTGCAGGCACACTAAATTTTCTATGACTGAACATATGAAGCAGATGACTCGATGGAAGAATACAACATTAAATCTTGCTGCAATGTCATTACAGGCCTTGCATGAGTTTCACTAGGGAATCTCTGAGGAGTTAAAGATCTGGTAACAACGTGCTCTGCTAGTTATTGGGGACCCCCAATGGGAATGACAAAGCATGGCTACAGAGAAACAAATGGTTGTCCAAGAGCACGAGGCTTAGGGAGCACGACGTCAGAAGTTAGAACAAGCGATATCGAAGGCATGTAGCAAGCTACCAGAGCTCGAGATTCAGGTTGCAGCTACGCCTAAGAAAAAAGTGGCCAAGCTAGACACAATTGTCAAAGACTCCAAGGACAAAGTTGATGAAGTACAGATCTATATGGAAATCAAAATCATCCAACTACAGATGAAGTTGCAGCCTGCTACTCCGCTAGAGGTCCGGGAGCAGTTCATAACAGAGTTGAAGGCCACCACAACCCAGATCGAGTCCCAGATATAGGAGTATGCGAGAATATTTGGAGAAGCTTTGGATGCCTGGTCCTCACTACAGGAGGAACCACAAGTATAAAAAATTGAGGTTGAATTGCGCAAGAAACTGAAACAACTAGATAAAATTAAAGTCACTGCAAATACCTTGGCGATAATTCAAATGATTACCCATCTCCAAGAGGGTAAATATTTATAGGAACAGATTGAGGAGCTGTGTTGGAAAGATAAACTATTTATTGCTTGAATGAAGCTGTGGGAAGTTGAGGCTAGTCAGCTATCCAAAACCATAGAGAATAAGCTCAAAGATCTTCACACAACTCAGAGAGGACTAGAACAAAAGGAAGCTAAGTCACTCATAGAACCATTGCTCGAAGAAGTCCAAGAATTTTCAAATCAGTGCACCGACGCAGTTACATCTTTGAAGGATGCCTTGAGCAGCATCAAGAAAATATAGATGGCACACCTCTTTTGTGACTCAGGACGAGTCACAGTTTTGGATTAGGGGCATGTTGGAGCTGGGATCCCCTACAAATAAATACTTTGTATATCAAGGATCGAAGCACACAATGTAGAGTATAATTTTTGTCTTAGGGGCTTTTGGGTGAGTCAAAGCCCCTTATTATGTAATGAGATGGGAGTTTTTGTGAACGTTGGACTCTGCCCATGGTTTTGGACCATGGTATTGTAAATGCTAAATCTATAGAAGGAGTCTAGAGAGAAGTCATAGGAAGGCATGATAGGATTGAATGATATATCTTATGAAATGAATTTGGATGTAAGATTGAGTTAGATTCTGTGTTTTGGGTTAGAGGAAAGGCTCCTGTAGCTGTGTGCGTGGAGACCTTAGGAAGGTTTCAGCTATGTGCGCAAGGCGAAAAGAGATTGTATCAGAAGATATAGCTATTAATGAAAACCTATTAGATATGTGTTATGTTGATGTTTCTTGATTTTACTTATAGTTTCTGAATATATATGTTGTATTAGGGTTTATTTCTGTATTTGAATAATGCAGTCTTTTTTATGATTATTCACTCTATTTAATGCATGAATAAGTAAGATCGCATAGTCTTTGAGTAAGTTCAAAAATTGTGTTGAAAAATGCTTGTGTTATTATTAGACTTGACCTATGAAGCTATGTGAAGAAGAAAAATCCCTAAATCCATTTTCCTCTATCCCTCTAGATGCAAAAACCTGGTTCTAGCATCCCCCTATATTGCCTTAGGTGAGACTTCGATCTGCGCAAGCAAATATTTTCCGAAAGGGTCGGTAATAGTGGGTTTTGTTGGACTGTGGAAGTCACTATGAACCTGGGTTAGGGCCCCAAAAAGAAAACACAAGTTATGGGTGAAAGAAATGGATGAATATTTGGACCAAAATGAGAAAAACAACACTTGGTAACTAGTCCCTAGACCAAAGGACAAGAATGTTATAGGGACCAAGTGGGTGTTTAAGAATAAACTAAATGAAGAAGGGAAAGTGGTAAGGAACAAAGTAAGGTTGGTCTGCAAAGGTTGTGCTAAAGTAGAAGATATAGACTTTGAAGAAACCTTTACCCCTATAGAAATACTAGAGGCCATTAGAATGTTCTTGGAATTTACTAGTTATAAGAATTTTAAATTCTATCAGATGGATGCCAAATAAGCATTCCTCAGTAGTGAGTTGGAAGAGGAAGTTTACATTGAACAACCAGAAGGGTTTTTTATCTTAGAAATTGAATATATTGTTTGCAAATTGAGAAAATACTTGTATGGATTCAAACAAGCTCCAAGAGCTTGGTATGCAAGGCTAGATAAGTATCTATAGTAGCAAGGATTTAAGAGAAGGACAACAGATAACAATTATATATTAAATCTAAAAATGATAACATTCTAATCATTGGTTTGTATGAAGATGAAAATTTTTTGTCAACGATTTGGAGCAAATGGGGCATCAATTTGATGAAGCAATGCAAAACAAATTTGAAATTTCCATTTTATGAGAGTTGGAATTATTTCTTGGGCTGTAAATTACACAATTAGAGAGAGGTATCTTCATTTCCAAATCAAAATATTTTAAAGAAACATTGAGGAATTTTGGAAAGGAAGAGTGAAAACCTGTTAGCACACCCATCATGACTAGATGCAAGTTAATTAAATAAGATGAATCTCCATTTGTAAATAAGACCAAATATAGGTCTATGATTGGAAGTTTTTTGTACTTAATAGCTTATTGACCTGATATAATGCAAGCATCAGGCTTCCTAGCCAAATTTCAAGCAACCCAAAATAAATCCATGTCAATGTTGTAAAGAGGATTTTCAAATATCTCTGAGGCACAATGGACTTTGGTATGTTGTATGAAAAGTTTAATATTTCAATTTAAAAGCTTATATTGATGTTGATTGGATTGGAAGAATTGATGAAATGAAAACTATAAGTGGAGCGACATTTTTATTATGTAATTTCCTGGTGTCTTGGATAAGAAATAAACAAAACTACATTTCTTTATATACAGTCGAAGAAGAATACATCGTTGTTGCTACTTTTTGTACCCAAATTATATGGATGAAGAAAACATTGAAGTATATCAAAGTCAAATTTGATGATCACATCCCTATCATGTGTGATAATACCATTGATGTTATCATCTCCAAGAATCTCGTTATGCATTCAAAGACTAAACACATTCCAATCAAGTTTCATTTCTTGAGATATCGAGTTGTTTCTAATTTTGTTAAGTTAGAATATGTGGCTAATAATGATAATATTTCCAACATATTTACAAAACCTCTTTCTCGGGAACCATTTGAGTACCTCATGAAACAATTGGTAGTAGTTTCTCTCACAACCAAATGACTTAGGTCATGTGATGATAGACAACTACTCAGGTTGTTGATTATTTTAGAGAGTGAGCTATGGGAAAATAACGATGAAATGGAAATTCATATCTATTTTATTGAATTTTTTTTTATCCTTGAAGAGTTTGTTTTGGGAGAAGGTACAAAACAACCTTATCCTAGTAACAAACTTCCCTGCTTAGGGGGAGTTCAAAGTGATCAAGTAGTGTTCTTATATTCTTCTTGTAGTGATTCATGTATCTTGAGCATAGTTATTTTGGAAATACATGGTCTTAGGGGATATATATTTTAGCCCATTACACCCTTTACCATTGATGTCAAAGGGGAAGAAGAAATCCCCAAACTATTTCCAAAGCATTGTGGTACATACATTATGGTGCAAGGAGAAGAGCCTGATAGGTGTCTCGGGGAGTGTTGTTAAATGTTGTAGCCATCAATTCATCAACAATGCTTATTGTTAATATTGCCATCAATGTCAAAGGGAGATATTGTTGAGCAGGTTGTACGATGGTTGAAATTGATGTCAAAGGTGTTCCTTGATGTCAAGGAGTATCAATCTCATGGTGAGTTGGTTGTAATATTGTAGTTGAGTCTTCTTAGATGGAGTTGAAACCTTGGTAAGAGTATTTATGGATGGGGATGGATTTGAAGGATTTTTTTCCACAATATATCATCTCAGGTGCCTATGAAAATTGCATAGTTGGATAGTCCTCAGAAAGACATTTCCAACGTTATATTGTAGATTGAAAAATTCAAAAGGGTTGAGGATTTATGGTAGTGTAAAGGCTGGTAGGGTTCCAATGGTCATGGTGTCAATATGTTCTACAATGCATGGTACTATTTGATGTGAAACAATTGATGTGGCATAGCGAGTGGTGCACTAACGGGTGGTAGTGCAAGAGTGATTGATAAAGATGAAGTGGAGGAGTTAGGCATTGGCACGAAAGGAAATAATTCCAGGGGGGGCACAATTGACCACAACCGTTGATCAATAAACCTCTTTTCATATCAACAACCATTGGGTGGTAAGCTATGCAGGGGTTAATAGGTGGTCCAACATCCGACAAGATTGGACAACGAAGGAGAGATTGGTCAAATGATGCATATTGTTACTGGGTGTTGAATTAGCACACTTTTTAATAGCCCTTCAGAACCTGATATGATTGGACGATAGATGTGAACTAGATATAATTTTATAGATCGTTGGATGGCCAACATGTGCGTTGGCTAATGAGCTTCAAGAACTTGATAGATGATGTGGCATAGTGACATGGCTCAAGTAATGTATGCATCCCAATGGGAAGAGGACAATGTGGCATCTAACTTAGCACAAGTGATTTCAGAGAGTGACATGGAATGTTCCTAATGGATGACATGTGACTGTCATTTTTTTGTGTTTTCATATGGTCAAGTGGGAAAAATTTAAGTGACACGTGGCATAAATCAAATGTCGACATGTAGCATGTTGACATAAGTATGTTATTATCCTTACGCCATGATGACATCAACACATAAAAGCCTCTGAGGGTTGAGAAAAGGTTTTGAAGCACTGGTTATGGATTGAGAGCTAAAGGCTAAGGAGCTATGAGTCTATGTGCAAAGAATGGAAGGTTCCATGCTAAAAAAAAATGAGGGTGTTTGGGTGTTGAAACTTGCTATACAGTAAAAAAATCATAAGGGGTGATTGGTTAACCTGTGGTCTACACACTCAGTCACATGGTTATATGTGAAAATGCCAAAGGGGAAGTTTTTAAAGAAAAAATGTGTTCAGAGTGCCAAATATTACTTTGCAATAGTAGAAGTGAAGTATGAAGTTAACAAAAAAAATGGATTTGGTACTTTGAGTTCAGAAGGTATAAATGGAGTTGGTAGGAATAATTGAGACGATGGAATGGTTGATGGTACATCAAATATAGGAAAAATAACTGAAGCCCATATGGTTATTGAGAAGTACTTCTTGAGCAATGGTACAATTATTGATTCTCTCTTGATCCATGAGAAGATATATGAAGCAATCCTCCAATTTAGTTTTTGTTATTTCTGGATGAGAATATAAGCCTATAGGAGAGAGAAACAATTAACAAAAGAAGTTTATAGGCATAGTGAGCCAACTGGGGTGCATATAGTGGTTTGGCTAGAGCACAAATGTTGCATAGAGGAAGAACCCAGTGAGACTCAACAATAGTGTTTGGTGTGCATGCATGAGAGGAAGAAGGAAGTTTAAGTCAACGTTTGTGTGGTGAAACTATGACCAAGATCTTGCTAAAGCGTGGAGAGCTTCCAAAGAAATGTAAGGGAACTATAGTAGAGGAGGATATATAAGGTAGAGTGGGGTGACTAAGAAAATAAATTTAACGTGGATTTGCCAAATATATGAGTATGAAAATTACATGAAAAATAGGTCTCTTGGAAGCTATAACATGTTGGTGCCTCTAGAAAGTGGTTTCTTGTTAATATGAGGGGGTTGGGACCTCTTGTGAGTGGGTGCTCACAAATATTGATGTAATCAGAGTGGGAGATATTGAATTACATCATAATACAAACAAAAAAATTTGGTTTCTCTCCTGAAAAGGGTTTCCATGTTAAAATCATTGTGTACAAGTATTGTATGAATGTTATCTTATTGTTTGTTGTTGTCTATCTACAAATTTATTGAATGGTTGTTTAAATAAGAGTAAAAAATTGTAAATTATTGATTCACCCCCCCCCCCCCCAGTAATTCCCAATTCCCAATTTCTCCTTACCTTGGCATAATATCAGGGGGGTTAAAGGAATTCAAAAAATAGCTATGGGCCTCCCAATACACCTAAATAGCTACCACATGCCTTGAAGGTTTACCTTCTAGGTAGCGTATCATACCCCTCAATCAGTTAAGCGATGAGCATGTTGGGAATTCTTTGAGCTTGGTCATATATCCACCAATGATTCCCCTTAACATTGACATCAATGACAAAAAAATGGTCACCAATCTCCCCATTTTTCAATGATGGCAACCTCAAACATTTGAGCATTGTTTCCTATATGAAATCCTTCCAATCTACAATCCCTCCACAGACCTACAATTTATTCCCCTTTGACATCAAAGGAAAAGGGTTGTGTATACAACTTCTATGGAATTCCCCTATATATCTAAGAGGTTTCATGCTTTAAATACTCCTATCTAACTGTCAAAAATTCTCCATTTGATCTGTTATTCTTCAATATGTTTGCAAGTATACATTTTTTTATATATCCTTCAATTACACCTTTACTTCCCTTGTGACATCAATGGAATACACCTCATGACATTTCATGTCTTCTCGTATGCATCTCTAATTCTCAGCTCCTTCTGAATTAATGCTTCTTCTTATGATCAACTATCCCCATTTTTAATATAACATGAGAGAGATATCACTCTTAGCCTCTATCTTAGATATTCAAATTTCTCTCATGAAAGAGGTTTGGTAAATATATTTGCAATTTGTTCTTTAGTAGCAATATATTCCAACCTAAAAATTTGATCATCTACCTATCCTCTAAGAAAATGGTATTTGATAGGAATGTGCTTTCTCTTGGAATCCATAACAATATTCTTGGAAATATTATTTTCACTTGTATTATCAAATATGATTACAATAGTGTGGTCATATTCTACCTTGATGTCTTTCAGAGTTTGTTTCATCAAGAGGGCCTTAGTGCAACATGCCACTGTTGTAGTATACTCTACTTCGGTTGTAGACAAAGAGATGGAGGTTTAATATAGATAAAGATCAAACGAAAAAATTAATGATTACCCGTTTTTTTGAGGTAGCAAGAAAAGCACCCGATTTTGAAAAGTGGCTATTCAGAATAGCCTTTTTGTAGAGCATATTTTTTGCACTTCAAATTTTCTTATGAACAATTGTTTTTTAGATGTGAGTGATTTTCATGTGAATTTTGAAAAAAATTGATGCAACATCAAACCCTGGGGTTTATTTTTGATAATTTACATTTTCTAATGTATTCTTCTTCATTGAGATAATTATTTTTAAGTATATTTACGTATTTTTGTTTTTTTAATTTTTCTTTTCAATTTTTTTTTGTAATGAAATCTTTATTTTTTCGCATAGTTAAAAAAATAAAAAAATGGTCAATATTTTAAAGTTAGGATTTTCTATATGTTTATGTATTGTTAATTAATATTTCAATGCACATCAAATAATTGTCACTAAAAAACCAATATTTTTAAACTAATGACAAAAAAATACACATTTTCAATATAAATACAATGAAAAAAATACACATTTTGAGACTTTTTGTTAAAGATGACATGTTAGATAAACAATTTTTTTGGGAAAATTTTCACAAAAAAACTTTAAAAAATAACATTTTTTTATGAATTTAATGTAAAAAAATTAATAGTAATCACAATGTTTTTGCAAAAAATAATGATTCACATAAAAATTAAAGTGAAAATTAGATAATACAGATATTAAACTTATAATAACAATAATGAAATACTCAATCTTCTCATAAAACGTCGAAGTCTAAACATTACAAGTAAAACTGATGAATAGCTCTCAAAATTGAGCTTTATTTGCAAGCATAGCTTAAAGTTAATCAATAATACCAATTAATCCATCTTCAACATCTTCTAGACCTTCATTAATATTTTCTTCCACAATATTTTATGCTTCAACTTCGTCATTATCCTCTTCTAATGGATCTTTGATGTCTACAAATCTTCCAAAGCATCATTTTCCAATCATTCCATATAACGGTGGTTGAGGTTCCTTCGCCTTTTTTGTCACACTTGATTCATTAAAATACCATTTCCTCAAAACAACTAAGTATCGAACCCCCACCCAACCAGGGGTCGTAGGTCAATCGGTGGGACCACCATGGGCCACATGGTGGCCCCTCCCTTTGGCCTCCGGCCCCCGGCTGGGCGGGAGGTTGATACCAAGTATCGACCCCCTGCCAGCTAGCCGAGGGTCAAAGGCCTCGACCCCCTGCCCAGCCGAGGGGCTGGAGGTTGGAGGGCAGGGCTGCTTTGGGCAACAACGACCCTGCCTAACGAGGATACCAAGTATCGACCCCCTACCCAGCTGGCGGCCAGAGGCCACCGGGCGGGGCAACCCTGCCTGCTGACCTCTAACCTCTGGTTGGGTAGGGGATATATACTTGGTATACTCATTGGCCTCTAACCTCTGGCTGGCCAACGAGTATACCGAGTATCTACCCTACGTCCAACTCAAGGCCAGACTCTGGTGGGTGGGGGGTAGATACTCGGTGGACCCACTATATCAAGTGTACTGAGTATCTACCCCCCGCCCAGCAGGGAGTCGGAAGTCGATGGGTAAGGCCATTGTGGCCGAGTATACTATATATCTACCCCTCGACCAATTGGGGGCCAAAGGCTAGCGGGCGGGACCGTCGTGGGCCACGGCGGCCTTGCCCAACCAGGGTCAATACTCGGTACACTGAGTATGGACCCTCCACCCAGTGAGGGACTAGAGGCTAGCAGGCAGGGCCCCTGTTGTTAATGACCCCACTAGCTGGCCTCCGTCCCCCATCGCTAGGGGCCGGAGGCCAGTGGGCGAGGCCAAGAAGACCGTTCCCACCAGCATTCGGCCCCCAGATGGGCGGGGGGTCGATAGTGGGTTTACCGAGTATACCGATTATCGACCATGGGTTGTATACTCAATGTACCAACTATCGACCCCTTGCCCAGCCGGGGGTCGAAATACAGACTATCGACCCCCCGCCTAGCCGGGCATCAGAGGCTGGTGGGTAGGGCTTCCGTGGGCCACGATGACCCATCCCGCCAGCCTCCAACCCTTGACGTGGTGGGGGGTCGATACTCGGTATAAAAATTATTCTTGTAATAATGAATCTTTCATTTACTTGTTCATTTTTAAAAATTATTTTAGTCACATAATTTGTCCATAACTTTATGGTTCAAATATGTTAAATACTTAAGGTTTTTAATTCCATGGTTGAAAACTTGTCAAAATATTAATTATTATTATTATTATTATTTATTTATTTATTTATTTTATTTATTTATTTATTTCTGAGTTATGATATTTTATCTTTAATGTTATGTTTGAAAACAATTACAATTTTAGAGTTTTTTAGAGTCAAGATATTTTATCTTCAATGGGAAGACTGAAAATTATTGGAATTATAAGGCTTTGAGACATGATATTTTATGTTTAACATCATGTCTGATAATTGTTGGAATTTTTCAGTTTTTCAAAGTCCTAATATTTTATATTTAATTCCATTCTAGAAAGTGTCAAATTTGTAGCCCAATTTTATTTTATTTTTTAATTCCAACATAAACAAATTTTGTTTCGAGGGTGGTTTTTCAATCCTTTTTTGCCAATAAAATGAGGGTTTTTTAAAAACGTTGAAAATGTACCCTAAAAAAACATCATTATGGAATATACACTTTTCGTTTTTGGGTTGTTTTTTCATTTTTTATGGCATTTTTGGGCTAGATTTCTTGTTTTGAGGTAATAGTTCTTGTTTGATCGGTAACTTTTTTGTTTGTTTATAACTCATCCATGATACTAAACAATTTCCCAAGAATAATGCTACTCCACTTGTGCTTTTCTTATCATCAACACAACCATCCCAATCTACATCGGTGGATGTTGTTAGAGTAAAATATTTGCTCCTTGAGTACCATAATCCATAATCGATAGTTACCTTAAAGTATCTAAAGATTATTTTTACTACATGCTCAAGGGTCTCCTTTGCGGTAGATTGAAATCTTGCAACAAATCCTATAGCTTACATAATATCAGGTCTTGAGGAATTTTAATATAGTAAGCTTTCAATAATTGACCTATACATAGTTTTATTTTCATCAGGGGATTCATCATATTTTCTCAACTTGCATCTTGTGACCATAGGAGTTCTGACAGGTGCATAATTTTCCATGCCAAGTTTCTTTAACATTTACATTAGATATTTAGTTTCAAAGATGAATATACTTTATCTGATTTAGCAACCTATAATCCTAGGAAGAATGACAGTTCTCCCAGCATGGACATCTCAAGCGCATTTTTCATTCATGATACAAACATTTGACCCATTTGATTAACATCAGTTCAAAAAATGATATCATCCACATATATAATAAATACTAATAAATTATCATTGTCAATTTTAATGTAAAGATTACTATTTGTTTTTCCTCAGTAACACGCTATACCAGAGGGTTATAGAATTTGTTCATTTTGTTACTCTAGTACCCCATTACCATGGTGTGGGGACCAAGGGTCACAACCACTCTCATTAGGCATTTCTTCCTAAAAATAAATACACGGGAAAACCTTGCTTAACTCATTCATGGCACGAGTTTAGATACCTCTAGGTTTGCCACATCAATTCACCTTGGAACAATAATTTCCCATCATGTGGTCCAACTTCCATGTCATTTTTGACATGTCATCCTCTAACACTACAACTTGTCACTTGCCAAAGTCTTGTTGGTTGGCCAAAAAAATCATTTTTTCTTTCCACATGTCACTTTATGCTCTATCCATTTCATCATATCTGCCACGTGTCATCCACATGGAACCACATCATATCTCTACCACATAAAATCAAATATTGGCCTTTACATTTTATTTTTTATACTATAACATGTGGTTGTAAATACTTTAGTACGTCAGTATGGGTGCTCACCATTTCCATGCCATTTTCAATATGTGTGCTGACTGGGCACCACTTGTACACCTGCTAGCCAGGATAACAATCCAAAATTCAGGTCATTTAATAAGCATGTAACTTTTCGTATACTAGATATTATCTTCTTTACTAGATCCTATCCCTTGGGTTTTATACCTTAGCACTTCGTGATCGGGGGTTGTGATTAGGTGCCAACTAATTTGGATATTGGGAAATATGTGAGTTTTCTCTTTGTGAAATTTCTTGGATATGGTAAGATGTGTTTTCTCATTTCATAGGAAGAACATATAGGGGGTTGAAAGTGGCTTCCAAAAACAGCTATGAGTATCCCAATATGGCTATATGGTTGCCACACGTCCCAGTGGTTTACTGTATGGGAAACATATCATACCTCACAATCAGTTAAGTTGTGAGCATGTTGGGACTTATTCGAACTTGGTCATATATCCACTTAGGACTCCCCCGACCTTAACATCAATGACACTATAATGGTAAAAAATGTGTACTTAATAACACATTTTACTAACACTAAGAACATTATGTTTCAAACCTTCAACATACGATACATTTTCTATTGTAGTATTTTCTATTATTGACACTAAGAGTACCTTTTTTTAGCTATTCTTGCGGTAGAATTATCTCGAAATGTCAAAATTCCTCTCTTAACATTTTCCAAAGTGATAAACTTGGTCTTGTCACCTTTCATGTGGCTTGAGCATCCATTATTAATGTACTATTTGTTTCCTTTGTTTTGGGTATGAAGTGTAGTTTATACAAGCATAAATTTCTCCTTCTTTAGCTATTCTTTCTCCTTCTTCATTTTCCAAGAATTTTGTGGACTCTTTAGAAAGGGTTACTTCTTCCTTGTTTTTTCTAAGAGATTCTATAATATCACTTCCAAAAATGTAGAAAATCTAACCAAGGGATTCAATCTGATCTTGTAATGTACTAAAACAAAATATTGAACCCTTCCTACAATTTCTAGAAACCAAACATGATCGCACAATCACATAACAAGTAAGAGAAAGAAACTATAAATCACAAAACACAAGATGTATCTGGGGAAAGAAACTACTCAAAACCCCGCTATCTGTATATTGCATATAGTCGATATCATGAAACAATAAAATGTTATTCCTCCACTCAGAAACCTTTGCACTCTACTAACTTTCTCACTCTGATCCTACTCGAATCTAGCTTACGATATAACCAAGTTTGGTCCAATATTTAACATTTTTCTTGCCTAGGCTTGGCCTACCTTATGCATTCTTGGGCTATTTGAGCCCCTATTAATTAGGAAAATTCCAAATAATGATTGTGCAATCCTTTCAAGCCTTCCCAATGACCTCATGCATGACTTGTACAATTTTCTAATTATGCAACTGATAGTTATCTTCCCTTTAACCTCAAACTCAACTGGGCCTTCCTTATAAATGACATGCAAAAACTATTTATATTGAATCATTAGTTAAATAATTGATCACTACTTATGAATTAAATCATATTTAATTCACTAGACCTATCACTAGCTCATCTCTCAGTTACAACTAGTTAAACTTATTTTAACTCAATTAATTGAGTGAACTAATTAAAACTCACAAATAAATGTAGCTAGACCCCCTAAAATCATGGGATAACTCTAAATGCCTCCTCATTTACTTCTAACTCGAATTTCCTAAGGTAAATAATTCTTCCTGACTCAGTTAACTTGTTAGGTGTGTGTTATATTCTTTCCACGACTACAACCAGGTGCGAAGCGGGGGGTTAGGGGGGGGTGACAGCCCCCCCCGTTGGGGTCAGGGGCAGCGCCTCAGGAATTTTTTTTTGGACCCTATATTAGGTGGGCGGACCCGTCTGTGGTTTTTTGCATGGGTTTGCACATGTTTTTTGGCATGATGATTTTCTGCTCATGGTATTTTGTAGATCCAGTCAAGGGAACTACAGTTTTTTTCTAATCCAGGGCTAATGGATTGGGGTTTATGAATGCTTCGACATGTATATATGTGTGTTGTAACACTAAAAGGAATATAATGAAAAATAAATCTGGTAGTCTCGATTTGGGATCTAGGGGAAAATATTTGTGTATATATGTTTTATGTTTTATACTCTCGCTATTGTTTATTTTCTGTTTTTAAGAATTCGTTTGCAGATAATTTTTGTACAAGGTTAAAACCTAGATTTGGAATCAGATCTATTTCAATTTCAAGAGGGCGCCTTTGCTACTAAGGTGTTTTTTTCTCGGGCCTGTGGTAGACCCTATTTAGTGGGAGATCTGTGGAATTGATTCTTGTGGTGAAAGAAGATGGTGAGCAGTGGAAAGATAGAGATAGTGAAATTTAATGGTCAGATTTTTAAGTTGTGGAAACTCAAGATGGAGGATCTGTTGGTGGATAAGGATCAGTGGATCATGGTAGATCCGGGAACTAAACCAACAACAATGTCAAATGAAGACAGGGAAAAGTTGTATTGGAAGCCAAAGAGTACAATATGGTTGTGTATCTCATATTCGGTATTGTTGAATGTATTTGGGGAAGCTATGACGAAGAATTTGTGGGTCAAGTTAGGGATTTTGTACCAATCTAAGTCTCTGGTGAACAAATTGTTCCTGCAGAAAAAGTTGTATAACCTGAGGATGAAGGATGGAGGCCTGGTGACAGAGCATATAAATGCCTTCAATAATATGGTAAGTCAATTGTCATGTGTTGATATTAAAACCTCAAATGAAGATAAGTGCACCATTTTGTTGTGTTCTCTACTAGATTTGTGGGATAGTCTGGATATTGCAATAGGTAGCAATACAACTACCTTGAATTTTGATGAAATTGTCTTAGACTTGCTGCCAGAGGAAATGAGATGAAAAAATATGGAGGGCCAGAATGGAGATGCCTTATTTGTACGAGAAAGGTCCCATAACATAAACAAAAATAATTTTTCGAGTGGGAGATCTAAATCTAGAGGGAGATCTAAATCTCTAGGAAATCCTCTAAAGGTGTGCTGGAAATGTGGAAATGAATGGCACTTCAAAAAGGACTGCAGATCTAAAGTTCCTGAGAAAGGAAATGGATTTGATTATGCTCCTTTTGCAGAGGTGAAAACCACCTCAGATGAAGGTGGGGAAGTGTATTTGGCTTCTTCTTCAAATACACATGTAAATCATGAGGCATGGTTGATTGACTCAAGAGCATCCTTTCACTTCACTCCCCATAGGGAGTGGTTCTGTGAGTATGAGAAGTATGGTGGTGGTGATATCTTCTTAGGGGATGATAGGAAGGCCAGAATCGTTGGACAAGGAAAAGTCAAGCTGAAGCTACAAGGTGGAAGGTTTAGAACACTTCCTGGTGTTTTGCATATTCCTACATTGGCCATAAAATATGATTTTTGTAAGCTAGATGGATGATGCAGGTGTAAAAACAATGTTCGAGAAAGATACCCGCAAGATGGTTCATAGAGCACTAGTATTAATGTAGGGAGTTTGGATTGGAACTCTGTACAAGCTTGTGGGTAGCACAATTATTGATGGGTGCAACAGTTTTTTGGTTCCTGAAAGTGGAGCAGAAAGCCTAGTGGTCTCTGGAGAAAATATTATGTTATGGCATCACATGCTTGGACATATTGGAGATAAGGGCCTTCGGATACTGCATGGTAATGTTATGGTAGATGGTATGCCTAATTTCTCTCTGGATTCCGATTTCTGTGAACATTGTGTATATGGAAAGCAGAATCAAGTGAGTTTTCCTTTTGGTACTAAGAGGGCGAACACGATATTAGAGCTTGTGCATAGTGATGTGTTTGGACATGTGTCAGTTCCATCACTCGGTAATTACATGCACTATGTTTAATTTATACATGACTTCTCAAGGAATACATGGATATATTTCTTTAGGAAGAAATCTGAAGTCTTTGACAGATTTAAAGAATTTAAGGCTCTAGTGGAAAAACAGATAGAGAAGAAGATAAAGGTGCTCGGATAGATAATGGTGGAGAGTTCTTCAAGAAGGAATTTGAATGGTTTTGTAAGAAGTGTGGTATAACACGATAGAATACTACTCCATGCATACCTCAGTAAAACGAAGTTGCAGAAAGAATGAACAAAATCTTGATGGAAAAGGAAAGAAGCATGCTTAGTGGTACTAGGTTAGGACGGGAATTCTAGCTAGAGGCAATGGAGATGGCATGTTACTTGGTTAACAGATCACCTTCATCAGAGTTGGAAGGTAAGACTCCACATGTGGTATGGACTGGTAAGAAACCCTCTCTTTCACATCTGAGGGTATTTATATGTGATGCATATGTACATGTTCCAAAGGAGAAAGGGGCCAAGTTGGATAATAAATCTGAAAGGTGCATCTTTATTAGGTATAAGGATGGTTTAAAATGTTTGAAGCTTTGGAACCCAGAAGCAAGGAAGGTTGTGTAAAACCGAGATGTGGTGTTTAGAGAGGTGGAAGATATTGTTAAATATGAATTCCTACCAAAGGAAATTGAGAATATAGAGTTTGAGTTAAAGGAGGAAGTATCATACACTACAATAAAACAAGATTTAGAAGAGGAAGAGCCACAAACTCCAGCTATGAGAAGATCAGTTCGAGAAAGAAGGTAGAAAGGTATATTCCATCAGATTTTTGTTCAAATTTTACTTTAACTGTCACTCACAATGATCCCATAAATTTCAAGGAGGTAGTGGATTCAGAGGATGGAAAACTCTGGAAGGAGGCCATGGTTGATGAAATGGAATCCTTGCACAAAAATGAGGCATGGAATCTAGTGGAGTTGTCAGTTGGAAGGAAGCCCATTGGGAGAAAATGGATGTTTAAGAAGAAGATGAATGCAAAAGGGAATGTGGAGAAATAAAAAGCTTGGTTGTTAGAAAAAGGTTATTCCCAGGTGCCGAGAATTGATTTTGGTGATATTTTTTCTCCCATTTCCAAGGTTACTTCTATTAGATTAATTTTATCTGTTGTTGTGGCATTTGATTTTAAGGTAGAACAGATGGATGTGAAGACAAAATTTCTTCACGAGGCTCTGGAAGAAGAGATCTACATGAAGAAACCTGAAGGCTTACGGTGAAGGGTAAGAAAGAACTGGTTTTCAGGTTAAAAAAAAACTCTTTGTATGGGTTAAAACAGTCACCAAGGATGTGGTATCAGAAATTTGATACCTATATACAGGGACTTGGCTTCACTAGAAGCAAAGAGGATCATCGTGTGTATTTTAAATTAATTGGTGACCATATTGTTTACTTGGTCTTGTATGTGGATGATATGTTGTTGGTTGGAAATGACAAAGAAATTATCTAGAATTGAAGACCCAATTTTTCTCCAAATTCAACATTAAGGATCTTGGTGCTGCAAACTATATTTTGGGCATTGAAATTAAGAGAGATTGGGAAAAGAGGAAGCTCTGGTTAAACTATAAGAAGTATATCGAGACAATATTGCAGGGGTTCAATATGCAGGATAGTAAACCGGTGAAGGTTCCTATTCCTCTAGGTGAAAAGCTATCTGGTGAAAAGTGTCCCAAGACACAAGAAGAAGAGGATGATATGAAACATGTTCCATATGCAAGTGTAGTAGTAGCCTAATGTATGAAATTGTTTTTACTAGACCAGACATTTCACATGCAGTGGGAGTATTGAGCAGGTTTATGTCAAAACCAGGGAAGGGGCTTTGGACAGGAGTGAAGCGGGTTTTCAAATATTTGTGTGGTACTAGTGATTATGGTTTATGCTACCAAGGAAGACCAGGATTGGATAGAGTTTTAGAAATTCATGGCCTTGTTGATGCAGACTAGGCTAGAGATTTGGACCAAAGGCGATCTACAGTGGGTATGTGTTTAGCCTATTTGTAGGTGAAATTAGTTGGATGGGTAAAAAATAATTTGTAGTGGCTTTGTCAACTACAGAGGTAGAATACATGGCAGCCACTCATGCAAGCAAGGAAGCAGTTTGGTTAAGGATATTTTGTTCAAGTATGGGGTTAGTGCAGCGAGCTACAAGGATAGAATATGATATCCAAAGTGAAATATTCTTGGCTAATAACCCTGCTTATCATTCAAATACAATTAAAATTGATGTTTAGTATCACTTTGTGAGAGATATGGTTGAGGATAAAAAGGTATTTCTAGTAAAGGTGGACACTTTGAACAATGTTGCAGATGCATTGATGAAGTATGTGAGCACTAAGAAGTTCTCTTGGTGTAGAGAAACATTGGGTTTTGCAGGTCTGGACCAATGACTAAGTGCTCTCATGGCCCCTTGTGGAAAGAAAACAACAAGTGGGAGAATGTTGGGTGTGTGTTATATTATTTCCACGACTAGAATTAGGTGCGAAGTTGGTGGTTAGAGGGGGGCGACAACGCCCAGGGAAAAAAAAATCAGACCCTATATTAGGTGGTTGGACTTGCCTATGGTTTTGTGCATGGGTTTGCACATGGTTTTGTAAGAAATTGATCAACTAATAAAATACATAAAAAACTAGAGACATAGAAATGGTGGAAAAGGCCTGAGAGCCTTACAGCTTTCCTCACATATTCTTCTCATTTATTAAAAGAATGTAATAATAAAATTAAATAGATGAGAATTTGTCTCAAGATAGTGCTTCTATATTGGAAAAATTGGTTGAGATATTCTCTCAACCACACACACTAATCTAGGAGCTACCTAAACTAACTCATAATCAAGAGGAACTAACATAATCTAGAAAATTAGGCATAAAATCATAATTTTCAATATTTAATTTATTTAATTTATTTTGGATTTATAATTGTTTATGATAAAGAGGCTAACATTCCCCCCCTTAATGATAAATCCAAAATAAGAACAAGGAACCATCTTCCAAGTTCTCGTGATAAAATTGTTGCTCCTCAAAAACACTGCCTAAAAAACTACCAAAGCTGGATGCTGAAAAAAATGCAATCTAAAGAGACCATGAGTCAGTTGTATGTATGATTCATCTCTAAATTTTGATTGAAAATTTCATCACGTTCCAAGTTGCAAAAGGACCCACCTTTCTTTTTCTTGAAACCAACATCCTTTGTCCACTAATAAAATTTGAAGACGCCCACTGGCGAATTTGCTGATGATAAAACTTCCCACTGGTTACTTGATGATCACCCACTGGTTGATGATGATTACCCATTGGCTGATGATGTCAAAAAACAACTCACTATTTATTTTGTTGATGTTGTCGAAAATTGGTCATTGTTGATGCCCACTAGCTTCTTGGATGTTTGAACACCCACTAGCTACTGAAGATGCCCACTGGCTGCTTTTGTTGATGTTGTTGAAAATTTTAGTCTGAAAACCACCTTCAATTTCAATATCATTTCCCCCCCTTTGTCAGCTGAAAGGAGAGACAATCATCTGGAAATTAATTATGAACTCGCCCCCTTCAGGTGTAGGAGTGTTGCACTGGTGTACTCCCCCGTTCAACTGTATGAGAGTACCATCTTCTATTGATTATTAGCTGCAATAGGTTTGATTGAATTTGGTTGTAAAACCTATACAATCTTTTTACTGTTGACGACCATTCCCAAGGATCAATCCATTCATAATTGATCTTCAATCTGGCTGGTTGGTGTTGGTTACATCATTTCTCTTATGAATGATTATGCTCGTCACAATGGCGATAAGGATGGAGATCAAAACAGTGATCTTCCATATGACATGTTCTTTAACAATGTGAGCATTTTGGTTTGACTGCAACTTCTGTTTGCTTGCATGTTGGTTTGTCAGCAACTTTCGCAGAGTTTGTTGATTTGATTTGTTCAAGAAAGCCTGCACTGATGAACTTGATGGGCTTTGAATAGTCTAGGATATGTAAGTTGTCGTCATCTTTGACATATCCTAATCCTTGTTGATTTCTGTTACTTTGACTTTCTTCCCATGGCTTGATGATTGGTTTGGAAGAAAGTTGAACTTGAACAACTTCAACCCTTGAAGTTGTTTGGATGAATGGCTTAGAATCATCTTTATTTGTATGGTTCAAAGACTCGTAAGCATCACTCTTCTCTTGCAACTCATTTCTTTGTAGTTGTGACTCTAGTTGAAGGAACTCGATCATTTCATTTGTCTGGTGTAGATGTCGTGAAATTTCAGCAAGAGTTTCTTTTCTTATTTGCACCATGTCTTCAGCACCTGATAGGATCAAATTGTGAAGAAATTGTAACAACTGGATGTGTTGCGCCATGTGAACTCGCTTGTTTGAATTCAGGCTCGCTTATCTTGAACTGTCTCACTTGATTTTAACTTTATTGGATTGAATGCGCTCGCTTGATGTTAATGACATGCTCGCTTGCTTTGTTGCTTGAATAACACGCTTGCTTGTATTGGCTCACTTGATTGAGTTTATCACGCTTGCTTGATTAATAATTTTCTTGATCTCTTGCTTGGTGAAACTTGTTTCTCTTGTTTCAAGTTCACTAGAACTCACGCTCGCTTGTTGTAGATTTCAACTTGCTTGAGTGTTGTTTGAATATTACATTTACTTGCGCTAGAGTTGAACTCACTCACTTTCTTTGATGGTTTCTTCAATGAACTTGACGTTGGCTCACTTGATGTGATGAACTTTGTACTGACTTGATTGTGCTTATTGGAAAAGGGCAACGAACACACCCAAAAGACAAATGACAAGTTCAATCTTGATGACTCAGTTGAAGACTTACTTGACCTAATGTAATCACCTTACCAATTCAAATTAGGGTGTCGGTTTCAACCGAGAATGCACCCGTACAATTTAACTTAGTGACAAAATTTTTTATCGGCAAGTGATAAAAAAAGTGTTATTGATGTCGATGTCATCTTGGCTTGGAATGCTTGATTTTGTAGTGTCTTCAATTTTATTTCTTTGATTAAAATATGTGATGTGAAGATCTCTTTATCGAGTTGATGATGTGTCACATAAATGCATTGTGCTTGTTTGTGCTTAGGTACTCCATCTTGATTACATGAGCTTGATTAATTAAGTGTGATGACATGCATACTTAAGCTTGCTTATGTTCATGTAGTTGTGTAATTTTGTGTACCATATTACAAGAAGAGTGGTTTCAAAAAATGGACACAAATCATGCACACGCATTCACTACACATGGTGTACCTAAGGTCCCCTTATTCAATTTCAGGTAGATCTAAGACATAATCACCACAAAAAAATATAATCTTTATTAAAATTTGGAGTACATAATCCTTCAGCTTCATAACATCTTCACGGAATCAAAGTTCCATAACTTCTTGAAAGAAAAATGCCTTCAAAAACTGGCTCAACCTCTTACAACAATGAGCTTTCCTTTGAAAAATTTATCACTCCAAACTTACAAAAAAAAATTACCTTATCACTCCAAAAAATTCACTACAATACTCTCAATTTTCAACTTATCACTCCACTAAAAAATGCACACTTATCTCTCCATTTACAAAAAAATAAATATAAAATAAGGAAAATTAACACTATTCCTTATTTTTCATACACTCTCCCTCACTTTATGCAAATCATTTAAACTCAATTTAAAAGGAATGTATAAAGTTCCTTTTAAAAAGGTAAATAAAAAAATAAAAAAAAACCTTATCCCTCCATTAAACAATTTATAAAAATTGAATCAATGGTTCAATGCTTCAATTACATTAAATTCACCTTTTACTCCACTCACTTATCTCTCCAATAAATATACATATAATAATACACATTTGTTTTTCTTGTCTCACATGAAACATACGTGCCTTTCTTAATTAAACATGCATGACCATCATATTATACGCAAATTTATGGGAGCATGATTCAACCATTTTTTAAAAATTCAGTGACTACTGGGGTCAATAATACCTTCCGTCCATGCAAAATTATTATTGACGTGGGCTCAAATTGGACGCACAGTTCAACTTAGAGGTGTTGCGTTGATGGCTCCTCAAAGTTGGTCCTTCTTACGCATTTTACAAATTCATTCCAAATCAGTGGATTGTGACTTGGAGATGGAGTTTGTGGTCACAGATCTAGTCACCGACTGCTGGATCGCCGCTGGCTAACGCTGGCATCTTTCACATTCCTAATTTATTATTTAAATGGTAGCTTTTCATATTGATCCTCCAACATCAGCAACAGTTGGTTGCTCCACTGATTTTGTAGGTGCAAGGGAACCATACACAACTGTGCCATAACAGTCACGACCGAGAGGCCATACCATAAGTGTCGTATTTTTTCTGGTTGGCTGGACGAACTGGTTTGGCCGCTTCTGGGGCCGCACGGGCTGTAACTTCGATGTGTCAGGGGCTAGCAGGAAACCCCAGAATTCAGTTCCAGGATATCATTGGGTGGATAATGTTGCTTGTTGGTTTTCTAATTGAGGCAATATCAGATCAACAGAAACTCTAATTTAAAAAAGACTCAATAAATACGGGAAGATTGTGTGATATAGAGTTCTGGAAGTGGTCTCGCCATCCAAATTACTTTGGTGAGATATTATTATGGTGGGGAATATTGGTTGCTTCAGGGTGCTAAATGGTTAGTAGTCATTGGTCCTGTTGTTTAGTCACCTCATCTATCAAACCAAAGGGGCGGCCACGTGGGAAATCTGAGAAGTTTAGAAGGGTGGTAGACTGAGAAAATTGCGAAGGGCTTGGAAAGAAAGTCCCTAAGGGGATAGGCGCGATGACTAAGACTTATCAGGGCCACTACACAGCAGGAAGTAGCACTCATGGCTCTGCTATGGAACCATGAGCCACAAAGCTCGTGGAAAGGGCTTTCTGTCGGCCTCAAAGAAGCATGGCGATGATAAATGCCCAACCTAGAACCGTCTTCGAGTGGACTACGACAATTCACCAGCATCCAGAGGGGAAGGGGTATGCAAAATTTGTTAATGAGTTCATGTCAATAGCTTATGCCATTATACATGACAACCCTCTGCCTAGAATATTTCCTGAGCAGAAGGATTGGCTACAGTTTGACGAGGAAGATTGCACAGGGGACTGGTACCTGTTTGATGACTATACTGAGATCAGATTCTACGGTGCAGAGGTACCTCCCTACCACCTGTCGAAGTTTCTAGCTATGTGAGTCTTTGCCCTCGAATTCATTCGACAGACCTTGAAGGCCAACCAGATCCACTTCGTACCTGCGAATAAAGGATACATCCTCAAACTCCAAACTTCTATCAGTCCCTTCACCATAAAGTCAAGGCATGCCCTCTCAATCATGGAAATTTTTTTGCAAGAGATGAACCTCCCACAGCGAGAAGTTTGGCCATATGACCCTAAGGGAGTCCTCACTAGTAGGAATAAGAAAATAAAATCAACAACTTATACACATGAGACTAGGCCCTTCATTGAATGGAGAGTTAACCTTGATGTGTGGCCTTTGGATGCACAAATGGAGGCCGAGTCCTTAGCTGCCGAAGGGAAAGGAGATAATGTTTCTGTTGGGACAGAGGAATAGGGACAAGAAGGCCCCTCAGGAGGTCATGGACACTGATGAGGAAACTCACCCTAACAAAATACAGAGGACTGAAGGGCCAGATGACATAGGGGTCAAGCTATCCTATGAGGAGATTCCTGAGTTTGGGGGTCCTGATAAGGACAAGCCAGGTTTTCATATTTAGTTTGACAATGATTCCTCGTCGGCCCCATCAGAGCTTTCGCAAGCAGTCACGGTGGACAGGCAAGAGACAAGGGAGGAAATCAATACCAGAAACAGATTTCCCAGGGAGAAACTGAGGACCGAATTGGCAGGTTTCATGGATAAGCACCATTCTAGGCTTTCTTTGGTGCTATATATGGATAAAGAACATCTTATATTAGTTATTCAGCAAGCAGTGTTGCAGCCCTCTGGGTTTGGAGCCCAATACCTGGCTTTGGAAATCATCCTCAACCTAACCAACAATCCCCTACTAGACAAGCTAGACTTACAGCAGTGTATCGGGGATATGCTATGGACCGAGGTAGTGAAACATGTGGTAGCCTTGAGGAAGCTCGAAAAGAAGTACAATCTAGTAATAGAGCACCAGAAGAGAGAGAAGGCTAGCGCCAGAGCCAACCACGCCCAGCTAGAAAGCCTCAAGAGAACCATAAGAGAGAAGGGGGCTGATAAAGATGCAGCATGACAAAAACTTCTCGCCAAGTTAGAAGTGGAGAACCTGGAGCTGAAATGAAAGTTGAACATGTCTCGCTAAGAACATGTACAAAAAGAGGAGCTCATCCAGGTAGAGAAGGAGAAGATGGCTCTTGCTGACTCACTTTCCCAGCAACAGGAAGAGAATGCCCAGAAGGACACGGAGATCGTCGGACTAAAATGAAGGTTGTCAGAATGTCAGGGCAAATGGGACCAGCATACATGCGTGACCCCTATGTCAAGTGAGCCCGGGAGAGCTCCTGAACAACTCACTAAGGCCCTGTCTGATCTCAAGGTGTCAGAGGATGAGAATCGCTCAGTTTGCCAGCTTCTAAAGGATACTAAGGCCACTCTAGCAGCAAACCAGAAAGTGACGGCATCCCTACAAAAAGAGGTGGAAAAAATGCACGAAGAAACCTAGGTGCAGGATAAGTCCATGAAAAACTTAAATGGGTAGATCAAGGGAAATATGTCAATCGTGGAGGCAAGGCGATGGGTTTGGGCAGATATCATAGTATAGGTTAAGCAACATTGGGACTTCCTCGCATTGGTAAATGACATTGAGAAGATCGCGATCCACCAGTTTAAAGCCCAGCTACAGGATGGATGCACAGACTGAGAAGCAAAGGCCACCATAGCCAAGAAGTATATCTTGTACCTAAATGAACTCTCACCTAATGAACTGCATGCGCAGGGAATACTTGACCGTTTTAGGATGGTTATGGAGGTTGGAAGAGTAATTTAGAAAGAAACTGCACATGCGAACGCACTGGGTTATTTGGCACTAGTCTCGAAAGGAGTGGAGAATTTCGACAAGGAGTGGAGCAAGCTGGTAGAAGCCAGCCTCCCACCATGCTGGGATCCACAGACAGGTGCATTTTCTCAGCTAACGGCTTATGAGAAAAAGATGTCAGAAATTATGGGCAATGCAGACATATCATTGGAGAAAACAACCTGGCTAAAAGAAGAGACAATAACAGCTGTGCTACGCAAAGAGTTCTTCCTTCTCTGTCACGTAAAGCAATTCCCTGCCATCCATGTGGATTATCTCGAGCTAACTAACACAATCTATGTTCGAGGCCTACAACACAATTCCATCAACAGGGGACAGGTTGTGGCAAAAGTGTTGTGAGTATGTGAATTCTCCGGTCTCTTTTGCTTCACAGCAGCTGCCACCTCCTCTGGATCGTCCACTTGGATCCTCTTCATCCTCAACTAGGCCATGCCATTCACATTCAGGCACTCCTCAGCGCAACACCAAATTATGAATCTCATGATTTGGCCCATGTGACCTGTTTTATTTTTATTTTCTTTATCATCTATGTAATGTAAAAATGGGTGAAATCTTGATTTCACCCTACGCACTCTCTTTATCTCCTATTTTTTGTTATGTTTTTGTTATAGTCTGTGTCAGACCATACTGTTTACGATGAGAGTTCATTTTTCTTCATCATCATTTTTTATTAGGATTGGAAATTGACATATCTCCACAGAATATTTTGTCTCGAAAAATATATGCTCTGAACGTTCATGTAAAAGACTATAAAATATCATACCGCATACTTAAAAAAGGTTCTGAATTTTTTTGCAGAAGGGGTTGTATTCTACGTGTCATGCTTTGTAATTTTGAGGTTTCTCTCTTAATGCATATCTGAAGAGCCATTTCAGAGAATAATATAAAGTCTGTCTGTTGCAATTATGGATTCCTACTGAGATGGATGAACAATATGTATTTCCTAGATGTGTTTGTTCAGCTTAAATGTTTATTGCACTTAGATTTCTCTTCTTGTTATCGTTGCTTTCAGAATGCGGGTGTTCTATGATTTAGGTGTGAATTTATCTTTAAATGGTACTCACATCATAATTCATAGTAACATCTTAAATATGGCTCGAGGCACGATTTCTGTTCCAAGTTTTCTTTCGATATCGTTTTTCTACTAAGGTCTCTAAGGGGTGGATTCTTATACTTCTTTGAGCCCATCTCGCTTAGACTTTCTCTTACCTTTCCACATAGTTCCATACCCTGATCAACTTTTATAACTGTTCATTTGTTTCACATCCGACCCTTCTTGCAACGGCTTTATTTCATGACTGCTTCAGGCCCATTTTGAGTAGGCCTTTTTCTCTGCAACTGAAGCACCTAGTTACTATTCTTCTTTCTCTGAGATCCAGGACCACCTTTCAAAAGTATTTTAATCCATTTGTTATCAAGAGACTCCCTTTTACAAGCATGAAAAATAACCTTAAAATCTCCTGACCTAAGATGTCCTAGGCATCGGTCTTTGGCAACTCAAGGTTGTCTCTGGGAGTGACAACATATTTTTGGCGATGTTGCCGATAAACGAAGTTGAAAATATTTTCCCTGGAATACGACATTGTATCCACCCTTTAATCAGGTGAGCACGAAGGGTTGAGAGTTGCACAACCCTCTCCTTGGCGACTCCACTATTATCTAAAGCCAAATCACCCGCAATCCTAGCTTACACTAAGCCACATCTAAGGTCGGACACTTATCAATTGAGAACACCGTCAGTATCTGACCCTGAAAAAAATATATTCAAGAGAATTTAGAAAGAAAAGAAACCAGCTCAGACTGACATACCCACATTGTCATTAGAAGACTCCCCGTCCCCATCTTTGAAGGCTCAAGTCCACGGCCTTGGTTCCATAACCTGAGTACTTGAATATCCCCCATATAACTCTGTTCTAGACTACAATGAGATAAAATACGAGGCTGAATCAGTGAATACTTCTGGGATATCTTTGCACCCTACCCCCGAAGCTGAGGAAGTTAAACAAGTCACCATACTCTAGAGCTCTCCTCAGATAAACTTGCAAATTGCTTCCCAACATATACCTATTGTCATCTATCAGAACCCTCCTCTAAATCCACCACCTCCCATGGTTGTACCAAGATTTTTACTTAATAAATATGCCCCACTGGCCCTGCCTCAAGTCTTAAATGATATGCCTCAGGATTACTTGAAGCTCTTGCCTCAGTTCATGGGGGATGACGGTGGTGCTACTCAGAAACATATTGAGGTTTTTTGTGCTTTTGCTGAAGACTTCAATATGGAACAATTGGATGTAGTGTTGAGGCTTTTCGTCCAATATTTGGACGGAGAAGCCCGAAAGTGGTTTAAAACTCTGGATGGCCACTCGGTAACCACCTGGGAAGAAATGAAAAATTATTTTACACAAAAGTGGGGGGAGAAGAGGGATCATGGTTACATTCTTATAGAGTTCAATGCATTGAAAAAGAAGCATAACGAATATGTAACCAAATTCATCAAGAGGTTTAACAAGTTGTACAATAACCTACCCGCCAATATGAAATCTCCTCAAACAACAACCAAGGTAGTTTTTGTAGGAGAATTAGAGTCCGAGTTTGGCTTCACTTTGAGAGAGAGGAAATCTGCATCCCCAGACCAGGCCCAGACTGACGCGTTAGAGGTGGAGGCAAACTTCGCCTCTACAGGAAAGTCTAAGGGGAGAATAGATCATGATTTCAGGAGAAGATGCAAAGAGGAAGCTTCTTCCTCTAACCAAGAAAGGGAAGCAACAAACTACAAGATAAAAGAGATGAAAAATATGATTAAAAACCTTTTTAACAAGCTGGTAAAGCTGGATTTGGAGACTAAAATCTCAGTTGCCCGACCTAATCAAATGGCTCCTAATAGAGGTTTCAACCCACAGTACCGGAAACCTCCATTGCAAATATTACAGCGAGATAGAAAGGAGAAGTAGGATCATATCCAGCCTCCTCTATATTTGGAGGGACAAATGGAAGGACCAGCCGAAGGAGTTTCTAACTGTTAGGAGGATCAATTTCTAGCTTATTTAGAGGATGAAGATGGAGAAATTACCTTACAAGAAGAACAAGAAGAGCAAGGGAAGAAAGAAGTGTCTATAGAAGACCCAGTTATTGATGACTATTGCAGGCAATTCGTAGACTTTATGCAAGCCCAGTTGCATAAGAAGCACGAACTTAGATCCTCTAGAAAGAGGACATGAGTGCAAGAGCAGGAGGGAGAATCCCCATCAAAAGAGCCTACTCAGTCAGATA
The DNA here is from genome assembly GCA_034641835.2 of Pinus albicaulis. Classification (NCBI taxonomy): domain Eukaryota; kingdom Viridiplantae; phylum Streptophyta; class Pinopsida; order Pinales; family Pinaceae; genus Pinus; species Pinus albicaulis. The sequence goes on along the minus strand of CM076583.1, from coordinate 589,902,117 downwards.
CCATCAGCAAAGGCAAAAAGCCTATAGAAGAGCCTTTGCACCAAAAATTCGTTCCTTCTTCCTCCTTGAACTCAGTCCCTGATTCCCCTATAAATCCTAAGGCTACCACAGTTGTCATGAAACCACCATTTCCCCCTAAAGAACAACCAAAGGAGGCCATTATAGAAAATAACCCTGCTACTTTCAACCTTAAAAAAGAATTAGAAAAGGTTAAGATCCCAGTCCCCTTAGTCGAGCTTTTGAAGCAACCTTCTTATAAAGCTCAGGTATCCAAATTCATGCTCCCTCATGGAGTGGCTCCTCTCCCTGACAGTCTTAACCTCTAAGAAGAGAGACCCATGGTAGTGTTTGGCCCGCATGTGGAAGAATTGGACTCAGCAACCCCCCCATTCTATGTATCCCTGGTCATCCATGATCTATTGCTACAAAATTGCATGCTCGATTCTAGAGCTTCACATAACCTGCTGCCATTTTCTGTTATGGAGCAACTAGGGTTACAGATTACCCATCCATATAAATATTTGTATTCTTTCGACTCTAAGAGGGTCAAGTATTTGGGGATGATTAAATATTTAGTGGTGAATTTGGCCTAGATCCCAGCCAAAAGTGTGGTGATGGATATTGTGGTTGCCGATATCCCATCTCGTTTTGGGATGTTGTTGTCCAGATCATGGGGTTCAAAGATCGATGGGTCGATTAAACTAGACCTTACCTATGCTACCATCCCTGTATTTGGGGGAGAGGAAAGGAGGTTATACCAGGAGTCTAGATTCATAAATATGGTTACTAAAGCTGACGATTCAGTAAATTCCCCTATGTATGGCAAATAAGGTGAGTTCTCTTGTCTGATGTTCGAAGAGGATGAAAATTTCCTACATGAGGCAATGTTCCATCCTCTAAAACAAAAGCAATCCTCAAAAAAAGAAGAGAGGGATATATGGACTCTACACTTTTATGGGGCCAATTCGAGAGAAGGAAATGGAGCTAGGGTGCTTTTAATCTCACCCACAGGATAGTTGGTACCCTTCTCATTTAAGCTGGAGTATGAAGCCACTAACAATGTTGCCGAATGTGAATCACTACTCCTGGAGCTGCAGACAGCTAAAAATATGAATATTCAGAGCTTCAAAGTCTTCAGGGATTCAGAGCTAGTGGTGAGACAAATCAGGAATCAGTGCCAAGCTAAGCACCCTCGGCTTAGAGCCTACAGGAATGAAGTATGGGATCTGGTGGAGAATTTCTTCTTGGCCTTTAACATACAATTTATGCCAAGAGACAAAAATCGGATGGTTAATTCGCTTGCTGTTGCAGCTAGAAATTTTCGTCTGCCGCAGAACCCACTACTCAGGTATGAAGTTGAAGTACGTTATCATCCTTCTATCCCAGATAACATTAAACATTGGCAGGTTTTTGAAGACGAAGAGCTAGTTAAAAGTTTCATAGAGACTGTTGGGGAATTCTCTAATCTGATGATTGATGTTGTGGAAGAAGAGCCTGAGGGGCAGCCCCAAACCAAGTGGGAAGAAACAATGACAGGACATCGCGTTCTGCAACTAAAAGGGAATGTCATCCCCAGAGGCCTTGTTCCCTTGGAGAGGTTGTTTGACAAGAATGGCATCCCAATTAATCCCAGCAAATTGACACAAGATGATCAGGTGAATGATATAAACATTGGGATGGAGGTAGACCCGAAGGTAGTGAAGTTGTCTAAAGGAGTCCTGGAGGAATATCAAGACCAATATTTCTGATTGTTTCAGGCCTATAAATATGTTTTCACGTGGTCGTATCAAGACCTGAAAAATTTTGACGTGGAGGTCATACAGCACAAGATCCCTCTCAAGGGAGATGCCAAGCCTCATAAACAAAATTTGAGGCAAATCAATCCATTGTTGCTTCCATCTATTGAAAAGGAAATCAAAAATTTGTTTTGGGCCAAAATTATAGTTCCCCTAAGGTATTCAGAGTGGGTGGCTAATTTGGTTTCCGTCTGGAAGAAGAACAGAAAAATAAGGATGTGTGTGGATTTCCAAAATCTAAATAGGGCTTCCCTCAAAGATAATTACCCCCTTCCAAAGATGGATCACATTTTGCAGAAGGTGGTAGGATCTTCCCGGATTTCCATGATGGACGGCTTCTCAGGATACAATCAAGTGGCGGTCCTCCCCAAAGATCAGAATAAAACAACGTTCACTATGCCATGGGGGACTTTCATGTACGCCTGAATGCCCTTCGGCTTAATCAATGCAGGCGCCACTTTTCAACGAGAAATGGATATTTATTTTGTGGGGGAACAAGATAAATTTGTGGTGATAAAATTGGATGATATCACCATGTTTTAAAAAAATGATGTTGAGCACATCGAGCACCTGCGCTGGACCTTTGAGAAATGCTGCAGGTATGGTTTGTCATTGAACCCTCAAAAGTATATGTTTTCTTTGGAGGAAGGGAAGTTGATTGGACACATAGTAACAAAAGAGGGAGTGAAAATTGACCCCAAGAGGTTATAAGTAATCAATGGTATCTCACTGCCCCGAAATAAAAAAGAAGTTCAGGTGTTTCTAGGAAGAATAAACTTCTTAAGGACATTTATCCAAAACTATGCTGAGATAATTCGACACATCACGGAAATGCTCAGGAAGAACAATGAAGTAAAATGGACTCCTGATTCGAGGAATGCTTTCAACATAATTAAACAAGCTTTTGCAGAGGCTTCGGTATTGGCAAGCCTTGACTACAGTAAGCCTTTCATGATATTCTCTTTCTCAACACATCAAACGATAGTCACAGCGTTACTGCAAAAGAATGAAAATGGGTATGAACAGTCGATTTCCTTCTTCAGCTAGGTGTTGCAGGATGCAGAGCTAAAATACAACATTCTAGAGAAATAGGCTTATGCCCTGGTCAAATATTTAAAATATTTCCGGATATATGTGCTTCAATTGGCCATAACTGCCTTCGCCCCCACAACTGCAGTAAAGGATATTTTAATTCAGGGAGATAGTGAAGGTAAGAGTGGAAAATGGATTGAAAAAATTCATGAGTATGAGCTGGATATCAAGCCTACAAAGCTCATTAAAGGACAAGGGTTGGAAAAAATATTATCTGAGTCAAATTTCTAGGTATTGGGTATAAATTTATCCATGGGAGGAGGAGAAGTACTAGAGGGTACGGAGACACAACCTAGTGTAGAAACCATGACACATAATACACATATGAAATACCTCCTCAGTGCTTGGTACAATGATGTCATGGAGTACCTCCTTACTCTAAGCCTTGTCCCCTAAATTTCGACAAAGAAAAGTATCGTACCCTAAAATTAAAATCGCAGAAGTATGTTGTAGCTAATGTTCGAATGTATTGGAGAGATCCTCGGGAATTTTGCTACTATGTCTTATAGAGCAGGAAGTGGACGAGGTGATGGTTGAATTTCACGAAGGCATATGTGGGGGACATTATAGCTGGCAGTCCACGACCCATAAAATCTTGAACGCTGGTTTCTTTTGGCCTTGATTATTCAGAGACATTCATGCTCGTGTTCGACATGTGAAAAGTGCCAGATGTTCGCATAAAAGCATAATTTCGCTCCTCTTCTAATAATGCAGGTGCATATTGAAGAGCTATTTCGATAGTGGGGCATCGATTTTATAGGAGAGATCCATCCCGTGTCTAGTAGTAAAAACAAATGGATCCTCACCACCACTGACTACTTCACTAAATGGGTAGAGACAATACCTGCTAGAAATGCCACAAATGCAGTGGTAATTAAGTTCATGGAAGAAAATATAATAGCAAGGTTCGGGTGCCCAGTCAAGATCATCACTGACAACGCTCAAGCCTTGAAGTCTGCCAAGTTCATTAGTTTTTTTCAACAGTATAACATCACTTTGGGGCACTCTACATCCTATTACCCCCAGGGGAATTGGTTGGCCGAGTCTTCAAATAAAACCTTGGTGAGGGTGCTGAAGAAGACCATAAGCGAAAACCAGAAGAACTGGGATTCCCAACTAAAATTTTCACTCTGGGCGAATCATATTACCAGCAAGAGGTCCACAGGTAAGTCTCCCTACGAACTAGTATATGGCCAAGCAACAGTGTTTCCCATCCAACTTTCTTTTCCTATTGCCAGGTTCCTGCAAGATATTCAAGAAGAGCCAAATGATCTCATCAGGAGGATGAATTAGTTGGTCGAGTTGGAAGAAACTCGAGCCCAAGTAAACAACAGGTTATCTGACTACTAGGAGAAAATGAAAATCTTGTTTGATCAATGAGCAAAGGATAAGGAAATACAAGTAGGAGACCTGGTGCTGAGGTGGGATGTCAGAAGGGTGGACAAGGGCAAACATGGAAAATTTGATCCACTATGGTTTGGACCGTTCAAAATTTTTGAGGTAAAAGGCAACAAAACTTTCATATTAGAGAATTTGGAAGGGGATCTCATCGAAGCACCCATAAATGGGAAATTTTTGAAGCCTTACTTCCAACACTGATAGTGGCCTCGGTGGCTTGTTGTACATATCCTCCATATTGTATATATATTCCATTTTATGTTTCCGCATCTTTTTTTGTTCAATTCATCATAGAAACGCTTGAAGTTTTGAAGAAGCCCCAGATATATTGACTAATGCACAGGAAAAGGGTCTGCAAAGTTCTCAACACCCTCGAGAATGGGCGTGCCATCCCCAGGTGGAGCCAATGTTGTTTAGTCACCTCATCTATCAAACAAAATTGGCGGCCATGTGGGAAAATCCGAGAAGTTTATAAGGGTGGCAGATGGAGAAAATTGCGAAGGGCTTGGAAATAAATTCCTTAAGGGGATAGGCACGGTGACTAAGACTTATCAGGGCCACTACACAGTGGGAAGTACCACTCATGGCTCCGCAGCGGAACCATGAGCCACAAAGCTCGTGGGAAGGGCTTTCTGTCAGCCTCAAAGAAGGATGGTGATGATAAAGGTAGGGCCCCTGGAAAAGGTGACATCACCTTTTGGCGAGCCAATCACAAGCATTCCGTGGGGTTAATAAATGGGCCCTAAGACTCCTATGCACCCCGCCGAAGTTCAAAGTGGGCCCACTGAAGACGATAGTTGGCACTGGTAAGTAAAGAGGTAAGGTAAGTCTAGGATGGTGGTACGAAGACCTGTACCTGCTTTGTTTGGCACGTGGCTCTCACCAACCTGGATGTTGCCAACCAATAACCCATCGCCATGTGTCCCATTGTCGGCGTCCTTATGACGCCAGCCCTACAACTGTCACCCTGTCTCGTACTCTATAAAAACTGGTCTAATATAAGCTCGTTTTACCCTCTACTGTGTAAAATATTGGTTATTAACTGGTTTTTTGCACAGAGGAGGTTAAAACTCAAGTGCAAGGTCGTTTTCAATCTGCATCGCTTTCCCCTTGGCTACCTCACTACTCTCAGGTATTTAGCCATTTTTTTGTCTCACTATTTCCCTTCTGTTTTTATTTTCAAATGGCCATGGGGAAACTAAAAACCAAGAAGTCTGAGCTTGAAACCCCAGAAGCCCGTGAGGTCAGGACTGCACCCAGACCACCTGAACCTCTCACTAATGCACACGCACGAATTCATGACCTAGTCTACCCGTTTAGTGTAGCCTGCATCAGAGTCGAGCTTTTCGACTATCATCGGAAAGGTGAAGACATGTTTAGGGTCGTCAAGTCGAGTCTATATTACTAGATTGCTCCAACCATGTACCATGTTCCTGAGTTCATTAGCTGGCTTGCAGAGGCCTATGATGAGCGCAGAGACATTTTTCTTTCTTCCCAAGGCAATAATATTTTTTTCATTACACCCCGGCTCATAAGGAAAGCCACTCGCTACCCTCCTAGTCAGGATTATGTTGAATTATCCAAGGTCTCTCTCTCCTGTCAGTTCTCAAAGCTACCCTGGGAAAAAAAAAGTGGTTTCCTCAGCCTCGTCTCAAATTCTCGCCTGTCATCTTTCCCACTCGTGGACTCTATTCCCTTGTTGAGTTTCCTTACCAATGTACAGCCCTTCCTAGCACTCATCTCAGAGTTGTTAGGGTCTGAGGAGGTCGACCAGGTGACTAAAGAGGGAATATATTTCCTATGGCTCATGACGCATAAGGACATCCTTTTGGATATCCCTTCTTTCTTAGCTTCGACTATCCAAGCCCAGTTTCAAGAGATTTCCTCAGCTAGTTCTTTAAAGTATTGTTCCATTGTGTTTTACCCATTCCTATTTGAGCATGTGGATAGATTCGAAGGTCTAGGTCTGAGAAGAATCTCAAGCATAAATGCCCAACCCAGAACCGTCTTCGAGTTTACTACGATAGTTCGCCAACAGCCAGAGGGGAAGGGGTATGCAAAATTTGTTAATGAGTTCATGTCAATAGCTTATGCCATTATACATGACATCCCTCCACTTAGAATATTTCCTGAGTAGAAGGATTGGCTACAGTTTGATGAGGAAGATTGCACAGGGGACTAGTACATGTTTGATGACTATATCGAGATCAGATTCTACGGTGCAGAGGTACATCCCTACCGCTTGCCGGTGTTTCCAGCTATGTGAGTATTTTCCCTTGAATTCATTCGACAGACCTTGAAGGCCGACCAGATCCACTTCATACCTGCGAAGAAAGGATACATCCTCAAACTCCCAACTTCTATTGGTCCCTTCACCATAAATTCGAGGCATGCCCTCTCAATCTTGGAAAAAATGTTGTAAGAGATGAACCTCCCACAAGGAAAAGTTTGGCCATATGACCCTAAGGGAGTCCTCACCAGTAGGAAGAAGAAAATAAAATCAACAACTTATACACATGAGACTAGGCCCTTCATTGAATGGAGAGCTAACCTTGATGTGTGGCCTTTGGATGCACAGATGGAGGCCGAGTCCTCAGCTGCTGAAGGGAAAGGAGATAATGTTTATGTTGGGATAGAGGAACACAAACAGGAAGACCCCTCAGGAGGCCAGGAGGTCATGGACACTGATGAGGAAACTCACCCTAACAAAAGATAGAGGATTGAAGGGCCAGATGACATAGGGGTCGAGCTATCCTATTAGGATATTCCTGAGTTTGGGGGTCCTGACAAGGAAAATCCAGGTTTTCATATTTCATTTAAAAATGATTCCTTATCGACCCCCTCAAAGCTTTTGCAGGCAGTCACGGTGGACAGGCAAGGGACAAGGGAGGAAATAAATACCAGATATATATTCTCCAGGGAGAAACTAAGGGCCGAATTGGCAGGGTTCATGGATAAGCACCATTCCAGGCTTTCTTTGGTGCTAGATATGGATAAATAACAACTTATATTAGCTATTCAGCAAGCAGCGTTGCAGCCCTCTGGGTCTGGAACCCAATACCAAGCTTTGGAAATCATCCTCAACCTAGCCAACATTCCCCTACTAGACAAGCTAGACTTACACTAGTGTATCAATGATATGCTACGGACCAAGGTAGTGAAACATGTAGTAGCCTTGAAGAAGCTCGAAAAGAAGTACAATCTGGTAATATAGAACCAGAAGAGAGAGAAGGCTAGTGCCAGAGCCAACCACGCCCAACTGGAAAGCCTCAATAGAATGATAAGAGAGAAGGGGGTTGATAAGGATGCATCATGACAAAAACTTCTCACCAAGTTAGAAGTGGAGAACCTTGAGCTGAAACGAAAGTTGAACATGTCTCACGAAGAACATTTATAGACGGAGGAGCTCATCCAAGTAGAGAAGGATAAGATGGCCCTTTCTGACTCACTTTCCCAGCAACAAGAAGAGAATGCCCAGAAGGACATAGAGATCGTCGAACTAAATCGAAGGCTGTCAGAATGGCAGATCAAATGGGACCAGCATACATGTGTGATCCCTATGTCAAGTGAGCCCGGGACAACTCCTAAACATCTCACCAAGGCCCTATCTGATCTAAAGATGTCAGAGGATGAGACCTGTTCAGTTCACCAGCTCCTAAAGGATATTGAGGCCACTCTAACAGCAAACCAGAAGGTGATGGCATCCCTACAAAAAGAGGTGGAAAAACTGCGTGAAGAAACTGATGGCAGGTAAAACCCATAGTCCTGTTTCCCTGAATTTTAAATCTCTAGTAGTGTATAATGCCTCCACATTTCATAGCCCAAACATTTCCCAAATCCAAGCAATCTCACTACATTAATTTATTCTGAGCTGGAAAATTAAGCAAATAATTCTGAGAGCTCTTACTCTCAACCAATGGTCACTTATGCATTCATAATGTGTCCAACCATACCATATAGACCTTCTCCAAAAACGCTACTCCACCATCCACACGGTGCTCATAACACCGAACCATAGGGTTATGACCTTACCCCAACGGGAGTTAAGATACTATGTGCATTCAATGTTCTTTCATGCTCCAAGGTTTAAGGTGATGCTATAGACTACAACCATGCCCTCGAATTTAACAAAAGCCGGTGCCATCCCACATAAAATTAATATTTGTCAATAGAAACATGTCATACCTTACTAAGCCCGCATACCTTACCAACGATCAATACGTATGTATGCATGGGCCCCAATGCTAACGGTTCATCCTCATCCGACGGCGGAGAGCATGTCGCCTTGCTCCATATGATCCAACGGATATCGCGCAAGTAAATTGCATGATTGTTAACTCGCGATGAGAGTGGTTTCTCCTGATTTCTTGAGGCCACGTGTCAGCCTATAACACTGATCGCGTCCAAATGGGGAATACCGTTTACCTTACAAAGGTGGTGCGATCAAAACTGTCGGGTTCAGCTCTAAACCACGCTCACTATTCACTCCTTCATGGTTCCACTCTCAAGGTTCCATGATAATCCACGTTCTGGTTACTTCTCCGACCTAGGGTTCCTTCACGCTCTCCAACGCCTTACTGCCATTGAAATTTTCCTCTTGTTCATCCTTCGCGCGCCATACCAAACGAACTCGGCACGACTATTTCGTGGAGATGCGATGCATTACATATGCCACGGTTTATGTCTTATGGTTCCGACAAGGTTAGTGTCAATTCTTCAAATCGATGCACCAATCCTTGGTTCATTCAGTTGCCTACACATTCACAACACTCTCCTTTCTAAATACACAGGCAGGCTCTTAACTCAACTTATAGAGTCCTGCTCCTTCGCAAGGTTCGACCAATCCACAATACACCGTTCACATAGAATCCCAGATTCTCTGTGTGCATTCAATCCAGACACTTCGGAACGGAGATAAACACATTACTCCAAAATACAAAGGTTATTCAAGCCCCCAATTACACAGGACATCATTCTTCATCAAGAAACATATATACATTCACACATGATTTAACTCGACAAATGCACAATAATACTGAAACAATTCTTCATTATACAGTGACACTACTTACAACTTCTGGCTCGGCCAGATCTTCGTTCGATTGGCCCTTCTCCTCTATTCTACAGTCCTTTGTAGCCTATGCAGTTCTCTCTACGGGTCTATGCAAGTCTATCGACTCTGTCACAGAGGTTTATTTTTATATCGATTACAAAGAATCGATTCAAATTTCTCGATGACTCTTGGAATCCTAAAATTAGCCTAACTTCTTAAACTGACTCAACTCCTCTAACGCTCAAAACTCTTCATATCTCTAACTCTGAGACTAACCCTCTGACAAATAGAGACGGACTATCTCTTCCTATGCCCACTAATCATTCGAACAATTACATTATTTTCCTCTCTACATTAAACTAAAATCACTCGATTTATTCAGTAATTACATGACCAAGAAAATATAAGACCCCCTAAGTCTACCTATATACAAAATATTGGTTTGAGCCTAATAATCCTGCATCAGACTCCCCAGGTTAAAACAGTTCATGATCTCCTGATCATGTGCTTCATCTTTATCTGCCTAGATCCCATACTTTGTTCTGCAACTGACCATCCATTGCAGTTTTATTCTTTCACATTCCTCTTGGCTTCCATATATTGGTCTGCATATTTGCACTGGCTATGCCCTCACAGTCTGTGACTGTCTTCTTCTTGCTGCTGCTGATTTTCTGCTTCCTTGTTGTTGTCCTTTTTTGAGGCATCTTCTGCATCAGTTTTCTCATAAATTCAATTTCTCTGTCTAATCTTTCCTCTGACTGCTGGACACTTACTTCCATTTGTTGCACTCTTATTTCTTCAGTTCTTACTGCTTCCCTATTCGCCGCCCAATCATCCATACCCTCTCTGCAACAGTAAAACTTTTGCTCCTCTGCTGGCAACACTTCAGCTTGTTGCTTCAACATTCTCTCCGGCAACACTCCAAGTTGCTATTTTGGCCTTTTAATCACTTCTCTGGATGTTTTCTGCAAACATTCTCGCCATCTTCTTTATCCAAACAATTCTTTATTATGCTGCAACTCAATTCAGCATCTTTTTCTTCTGTCTTGGAAATACTCAGAAATTGCCTTCCTTCTTATTGATTGACTCCAACAATCAAATCAAGTTCTCTAGCCACTGTATCTTCATCTTCTGTCAGAGTAAAACTCTGATTTTCCATTGTTGTAGCAGCTCCAACAGTCTGCCATATAGCCTTCTCTTTAACCTTCTCTTAGCTATTCGAACAAGCCAATTCCTCCTTGCTATCAATAGCAACAATCTTCTGCACATGAGACATGACTGTCTCATCTTCCTTCAGCTACTCATCTTCATTCTGCAACAGCTCCTTTTCTTTGTCATCTGTACGAACAACAAGTTCATTCACAGGAGGCATGACAGCCTCACCTTCCTCCCTCTGCAACAGTCCATCACCTTTCAGAACAGCTTCGAAAGATGGATTGTTTTCTGCTTTGCCTGTCAACACAGCCAAATTGTCAAATTTCAATTCACAAGACCCGATGGTCTTAATTGATGACTCAATCACCAATTTCGCTTTTGACAGTTCTAAGTCTTTCCCAAGACAAATGAAATCATGCAAAGGTTTTATGCAACTTGTGACACACAAGACATAATCTAAGTGTTTGATGCTCATTGTGATACGTAAGACCTGTGTAACACGCTCATCCCACATCTACCTACGTAATCGTCTAACCGAGTTAAACATGTGACGATAGGCTAATATGTTCAGGTTCAACCTCCTAGGTGACCTTAAGGAAGTGGAACTAACGGAAACACATCATACAAACCTTCCACATCAACAACAAGACTCCCAGGAACCATCCCAACCACTTGGGTAATTAGTCCCTGGTCCCACTGAGTTTTTAACCCACTTAACCCCCAAACACACACACAAGCTTGCATGCCTACATTTGGGAGGCTATGGACGCATGCACAAGCCTGAATGCATGCATCCAGGAATTAAATTTCCCTTACCTATGTTTGTGTCCATGATATTTAAGGAAAATTTTCAGGCCCAGATCCCAGGCCGCTGCCCATAACTCTATGAAAAGTTCAGAAATGAAATAAAACAACGAAACAATGGTACACAAGAAAACATTCGAATAAGGACTAGATTGGAACCCTACTAGCCATGACAGGATGTAATCTACAGGTTTAAATAACATATCTGAGCATAGGGGTCTCATACTTATCTGAGAATTACTAAGAACCATAGTTTCTACATAAAATTAACTTCATTATAGTCTATTTAGGCATAGATACATTTTTCATTCAATTACGAATCAAAACGTGATGAGAGCCATACTTCACCACCATCATAAAACTTAGTCATAACCAGCATGTATGAAAAATAAATGACAAGCACATAAAAGCCATATAATCCATATGATAACAAGAATATTTACCCATTAATACAAGGGAAAAAGAGATTTTATTTCCACAAGAAAAATGCAACCAAGTTTGGGACTTCCACGTTCCACCCGACCATAGACATGGTTGAACCAAATCTCTCTTCATCCAGTCACCCCTGTGCCATATTCTAAGCATGAATGTGGGATCTCATAAACCAAATCAATCAAAACCAAACCAAGGCTTCCAGAGGCCAAACCACCTCAACCAAAAACCAATGATTCCAGCTAACAATCGTACATCACAACCATCATGGATTGGTCTCTACCCAGGTTTTTCCAAGGCTCCAGAGCATTTTTTCCAACCAGGGCTTCCATGACTAGTAACTCAACCCCAACTGTTACAGGGCTTCTAGAGTTTTTTTCCAGCAATGGCTTCCAGGACTAGTAACTCAACCCACCTAGGGATTCTAGATCATTTTTCCAACAAGGCTTCCAAGACTAGTAACTCAACCCACAATTTTCCTCTAGGCTTCCAAAGTGTTTTTCCAACCAAGGCTTCTAGGAACTAATAACTCAACCCACAGCTAAAGGAACATGAGAACCAACCAAAAAACAAGCAATGAAACTGAACTAACATCACCATGGTTATCCAGGAAATGGCAAGGCTAGAAAAATCCACTATCAATCCAGGCAATCCTCCATGACAATGACAAATCATGACCAAGAAACCACATGCATGCACCATAGATGCCAAAACTAGTAAGGAAAACATACATGCAACTTGATACCTATAATAAAAACTTGTTGTAGCTACTTGATCTGAAAATGAAAGTATAAGTTTTGTTGTTCAAAGTATTCATAAATTAAGTGTGCAAATTGTTTGAATAGTCTTGCAAGTGAAACAAAGTGTTTTTGATAACTGTTTATGAATTTTGGTGTGAGGGAGTGTTGCTTTAATTTACTGTTTAACAACTTTATTCTAAATAACACAGCAGAATAACTTCACCATAAACACACAACAACATGATGAGGTAGTTCACCCCTCCTGGGATACATATGCTGGGTCCAAGGCTCCCAATGGGCATGTCCTTGATATATTATGATGCCTAAACATACCAAACCAACTGTGAAAATGAATTCAGAACACATAAAGAAGCTAAGAATTACTCTTATTTCACCTAAAACAATGAAGTGTAGTCCAATGCAGCTCCATTTCCCTCAAGGCCCTAATGGCTTCCCAAGATTCTCTGAAGTAAAAATGGTTGAAAGGCACCTGTGTTGGCTCTGCAACCTATTCCAATGGCTCCAGAATGCTGAGAATACCCGAAATAAAAAAATAATTCACTCCAAAAGGTTCAGTAATGTGAAATTTATGACCAAAATAGTATTTGCCCAATCTGGCCTAAAAAACTCCACCAAAAATGGAATAACTGAAGTTAGGCCCACTAACAATGGAAATGGAGCCTAAATTGGTAGAATCCGCCCAAATCTGTCAGAACCGTTAGATTTAATAATAAATGTTAGGTGGGTGGGGTCACATGGACCACCGCCCAACCCGCCGGGTTAACCGTCAACTAACGGTTTCAAAAACCATGGTCATAAACTATTATGTAACCCCTCCACCGTTTAACATGTGAACGCGGATAACAATCTGCAAATGCCGTGTAACCGTTGACTAGTTTGTAGGATGGTCACGGGACCGCGGTCATATTGATGCGAGGCTAGTCCTGAGGGGCTAGCCCCTTCATTTTTCCGCCACCATGTAATTTAAACCATATATAAAACTTAAACCCCATTGATATTAATAACCAACGAACATCCCAATGGTAAAGCATGGGCACGCTAAACCGTAGGTCGCGGGTTCGATGCCTAGGACCTCCAAATAATTTTTGAACAAATTCCATTTTTTTCCGACCTGAGGCCACGTGGCAGCCTCCGGGTCTGCCACGTGGCAATCCCTCATTGGTCTGAAATAAAACAAGTCAAATCATTGTGTAATCTGAACTTGACACTTGTCGGCCACTAATTGGTCCTCAGGGAATATTTCATGGAATATTCCAAGGAATATTCCCAGAATATTTCGAGGAATATTTCGAAATATTCTTTTTTTAATATTTGCCAAATTCAAAAGTCAACCCTGGTCAAACTGATTTTTGAAGGAATTTGAAAATTTCAAACTTGACTAACTTTCACATACAATGTCGGATTTGAGTGCAGTTCGCAGCACCAAGATCATATCGACCAGGCCTATCTAGTCGTTCTAGTTTCAACCAATTCTGAGCAGTTCCAATTTTGAGCATTTTTTCACTTAGGACATGATCACCTGATCACACCTCCCCATTGGGAAGATTTTGGACCCCAAAAGCCTTAAATTAATTTTTAAGAAGATGAGGGTACAAGTCCCTCACCTTTTCCACCTCAATCCACTTTTCCTTACTCGGTTTGTTGCCTTTAAGACCAACCCGAACATAATCAACATTTCCCCTCCTTGAAGTGTGTGTCCTTCTGTCAAGGATAGCATCCTCTTTCAACTCATCCAAAAATTCTAGCGAGAAATCCTCTATGGATGGCAGCTGAATGTCACTTTCACAAATCAATAATTAAAGGAGGTTCATACAAACGTAAATTTTCCACATTCACAACGGAATACATTTTCATGTATGAAGGCAAATCTAATTGAAAATCATTATTTCCAACTTGTTTAAGGATCTTGAATGGACCATAATGAATAGGCTTTAGCTTTTTACTTTCTCCTTGCATTATTTCCTTACTAATATGCAACCATACCTCATCCCCTTCTTGAAACTTATGATCAACTCTGTGCTTATCATGTGTCTCCTTGTACTTGCCTTGAATTTTTTCAAGCTGTTCTTGAACCTGCTGATGTATGAGCTGAATTATTTCAATGAACATGTGAGCTTTGTCAATGTCACTATGCCCATGAATGGCCACATCCTTCTCAAGAATGAAATCTAAAGGTGACTTAGGCAAATACCCAAAAAGCTTCAAAAGGTGAAGTATTTGTAGAAGAGTGCTTGGCCCGGTTGTAAGCATGTTGAATGTAATGCAAGTGCTCATCCCAAAGCTTGGGATGCTTGCTGCAATAACCTCTCAAAATATGTACAATGGTTTTGTTCACTACCTCTATTTGGTCATCTGTTTGTGGATGGAAAGCAGTACTCTTCTTCAACTTGGTGTCCATCATCTTCCATAAATTGGACCAAAAATTCCCAACAAATTTGGAATCCCTGTCACTAACAATAGAAGTAGGCAAGCCATAATGAACCCATACATGTTGAAAATATAAATCAGCAGTTTGTTCAATAGTTATATATTTCTTACATGGCTTAAGAATACACATCTTGCTGAAAAAATCAACTACTACATAAAGATAATCATGATGCTTTCTAGGTAATGGTAGCCCTCCAACAAAATCCATAGAAACACTTTCCCATGGACTAGAAGGTACCGACAATGGCATATATAAACCAAGCTTCCTATTGCTAGGCTTGCTTGTAGCACATAATGAACAACCTCTAATGAAACGTGAAACACTATCTACCATGTGAGGCCAATAACAATACCTCTGTAAATGTGCCACCGTTTTTCTTACCCGAAATGTCCAGCTATGAGAGAAGAATGAGCTTTTGTCATGATGCTTAGTCTCTCCCCCTATGGTATACATAACTTGCCCATATGAAATAGCAAATTATTATGCAAATGATAATCATTCTCCTAAACATGATTCCCTTCACTCAAGTTAGCATACACATCCTTAAAATCAACATTTGATGCATACTGTTCTATGTAGCTCTCATGTACAATAGAATAATTCTTAAGTAAAGTACTAGCACTAATAATAGGCCTTGAAAGCACATCATCAACCTTATTGTAAATACCTTTCTTGTACCTTATTAACAAGTGAAATTGTTGTAGGAAGCCCATCCATCTGAAATGTTGTTACTGCTGTAATTTACTTTGTGATTGCAAGTACTGTAAAGGCTGATGGTCGGTATGAACAATTTTTTCTTTGCCCATCAAATAGTGTTTCCATTTTTTGACACTTTGTACCAATGCATAAAACTCTTTATCATATGTATGATAATTCACAACAGCACCATTAAATGTCTCAGAATGAAATGCAACAGGCTTACCATGTTGTAAGAGAACTGCACCCATAGCGTAATCACTAGCATCTATCTGAATCTCGAATGGCTGTCTCAAGTCCGGTAATGCAAGGACTGGAGCTGAACTTATCTTCTCTTTCAAAGACTCAAAATATTTTTGTTGCTTGCCTCCCCATTGGAAAGCACCCTTTACACTAGTCACTGCATGCATAAAAGCTGCTATGGCAGAGAAGTTAGAAATAACTTCCTCCAATACTGAGTTGCACCCAAAAAAACTTCTTACCTCTATAATGGATTTGGGAGTAGGCCAATTCTCACAATGGCTTCTACTTTGGAAGGATCAATTCTCAAAGTTCCTCCTCCTACTATGTGTCCCAAATAAATCAAAGAAGTCTTTCCAAATTCACACTTTGACATTTTAAGAAATAACTGATTTTTCTTCAAAACATTAAGTACTTTCTTAACATGCATGACATGCTCTTCTCTAGTCTTGCTGAAAATTAAGATGTCATCTAAGTAGACAATAACAAAATCATAAAGAAAAGGATGTAAGACATCATCCATTACCCACATGAAAATTGCAGGTGCATTGCATAAACCAAACGACATAACAAACCACTCAAAGAGTCCCTGTTTGGTTTTAAATGTTGTCTTCCAAATGTCACTTTCTGCAATTCTAACTTGATGATAACCAATACGTAAGTCTAACTTAGTGAAATATTTAGCATCTTTTAGCTGATCCAACAAATCATCTATCCTTGGAAGTGGGTAACGATTCTTTATCGTTATTTTGTTCAATGCCTTGAAGTCCACACACATGCGCCAAGTTCCATCTTTCTTTAGAATCAACACTATCGGTGACCCACATGGTGAAGTGCTTGGTCTTATGAATCCTTTGTCTAACAAGTCTTTAATTTGCCTCTTGCTTTCAGCATTCTCCATGATAGACAAGCGGTACATGCCGATGTTAGGAAGAGGACAATCTTGATGTAAATGGATTTCATGCTGAATCTCCCTTTTAGGAGGTAAAGCTGTCGGTTCCTAAAACATCTCATGATGTGCATCAACTAGATCATATAAATATGATTTAAGATTGGAATCACAATTTTCAAATGAATCATGATTCATATCAACCTTGGGCTTAACCATAAGAAGCAAAAAACTCTTACTAGAATTTACTAGCCTTTTTACATGTCCCACATTTACCATCGCTATATTTGCCTTCTTGCGATGTGCTCTAACAATGAACTCCTTACCATCTTTAAAGAGATAATATTTATTTTCCTGGCGATGGAAGATCGCTTTCTTGTCAAATAAGTAAGGACTTCCCAAAACAATTCCTGATATATCAAGCGGCACCACATCAAGTTCAACTGTGTCAATAAAGTGTGAAGTTATGGCGAATCGCAATATGCACTTTCTTGAGACTTGTAAATTTGCATCCTTGCATATCCACCCAAGTGGATAAGGTTTTGGATGTGGAATGGTCTCAAGTTTAAGTTGTTTGACCAAGTCTTCTAATATGAGATTTTCTTGTGACCCACTGTCAAACAGTGTGTCAATTTTAGTATGTTTTGAGACTACCCTCACATGGAACAACTCAATTCTTTCTTCCTCATTAGGAGCTCGTACATGACAGTTTGAAGTAGTATTGCTTGGCTTAGTTTCAGTTTCCTTTCCCTTCATACTTTTCAAACCCATGGTTGCAATTTTGGTTTCATCACCTGAATCATCACCTAAATCTTGAGGTGTAGTTGTAGTAGTTGCAGTTTTCTTCTTTCCCTTGTTTTGTTAAACTGATTTCCTTTTTCAGGATGTAATTTCCAATAGTTTTTCTCTTCATGGCCCTCTCTTGAACAATGTTTACATATAAATTTCCCCCCCTCTTGTTTGATAGATGCATTCTTTTTTCCTTTTCCCTTAAATGTTTTACCTTTTTTCTTCCCTTTGAAAGGCTTGTTTCTACCCTCATCAAAAGTGTTTTTCCCTCTAGCCTCTAAATGCGTAGCTTGTACAAAAACTTCGTCTAGACTAGTAGGATTGAACATAAGGATAGTATGTTTAAAGTAACTGTGCAAACCACCTATAGATTTCAGCAAAGTATCTTGACTTTGTAAGTCTACCCCTAATAAGAGTGCTCTTCTCCTAAATTCTTGGGTATAGTCTTGCACATTCTGTCCCTTAAGCTGTCTAAAGTTTTTCCAATTCATTGTAGCCTTTTGTAGATGAGCTAATGGATAAAATTGCTTCTTGATTGCAGTAATAAATTCAGTCCATGATAAAGTAATCTTACCATGTTTCTTAATTTCATCCTTGGTCTTGGCTTCCCACCATACTAATGCTGCTCCATCCATTCTCAACGAGGCTAGTTGTATCTTGGTGTCGTCATCATGAAGGTTTTGAATCCTTAGATAAACTTCCAATTTTCTGATCCAATTGTCAAGTTTCTCTGCATTGAATTCACCGTTAAACATAGGCAATTCAAATTTGACATCAAGCTTTAAAAAATGACTTTTACCAGTGGTTTTAGACTTATGAGATTGATTTACCGAAGTCGAGGAAGATGATGTAGAGGAAGAGGATGAAGATGGGGATGGTGGATCACCATTTCCTCCATGTCCTTTCTTTGACTGATCATTACTCTTCTTTCCTCCTGAGGAACCCTCTCCTTATTTCTAGTTTTTTATACCCTTCTCCAGTAATCCTACCATTTCTTTCTTGGTAGAGGATCCTTACCATCTCAATCATATCCAAGAAAGATTTTCGGAATACCCGTTCTTATTCCTTGGGATCCATCTCTTCAGGAGTTTCTCCATCTCTTGAAGACATGCTTGAAGCTGCTTCTATGGCTCTTGGAGGTGGTTCTCTGACCCTTCTTGGTTGTGGATTAGTTTATGCACTAACCTAGTTTCCTTCACCTCTCTTGAGTTTAAGCCTAGTAAGCATGAAAACTTGCAAACAAATAACTTATCTTTGCATAAAACAAATGCTGAGTAAAAACTCTAGCTTCTAAGGCTCTAATATTGAGCTTTGATACCAACTGATCTGAAAATGAAAGTATTTGTTTTGTTGTTCAAAGTATTCATTTCCATTAAATTAAGTGTGCAAAGTGTTTTAATAGTCTTGCAAGTGAAACAAAGTGTTTTTGATAATTGTTTATGAATTTTGGTGTGAGGGAGTGTTGTTTTAATTTAATATTTAACAACTTTAATCTGAATAAAATAGTAGAATAACTTCACCATAAACACACAACAACATGATGAGGTAGTTCACCCTTCTTGGGCTACATCTGCCGGGTCCAAGGCTCCCAATGGGCATGTCCTTAATATATTATGATGCTCAAATTGGTAATACAGTTAGAAAAAGGCCTAAACATACCAAACCGGCTATGAAAATGAATTTATAACATATAAAGAAGCTAATAATGACTCTTATTTCACCTAAAATAGTGAAGTGTAGTTCAATGAAGCTCCATTTCCCTCAAGGCCCTGATGGCTTCCCAAGCTTCTCTGAGTAAAAATGGCTAAAAGACACATTTTTTGGCTTTGAAACCTATTCCAATGGCTCCACAATGCTGAGAATACCAGAAATAAAAAAAATAAAAATTCACTCCAAAAGGTTCAGTAATGTGAAAGTTATGACCAAAACAGTATTTTCCCAATCTGGCCTAAAAAAACTCCACCAAAAAATGGAATAACTGGAGTTAGGCTCGCTAACAATGGCAATGGCACCTAAATTGGTGGACTCCACCCAAATCTATAAGAACTATTAGATTTAATAATAAATGTTAGGTGGGCGGGGTCACATGGACCACCGCCCAACCCGTCGGGTTAACCGTCAACTAACGGTTCAAAAACTGTGGTCATAAACTGTTATGTAACCCCTCCGCCATTTAACATGTGAACGCGGATAAAAATCCGCAACCGCTATGTAACCATTGACTGGTTTGTAGGATGGTCGCGGGACCGCGGTCATATTGATGCGGGGCTAGCCCCTTCAGTTTTCCGCCACCATGTAATTTAAACCATATATAAAACTTGAACCCCATTGATATTAAGAACCAACGAACAGCCTAATGGTAAAGTGTGGGCGCGCTAACCCATAGGTCGCGGGTTCGATGTCTAGGACCTCCATATAATTTTTGAACAAATGCCATTTATGTCCGACCTGGGGCCACGTGGCGGCCTCCGGGCCTGCCACGTGGCAATCCCTCATTGGTCCGAAATAAAACAAGTCAAATCATTGTGCAATCTAAACTTGACACTTGTTGGCCACCGATTGGTCCTCAGGGAATATTTCATGGAATAGTCCTAGAATATTCCAAGGAATATTCTGAGAATATTTTTTTTAATATTTGCCAAATTCAAAAGTCAACCCTGGTCAAACTGATTTTTGAAGGAATTTGAAATTTTCAAACTTGAATAACTTTCACATACAGTGTCGGATTTGAGTGTCGTTCACAGCGCCATGATCATATTGACGAGGCCTATCCAGTTGTTCTTGTTTCAACCAATTCTGAGCAGTTCCAATTTTGAGCATTTTTTCACTTAGGACATGATCACCTGATCACTAATAATCTTGATGTCCTCTCATGCTTTTTTTCTCTTCCTTTGCCTTCTTACTCTAAATCACCAAGTATGCCACACCCTCTAATATTTCTCCTATAAAACTTTAAATATCCAAGAGTATGAGAGAGAGAGAGAGAGAGAGAATTTCAAGTCCCACTAGAACAACTGGTTGAGGATGGGCCTCGTCGAAGCGACCCAAGAACAAACCTCACAGAGGTTTTTGTGTCCATGCTAGGGGGAGGAGACAAGTTATCTTAGTTTTGGTGTGTCCTAGGTTGGGTGCGATCCTCTGGTGATTTTGACGGCTTAGATGCCCCTAGGTCATGGTTTCCCAAGCCACTGGTCAAGCCTGATGCTGTCTTTGATGAACTCAGACCACTTAACAAACAAGAGAGAAAGAGAGAGAGAGAGAGAGAGAATAATTAGAGCTACAAAAATGCACTGACCAAAAGCTTGATAACTGATCCTCAAATCCTTTTTATCATTGAGGCCTATATTTTCTTCATTTTCCATTATTTTCCTTCAATTTCCTCCTAACATGAAACCTATGACCTTTCACCTTCCTTTTCTCCCATTTTCCATTATTTTCATAAATAAATGCCATTAAATGCCAGTTTTCCTTTCCAAAGCCTTTTCCATTTCCTTTGCCACTTTCCTTTAGCCATAATAACCGAAATTAACACCTACTTGGATGTTTTTCCTACCATTCAGCTTGGAATATGTGTCTCATGAACTTGGTCTTATATTTTTTACATGGATTTTTTAACCAAGGTTGTTACAACCTGATGAATATGCAATCATGCAATCAATTAAGGAAGGAAACAATGATTGAATATGAATCACAAAAATAGAAAGACAAAAATAGAAGTATAAAAACAAAATGTGAAGAAGAAAAATTAAAACCAAATGGTATTTCTAGGATGTTTGTCAGAACTTAGGAAGAGTTATCATTAAATATAAATCAACATGGATCAAGATATGACAAAGGAAACACCTGGAATATTCGAGATTACTCAAAACCAGTTCAATTTGTGAGCACAAAATTTCTTGAAGATGTCCAAAATGTTGAAAACAAATGCCAACAATGTCAAAGAGTTGGTCACATGGGGAGTTAGTGTTTTGATTTCCACCCTTGTATTAATTGTGGGAATACAAAACACCTATCAGAAAAATGTATAAAGTACAAATAGGTTAAGAATACAATTCATAATGGATGGATCAATCCTTGGATATGGAATATACAAGTAAATAAGTTGCATAAGTCTTACCACGTAGTCAATGCAAAGGTAACGACACAGGAAAAGGAAGAAATAATAGAAGAAAAAAATTATCAAGCAATTATTCCAAATGATTTTGTGCATGACCTAGATTCAATTCTATCAGTTATTTAAATTTAGAAATGGTACAATCCACACCTCAAGGTGGGGAAGAAAAATGATAAAAGTAACTCTCTTACACCATTAAAGGGAGGAGGGGAGAGTAACTTGATGAA
Organism: Pinus albicaulis; assembly: GCA_034641835.2. Classification (NCBI taxonomy): domain Eukaryota; kingdom Viridiplantae; phylum Streptophyta; class Pinopsida; order Pinales; family Pinaceae; genus Pinus; species Pinus albicaulis. The sequence continues at coordinate 589,880,243 of CM076583.1, read as the reverse complement.
AGAGATATGGTTAGTGGTAAACCAAGAACCACCACATTATTCAATGTAGATTAGTTAGTGGTCATCCAAAAACTACCACATTATTAAAAATGGATTAGTTAGTGGTAAATCATAAACTACCAGTTTCAATGGAAGATGGTTAGTGGTAAACCAACAAATCCACCACATAAAGAATCAAAATATCCATATTATATCCTTTCAAAAAACTTCTCACCTTGCACATGACTGGGGGGAATATTTGATATCAAGATTCAAGATTCGAAGTAATTCAATCAAGATTTGGGAATTCAAAAATAGAAATCAGTCTCCTCAACAATAATCATTTCAGTTATCCATTGGGAATGTTTATAAAAAATAGTTGTTCACTTCTAGATGTTGACAATTTTCCAAGCATGTCTTTGTTAGATCTTAGTTCAACAATTTTAGATTAAAGATGACATAAATTATTGGTACAATTATTCAAACTTGTGATTGAGGGGGTTTGTTATTGTGAGTCTGTAGACAATCAAAAAGTATAAGAACACAATTGTTATGAGTTGTAAACCTTATCTTTAATGAGGTGTTGTCACAATCCACTAATAATTTATTAGTTAGATATATATCTAGAATGGTATGATTGATCTGCTATAAATTCATATTTCAGATCAGTACAATGGTTTGAGAGAATGTCTTAAGGACATTTTCGCCCCTTTACTTGTATTATCTTGCTTTCTCCAGTTTCCAACAAAAGGTCTCTTCAAAATAAACACCTCTTCTCTATGAAAATCATTTTGTCATGATCCTTTCTTTATGTTTGTCAAGTGATTAATTTGATTTGTACTTGTCCTTGTATACCCATTTGAATATGATTGATTTGGTTCTAGATGGAGGGCCCACCAACTTCCATGTTCCATTCTTTATGGGAGTGTCACACAGGCTTATACACTGCTTATTTCCATTCATTATGAAAACCAGATTATTTAAAGTAAGTTGGTTCAGAGTTAGTAGATTCAATTCACAATTCACTTCAATTCACAATCATATGAAACATCCATATAATCTACATCAACTCAATAAAAATTATCTACATCATCTCCATCATGTCTATTGAAACCTCTGGTTCCTGTCTTTCTGACCTCATCAAGATGAACACTTTCAAGTGTTTTGGTGAGCCATTTTGGAGGACCTTTATGATATTTTCAAGGTTGATCCATTGATTTAGATGGGGCCACTTCAATATTTAGCCTTCTAATCCTCTCAATCACATCACTTAAAGGATATTCCTGATTTAAATAAATGGCCAAAACTTTATGAGCGGGAGACAATACTTCATAAGGAGATTCCATAAATTGATCCAAGATATGGACCCCCCCTTAAAGATGTGGAATATCATTATCAAATTCATGATATGTCTTTGCATGATTGAATTTATCCCAACAATCAATTTATTTCTCAACAATGTTGTCAACGTTGGAAGATTCAAGAAAAAATACATCTTTAGAAAGAAAAAAATGTCTTATTTACCTCATTGTAAAGATGATATGCCTTGGCAGTATCTAAATACCCCAAGAAGATACGTTTCTAATTCCTTGCATTAAGGTTTCTTCTTCATTCATTGGGAATCAAGGCATAGTAGGTGGAACCAAAAACCCTGAGATGCCTTATCAAAGGAATGTAGTCATACCACATTTGATAAGGACTCTTATTTCTGAGAGCATGAGATGTACATCTATTTTTTGCATACATTGGAGATAGAATCGCATCATCCTTATTGCTTCAAAATTTAGCAGATCTTGTGAGAGAACTCACCAAACAAGGACTAGACCAAGAGACAACACTATGAAGTGTTTCCCACTATTACCACAAGCACCACCTTTTTTTCTTTAGTGGATTTTCATGATAAGGGAGGATTCCTTATGTAGGTCACCTAATGGATATTCAATTCTAAGGCTTGGAGGTGACAAGGATAGGATTAAGAGATGTACTCAAATTAAGGATAACGCTCAAACTAGCATAGATAAGGAAAATCATGCCCTTCTCATACCTATATAGGGCACAAGTGACCTAGGGTTCGTGAAGAGGAAATGTTAACATGATCATCTAGGCACACAAGACCAATAAAAGGATTGAAAATATGAATGTGATCAATTTTAGGGGAAAGAAGCCTTCAGCAAACCCTAAGTTGAATCCTAGAGCTATATCAGATTTTACCTAGGTAAAAAATTAACTAGGGATTATGACATTAGCCCTAAAATGGATAAAATTATCACACGAAAAGGATGATTTTAAGGTAATGAGTTTCCAACCACATGTGAAACCCTTCCCCAACCCAACATATGCACCCTGGTTGAATTTTGACACTAACCCTAGCCTAATGGTTTGCCTTATAGGGCCAAAAATTTGAGGGACGAGAGAGAAATTAGGTCTTACGCAAAATTTATGGTGTGATTAAATATGTGTAAGAGGGTAGTACTTGATCTTGGGTGATGGAGTCTAGAGGGAGATCTACTTATGAAAAATATAAGCCTAGAATGGAGTAAGGATAGTGAAAAACCCTATTTTCATACACTAGATATCATTTTATGAGGTAATAAAGTCATTGAGGAGAGATTAACATGAAGGATAAATCAAGGGTCACACAATTCTTAAAGGGTAATGCATGCAATACCATTCCCAATATTTCATAGAAAAATATTGTTAAATTTGGCAACTAGGGCCAAATTCCACCTTAGGGCAACTCATTTGATGGAGATGATGATTGCATTGGATTCCTCTTTTCAGGAGGTCCAATATTGATCTAAATATCATCTCATTCGGGCAATTAGAAGTGTAATTTTGAATTTATTCTCTCACATATGCAAATTGTTCAGGTCGGCCTGAACTTAATGTAAGCTCAAGAAGCCCAATGGATGTGTCTCTTCACCCACAATGAATTGTATAAAGAGGAGTTACCTCTAACCCCATTTTTACATCATTCACTCACAAATTCTTCTCTCTCTCTTCATCAGATTGGTTCATACAGCTTGGGTATCCTCTCTCTCTCTCTCTGTCACACACACACGTGTGGCTGAAGGTCTTATTTCTAGGACATATTGTAGGCTAAAATTTCAGATTGTTTTCAAGCGTTGACCAAGTTGTTCTTGACCTCGTTTGACTACGTTTCGAAGGTTAAATTTTTTATTTTGAGAGGCCACATTGACTGGCACTAAAACCAAAAAATTCTAGGCATGTTGACCATAATTGACTTCAGGATTGACTGCAGTTTGACCGCAGAAATTGCAGCATATTTTATCTCTCCTTTGACCAAGTTTTATTGAGTTGTTTTGGGCTGCATTTTTCCTCTTTTTTAGGCTGAGTTTGACCAAGGAAGATCGAGCTGCATTGAGGAAGGTTTGTTGTTGATTTTACCAACATTGAATTTCTGGTTAGGGTTGAAGTTTGACTCCAATTGACTGCAGAATTTTACAGGGCTGATTTGACAGTGTATTGGGAAAGTGAATTTGATTTTTGTACTCTTTCTCTCTACTAAATTATTGAATAATATTAAGAAGAATTGATCAAAGGGTTTCCCCACAATGGGTTTTTTTCCCTGGCATTCGCCATATTTGGTGTTCGCTTGTCCTGGCTTGTCTTCTGTGATTGGTTTTATGTTCTATCTTCATTTATTGTCAATGTGATTAATGGTTAATGTGATTGTTACTGGAAATAATTAGATATTGTTATTGGGCTACTAAGGAACATTTAAGTAAATTGCGCTAAGCATATAACATACCATTGTTAACTAAAATTAACATGGTATCATAGCTCAGGTGAAGACAAAGCCCAAGAAAGAGAGAGAAAAGAAATTACTAAGAGATGTTGGACAAGGACAAAGCCTCAATGGCTTCCCAATCTTACTTCAAATCTGAGGATAAGCTCAATGCTAAATCTGATTATCATGCTTGGAAGATGTCTTTTGACTTGACTTTGGATGAAAATGATGTCATGGACTATGTGTAGGGAAAAGTTGTGGAGCCTCCTTCAAATGCTCTGTCTACTGCTAAAAAAAAGTACAAGAAAGGTGAGGTCAGAGCTAAGAAGATCATCAGGGACTCCATTCAAAAACATTTGGTTGCTTACATTTATGATTTGGGAACATCTAAGGAGATGTATGACAAGTTGGTTGGGATGTTCAAATAAAAAAATGCAAACCAAATTCTCTTTCTTAAGAACAAGTTGAAGGACATCGAGATGGATAAAGTGGAGTCTATCCAATCCTACTTCATGAGGATTACCGAAATTAGGAATGAACTTCTATCTATGTGAGAAGTTGTTGTTGATAGGGATCTCACTCTTATTTCTCGTGGAGGTCTCCCATGAGCTTGGGATGTGTTTAACACCACTATTCTTAACAACGAAGGGATTACTAGTTTCGATAAATTTTTGACTAGATGCACTCAAGAAGAAATGAGGATGATGGAGAGAGACAAGCCTTCAAATGGAAATAAGCCCACTGCATTTTCCACTCATACTAAGAGGAAGAACAATTTTGATACAAAGAAACAAGGTCAAGGATTCAAGCAGGGATTCAAAGAAGGAAGAAAGGGAAGAAGCTTCAATTGTAATAGGTTTTTCCACTATGCTAGAGAGTGTTCTCTTAAGAAGGATACACTACCGGATGATAACAACAACAACAACCGCAAAAATTTCAAAGGAAATGGAAATAAAAGGAATAACAGGTTCAATAAAAAAGGAAATAGGAATGCTCCTACTCTTCAATATGGAAATGTTCGACCTCCCAAAAGGTCGAGAAACTCCGGGTATGAGGAAACTAATGTTGTAGAAAATAAAAAAGAATTTTATCTTATTTCTGACCTCACTACTTCCTTTCCTCCAGACACTTTGGATAAGTGTCTCATTGATAGTGGTTCCTCAAGGCAGTTCACTAGGTACAAGGGGGCCCTCTCTAATTTGATTGAAAAGAAAACTAATTTGGAGATCATACTTGGAGACAATGCCACCTACCGCATGAAAGGGATAGGGATTGTCACACTTCATTGGAATCAAAGTCAAATCCTTCATCTACAAGATGTATTTTATGTACCTAATTTGTAAAATAACATGGTATCTATCTCTGTGATGGAATACAAAGGATTCAAGGTAGAATTTGTTTATGGAAAAGTATGTATTTGGCAAAGGAACCTGAAAGATGAATTTACACTTTGATTTAGGGTTGAAGTTCTCTATCTAGTTGGAGGAAGTCCTTTGGGAGCTATGACTTGCGACACTTCTCTTCAATCTGAATTATGGCGACTTGCTGACCTTCATTACAAATCCTTACCTGATTCAAGGAAGATGGTCATAGGTATGCCTGAATTCAACATATATCATGAAGGTTTTTTTCAAGGTTGTGCAACTGGAAAAATTACAACGGGACCATTCCCCTCAAGTGAGATTCAAATCACCGACATTATTCAATTTATCCACTCTTATTTATCTAATATGTTTCTCATAACATCTTTGGAGGATACTTTTACTATGCAATTTTTCTGGATGACTTCTCCAGAAAAACATGGATCTATTTCTTGAAGAAGAAGGACGAAGTGTTCAAATGGTTCCACTCTTTCAAAGCCTTGGTTGAAAGTCAAACAGGGAAGAAGATCAAAAGATTGAGGACCGATAATGGAACAAAATATGAGTCAAATGAATTCAATGACTATTGTAGAGAAGTTGAAATTAAGATGGATACCACTACTGCATACACTCCTGAGAAAAATGGAGATGTCTAAAGGAAGAATCGAACAATCATAGAAGTTACTTGTGCCATGCTTCGTGACTAAGGCCTACTGGAGTTCTGATGGGGAGAAGTTTCCAACACTGTCTTATATGTTCAAAATAGATGCACACATCAAACATTGGACTTCAATACACCCGAAGAAGCTTTCACCGATAAGAAACCTGATGTTTCTCATTTTATAATTTTTGGTTGTCCTATGTATTTTCATGTGCCAAAAGAGAAAATAAACAAGCTAGACGCATCTGGGAAGAAAGGAACATTTGTGGGCTAGATTGAAACTTCAAAGGCATATAGAATCTATGTGCCTAGTCAAAGAGAAGTTGAAATCATTATTGATGTCACCTTCGATGAATATTCTGCCCTTGGGAATGTCATAGATCTTCTTATCCCAAGGAAGGACAATGATGATGATGTAAGAAATCTGGATGAATCTTTGTCTGATGACTTGATGCCTGATGTTGAAGGCCCAATGGGTTGCATTGATTCACCTCATGATGAACCCTCTACCTCAAGGAAAATACCTTCATGGCTCAAATACACGCTCGAAGATGTTAAAATACATATTTCTCCAAGAGGGACATTTCATGAAAGTAAGAATTCGAATAGGTACCAAGGGTACTTAGCTACTATGAGTACAATTATTCAAACTACGCCATGTGTGTTCAAAGAAGTTGTGAAGCACCAAGTATGGAAGGTGCAATGAGTGAGGAATATGAATCGATCATGAAGAATGATGTCTAGGATGTGGTTCCTGGACCCAAGGAAAAGTATGTGGTCACTTCAAAATGGCTTTAAAAAATCAAACATGGAGTTGATGGAAGTGTTGAGAAATTCAAGGTCAGGTTCGTTGCTCGAGGCTTCTCTCAAAAATAAGGAGTGGACTATGACAATATATTTGCACCAGTTTCTCAATACACCACTATCTGATCTATCTTCGCTCCTGTCGTCTCTCAAGGATGGAGCCTACACTAATGGATGTCAAAACTACTTTCTTGCATGGCTCACTTAAGGAGGAATTCTATGCAAAGAAACCCGATAGGTTCGAAGTTCAAGATCGAAAGACACATGTATGCAGGTTGAAGAAATCCCTCTATGGGTTGAAGGAAGCCCTTAGGGCTTGGTATGAGAGGATTGATATTTATTTCATGAAGCTGAGATTTACAAGGAGTGAAGTTGACCCAAAAATATACTTTAAGGTTGAAAAGGATATGCCTCTCATTCTGGTACTTTATTTGGATGATCTCTTTCTGACAGTTGTAGACCCTCTCATTTATTAATGCAAGAGGGAGTTTCCTTTCGAATTCGAGATGAAGGACCTAGAGTTGATGCATTACTTCCTAGGTTTGGAGGTCTTTCAAAATCTAGGTGAGATTTTAATTTCTCAAGGAAAATACATTGTGAATCTTATCAAGAGATGTGGGATGGTGGATTGCAAGTTTGTGTCTACTCCGATGGAACTCAACTTCAAGAAGCCATGTGGAAGTGTTGTTGGGCCCGATTTTGAAAATCATTCCAAGTATCGACAACTTGTGGGGGCCCTAATTTCCTTGGTAAACTCCCATCCCTACATATGCTTCGCTATGAATACATTGAGTCAACTTATGGTTGATCCTCATCACATACATTGGATTGCTGCCAAGAATCTCCTTAGATATCATTGGGGCACAATCAACTATGGTTTGAGATACACTGTGGGGAATTTGAGGCTACATGGATATACTGATGCTGACTGGATTGGAAGTGTGGTGGATCATAAGAGAATATCTAGATGTTGCTTCTCATTGGGATCTGATTTGATATATTGGATGAGCAGGAAGAAGAAATTGGTTTCTTTAAGAATCATCGAGGCTAAATAGATTGTTTCTAGTATGGCATGTTGTGAAGTTTTTTGGATGACTGAGCTATTTGAGCATGTGTTGGATACCACCATGATCTACTGCGACAACCAAAGTGGGATTCACCTTTTAGAGAATCTCGTGTTCCACGACTTCTCCAATCATATTGATATCAGGTACCAATTTATTTAGGATATGGTACAACAAGGAGAAATAAGGCTACATCACATCAAGACTGATGAGAAGGTCACATACATTCTGATGAAGCCCTTAGGGAAGGTAAAATTCATAAACTTCCATGAGAAACTTGAAGTCAGGGAAAGATCCTCCTAAGAGGGTCTCGTATGAGTTCGACACTAAGCTCTCGGAGCTCCTCGGGGCTTGGGGTACTTCTTGGAGCTATGAATGACCATAGGGTGAGTGGTTCACCTTCCCCTATGATACCCAGTGATGGTTGAAATGTGTATATGGTGAGTGGTTCACCTTCCCCTATGATACCCACTGATGGTTGACATGTGTATATGGTGAGTAGTTTACCTTCCCCTATGATTGACATATGCATAGGATGAGTGGTTAACCTCTCTTATGACATATGAGCAGGATGAATGGTTCACCTTCTCATGTTGATGCCCTAGCATACATCCTACCCATGGAGTCTGGGACTCATGGGAAGTACTTCCCATCTAACCAATGAGTTGGGAAATGAGGATACGGGCCATAAAAATATCGATGGATGCATCATGTACCATCGTAATCCTTATGTTTATGATTCATGGTGTTCAACAACTTGATCTGGGATCAATTGAGGTTCTACTTCTTGATTGACTTTTGTTAGTGGAGAGTGGCAAGATCTTGTGACTCACTCTCGATAAAAATTCTTCTTCATTATTACTTCATGGTTCAGCAGAGAAGAGATGAAAAAGATGGTACATGATGATAGGATGGCATGATGATCAGTGACAAAAATTGGATTGGTAGGTGGAATTCTCCCTAGTTGAGAGGGAGTGTTAAATTTGGAAACTAGGCCCAACTTCCACCTTGGGACAACTCATTTGGTGGAAATGATGATTGCATTGGATTCCTCTTTTCAAGAGGTCCAATATTTATCTATAAATCATCTCATTTGGACAAGAATAAGTGTAATTTTGAATTTATTCTCTCACATGTGCAAATTGTTTAGGTCACCTTCAGCTTAATGTAGGCTCAAGAAGCCCAATGGATGTGTCTCTTCACCTACAACGAATTTTATAAATAGGAGTGACCTCTCACCTCATTTGTACATCATTACCTCACACATTCTTCTCTCTCTCTTCATCATATTGGTTCTTACAACTTGGGTATCCTCTCTCTCTCACACACACATGTGGTTGAAGGTCGAATTTCTAGGACATTGCAGGCTGAAATTTGAGACTATTGACCAACGCTGATCAAGTTTTTCTTAACCTCATTTGACAGAGTTTTGAAGGTAATATTTTCAATTTTGAGAGGCCGCATTGATTGGCACTAAAACCGAAAAATTCTAGGCATGTTGACCAACATTGAATTCAAGGTTTACTATAGTTTAGCCACGAAAAAATAAAACATATTTTCTCTCTCCTTTGACCGAGTTTGACTAAGTTATTTTGGGTTGCATTTGACCTCCTATTCAGGACAAGCTTGACCAAGGAATACCAAGCTTTATTGATGAAGGTTTGTTGTTGATTTGACCAATGTTGAATTTCTAGTTAGGGCTAAAGTTTGACTGCAGTTGACTTCAATTGTTTTTTTTTTAATTTGTTTTTTTTGTAAATTTTAAAATTTGCATTTTTTTCCTTATTATTATTATTATTTTTAATTTAAATTTTTAAATTTAATTTTTTTTTTTTTTTAATTTTTTTTTTTCTAAATTTTAATTTTGTAATTTTAATTATTTTAATTTTTTTTTTTAAATATATATATATTTTTTAATATATTGTTTTTTTTAATAAGTTAGAAAAATATGTTTTTGATTTTTTTTTTTTTTAATTTTTTGCGGAATTTTTGTTTTTTTTCTTTAAATTATGTGTTTTTTTTCTTCAAATTTTGTCATTTCCTTTGATATAATTTCCAAATATTTTTGTTTTTTTTATTTATTTTTGTTTAAATTTTTTATTTTTATGAGTTATTTTTGTTTTTTTTACATTTTTATTGTTTTTATATATTTTTTTAAATCTAAGTTTTGTGTTTTATTACCAACATGAAAATCACCACTCTAAAAAAAAAAGGTTGATGCAGCATCAATACGTTTCAAAATTAGCATGAAAATCACTACTCTAAAAAAAAAAGGTTGATGCAGCATCAATACGTTTCAAAATTAGCATGAAAATCACTGCTCTAAAAAAAAAAAGGTTGATGCAGCATCAATACGTTTCAAAATTAGCATGAAAATCACCGCTCTTAAAAAAAAAATAAAAAAAAAATTGATGCTGCATCAATACATTTCAAAATTAGCATGAAAATCACTAACATTTTAAAACAAATATTCATACTTCATAAATAAAAAATTTAGAGTGTCAAAAATGTGCACCAAAAAAAAAAATGGTGATTCTGCATCACCACTTTTCAAAATCGGGTGCTTTTTATGCTACCAAAAAAAAGTAGGTAACATTGCGGTTACCTATTTCATCGGTAAAATTGTTCAAATAGTCAAACCATTGACCAAGCCATAGTTGCCAATTGTCACAAAATGATTCTCTCAAATGAAATATTCCAGGGGAATATTCCAAGGAATATTTTGAAGAATATTCTTTTTTTTTTTATTTTTTCAAATTCAAAAAGTCAACTTTGGTCAATTGGATTTTGGAGTTTACTGGAGACTTCAAACCTCAGTAAATTTCACATACGACATCGGATTTAAGAACCGTTCACGACACCAGAATCGCAACAACGAGACCTTTCTGGTAGTTTAGACTAAAACCAATTCTGAGCACTTCCATTTTTTAGCATTTTTTCAACTTGGACATGATCTCCTGATCACACCTCCCCAATGGGAAGCTTTTGGACCCCAAAAGCTCTCTGAATTACAAAAGATGAAGATGAGGAGACTGATTCTCCACTCTTCCAACCTTGAACCATTGAAATCTTCCTTACTTCTTCAAATTGAGCTTCTCATAAAAAGACAAATTCTTCCTTGAATCTGTTGATCGACTGTTGCTAACCTTGACTGTGTCATGCTGCAATTTTTTGAAATTTGTAGAACATAGACTAAAATTTGCAGAAATCATACTGTTCCTACAATGGTCTAACTTGAAAGGAAATTGAAAATAAGATTCACCTTGCCAACTGTCCTCATGGAGAATTTTTGCTGAATGAGCAATGTACTTGTGTCGATTCCTGACCAAGTTTTCTTGCCATACAAACCTACCATTCTGAAACCAGAATTGATCCATGCTGAACTTTGAGTCCTCTTTGCTTGCATGCTTTTCCCTTTCTTGGATTCTTGCACCACTTTGCACCAACACTTTTTTCTCTGCACCGATTGACACCAAAGACACTTTCTACAACATCTTGTCATCTTCTTCCAAAGACGATCTGCTTTCAGACTAAAACATATCATCATCTATATCAGCAATAACATGAAAAGGATTATGTCCAAAATATTTTTTCTTAATCATCAACAAAGTCAAATTTTGACTTCCATTGACAAGCCTTTTCAATTGCCCTGTGTTGACTAAAGAAGATTCTAGCTTCTTCTGATGTGATCTCATAATAAACTCCTTGCCATCCTTGAACAGATGATACTTGTACTCATGGTGATGGAAGATTGCTTTTCTATCATATGAATATGGACTACCCAACACCACACCTGTAATGTCAAGCGGTACCACATCTAGTTCAACCATGTCAACATAATGAGCTGTTATGGCGAAGCGCAACATGCACTTCCTTGAAACTTGTAAATTAGCATCCTTGCAAATCCATCCAAGTGGATATGGATTTGGATGTGGAATGGTCTCAAGTTTCAACTTCTTGACTAAGTATTCTGAGATGAGATTCACTTGTGACCCACTATCAAATAGTGTGTCTATCTTTGTGCGTTTTGAAATTATCCTCACATGAAACAGCTCTATCCTCCTCTCTTCATTTGGAGCTTCTATGTGACAGTTTAAAGTGCTAGAACTGGGATTTGTTTCCTTTACAATCTCTTTCCCCTTTATGTTCTTTAGTACCATGGCTATGCTTTTAGTTTCATCACCTGATTCAAACCCTAAGTCTTGTTCAGCAATTTCAACCATTTTTCCCTTTTCTTTGGCCTTATCTTTGGTTTTAAATTTTTCTGGCTTCAACTCCAGATGAATTTTCCAGCAATGGTCTTCATCGTGGCTTATTTTGGAACAGTTTTTACAAAATAATTTTCCTTTTTCTTTCCTAGAGTTTGCATTTATTTTTCTTCCTTTGCTTTTAAATTCACTATCCTCATTCCCATCAAAATATTGTTCACCTCTAGCCTCTAAATGCGTGGCTTGGACACAAACCTCGTATAGACTAGTAGGATTGAACATAAGATAGTATGTATAAGATAATTGTGTAAACCACCTATATATTTCAGCAAAGTATCTTGACTATGCAAATCAATTCCTAAAAACAAAGCCCTTTGTCTAAACTCTTGAGTGTAATCATGAACACTTTGTCCCTTAAGTTGTCTAAAACTTTGCCAATTCATGATAGCCTTTTGTAAATGAGCTAATGGATAAAATTGTTGCTTAATTGCGGAAATAAATACAGCCCATGATAAAGTGATATTACCATGTTTTTTAATTTCATCCTTGGTCTTGGCCTCCCACCATACCAATGCTACTCCTTCCATTCTCAAAGAGGCTAACTGAATCTTGGCGTCGTCTTCATGAAGGTTTTGTATCCTCAAATAAACTTCCAACTGCCTTATCCAATTGTCAAGTTTCTCTGCATTGACTTCACCATTAAACAAAGGCAACTCAAATTTAACATCAAGCTTTAAAAATGGACTTTTACCAGTGGTTTTGGACTTGTGAGATTGATTCACCGAAGTAGAGGATGACGATGTAGAGGAAGAGGATGAAGATGGGGATGGTAGATCACCATTTCCTCCATGTCCTTTCTTTGAATTTTCATCACTTTTCTTTCCTCCTGAGGAACTCTCTCCTTATTTCTGATGTTTATACCCTTCTCCAACAAGCCTATCATTCCTTTCTCGGTAGATTATCCTCACCATCTCTGTCATGTCTAGGAAAGCCTTTCAGAATACCTGTTCTTCTTCTTTTGGATCAATGTCTTCAGGAGATTCACCTTTTCTTGAAGAAATGCTTGAGGCTTCTTCTATGGCTCTTGAGGGTGAATTAGAAAGTGGAGTTAAAGGCACTCTAGCCCTCCTTGGTTGAGGATTAACTTGTGCTATAACCAATTGTCCTTCCCCTCTTTTGAGTTTAAGCCTAGTAAGCATCAAAACTTGCAAATAGTCAACTATATATTTGCACAAGAACAAATGCAGAGTAAAAATCTAGCTCTGATACCAACTGATCTGAAAATGGAACTATTTTTAATGTTATGAAAAGTATCCATTTCCATTTAATTTAGTGTGCAAAGTATTCTCCATGACTTGCAGGTTAAACAAAGTAGTTTTGGTAATGTTTCTGAGTTTTATGTGTGAGAATTTGTTATTTAAATTTACTGTATAATATATCATAGCAGAAATACACAGCAAGAAAAATTCACCATAGCATAACACAACAAACTGATGAGGCAGTTCACCCCTCCTGGGCTACATCTACTGGTCCAAGGCTCCCTAATGGCATGTCCTTACTCTATTAATTTGCTCAAAAATGGTTACACAGTGAAATGTATGCCTAAATAGGAAAAAAAAGCTGTGAATTTGACTTCAGAAGACATAAATAAGCTAAAAATGGCTTTTGTTTCACCTCAAACAGTGAAGTACAACCCAATACAGCTCCATCTCCCTGATGGCCCTAGTGGCTCTTTCCTCTTCTCTGAAGAAAAAATGGTGGTAGAACACCTCTGTTTGCTCTAAAAATTGTCCCAAACTCTCCAGAATGCTCAAGAAACCCAAAATTGACTAAAATTTCATCCAATTTGGTTCAATAATGAGGAAGTTATGACCTCCCAAAGAAAACTGCCCAATGTCACTAGAAAACTCCACCAAATGTGGGATAACTCCAGTTAGCGCGCTAAAATTGGCACAAAGCTGGATTTGGTAGAACGCGCCCCAAATAAGTCAGAACCACTAGCAGTTACATTAAATTTCTTAGTTGGTGTTCACATGGAAAACACCGCTCTATCCGCCAGAGGTTCTGCAAACGATAAGTTGTGACATTTAATGTTGTAACATCGTGGTTACATGGCTCCAGATTTGCGTGGATAACATAACCATCAGAAAGGTGGCTCCTGGTCACCAGCCGCAGGTCATATAGGATGGGGCTAGCCCTTTTTACCTCTGCCCATAACTTTATCAAACTTCAAATATGTTTTATGAACATTAATAGTTAACAACCACTTGATAGGTGGGTCGGTCGAGTCGCGTGGCTGCCAGCGGGGAGACGAGGGTTCAATTCCTATAAGCCCCAAAAAAAATTACACAGCCATAATTTCACCTCGGCCTGGGGCCACGTGGCGGCCTCCGAGCTTGCCACGTGGCACCCGTTGATTGGCCAAAATAACAAATAGTCAAACCATTGACCAATCCACAGTTGCCAATTGTCACAAATTGATTCACTTAGATGGAATATTTTGTGGAATATTCCAAGGAATATTCTCGAAATATTCCTTGGAATTTTTTTTTTAATTTTTTCAAATTCAAAAAGGTCAACTTTGGTCAACTGGATTTTGGAGTTTATTGGAGACTTCAAACCTTAGTAACTTTCACATACGACATCGGATTTGAGAACCATTCACGGTGCCAGAATTGCAACGATGAGACCTTTTCAGTCGTTAAAACTGAAACCAATTCTGAGCACTTCCATTTTTCATAATTTTTTCAACTTGGACATGATCTCCTGATCATTAATGGTCAACACTATTAAGTGCTTATGGCCCTCAAGGGGAAGTGATAGTTCCAAGGTGAACCCCTCAATTAATAGGTGTTAGTGAAGATATGTGATAATGAAGGGGAAAAGGCTTCATGGCCAAGTTCCATGGTCAAGGTGACAAAATGATGGGGTGTCAACATCCTGAGTGTATGAATGTAAAGGAGGGAGCAATAGTGGAGGCATGAGTTACCTTTCTTGGCCTATTTTTTCCACCCCTCTTGTGTGTCTTTTACTTCTTCATGATAATTATTTCTATTATTACATATAGCTCAAGGGTTAGAGCTTTCTTTGTATTATGTAGCATTTTAATCACCCCTTAAGATGAGATAGTTCATCGCTCGTTAGGGTTGGGACATGTAATGATTCCTTTTGATGTGAAGGAGCATCATGTGCTCAAGAAGCAGGTGATGGAAAATTGAGGAGGGCAAAGCTCATGTTAGCATTTTTCCCACATGCTACTTTATGTCCCTTGCCATATTTTCCATTTTGTTTTTTTTTTTTTTTGGCCACGATATGCTTTTTCTTTCTTTTAGCTACATCAACCTCTAAGGAAATGGATATACAACCCTACTCAAGGAGTGTGAATATGTGAGTGAAAAATCCCAAAGAAGCAATTACAAGTTAGACACAAAGAGTGGAGGTGGTATATGGGGCTTGTAATTTGTAATGGAAAGTGCAAAGTATGGTATAAGGGATAGTGAACGTGCTATCTCAATACATTTTTCGCAAGTGGTACTCCTCCTATAACCTTAAGGCCTTAAGGGAGGTCCCACTGGACTAGGGCTAAAGATTAACCCCCATGGTAAGGTGAGAGAACAATTTTACAATCGAGATCAGTCAATATTCCAGATCACCCCTTTATCCATACTAAATTCCTAAAACAAACAAGTATAAGCACATGATTGAAAAATGATCACAGTACCTTTGAATAGTAGCCCACCATCATCCAAGTGCAAATTTCGGATGGTGAAAGGCACATAGATGATGCAAATGGTAGAGGCATATCACATATAAAATAGTGGTTGTTAGGGGCTACTTGTTGGTTGTCAAATGTAGGATACAACTATTCTCCTATGGGGTTACCCATTTTGGTGGGTAACAAGCCTAATACATCAATTTTATCTTTCCAAAAACATCATTGAGATATTCAAGATTGTCATGTTCATTCTTTCAGTTACACCAGTTTATTCAGGATTGTATGAAACTGTGATTTGATGTTGAATACCTTATTGGCGAGGATATTTTTAAAATTCATTATGGGTCTATTATCTTTAATTATCAGTATAAAGAGAGCCAATATGCGATTGTGCTTCATTTTCAATCCTTACATGAAAATTTCATAAAGTTTCAAAAGCTTGAGATTTTCTTTTCAACAAGAAAACCCAACATGTTCTAGTGTAATCATAAATAAAATTAATTATATATTTACTTCCATTAGCAGAAGTAACATGCATAGGGCCACACAAATCTGAGTGTATCAATCCAAGTTCTCTACATGCTTTAGAAGTATAATAATGAAAAGGTTGTTTGCTATGATTTCCAATGATAAAGGTATCACACTACTTCAGTTTTCTAGGAATGGTAGGACAACAAAAAACATCATTTTTTCAACAAGAAAAATATGCCATAATTAATATGCCCAAATATAACATTCCATAGAAGACTAGATGTCAATGTACCTTCATCATTATGAGAGATGTATGCGAAATTCTTTGTATCAACAAATGACCTTTTCAATTTCAATATTATTTCAGCCTCCATTCCAGTCATGACAACCATGTTGTCAGACTTCTCTCTTATTGACACTTTATCATTGAAGATATGAATATAGTGGCCTTATTGGAAAATGTGAACAAGGGACAACCTAAGGATGATGGTGTAGAGTCTAAAGGGCTTGAGACTTGATTTATTTACAAAATATAATGTTCCATCTAAATTTATGTTGAATTATTCAAAGAAGTTTATTCAGAAGGTAATGTGGCTTGTTGCACTTGTATTAAGTAGCCATGCATATATCCAAGAAGAAAATGAAGTGTGAAACATATATTTTTTTATCCAATATTGCAATGGGAAACAACATAATGAGCAGATTCAAGTGCTTTACCTTTAGCTAGATCTAGTGTTGACTTTTGTCTTCTTTTGGGTTTCAATTATCTTTGATTCTCTCCCAAAATATTCTACATTATGATGCATCATTTCCATCTCTATCGTAATGAATGAAGATAATATTTGGTCTTTCTCCTTGATGGTGTTTACCCCTGCCTTCGTAATTCTTTCTTCCACATCCTCTTCTACGATCAATTCCTCTAGGAGAATTGTGTGATCGATTCTTCCATTTATGAGAAATGCATATCACTTCATTAAGGGACCAATTTTTTTTCCTCCTCTTCCCAAAATCTTTCTCAATCTGCAAACTTTTCCACTAGAGAGTCAAAAGTGATTGACTTGATTTTCTCATTAGCTTGCAAGGATTCAAGATAATTAGAGTATGTAGGGTAGAGGGTGTTGAAATTTTTTGCGAGAGGAATGCCCATTAGTAACTCCATTGGAATCTATATCTGCATGAAGGCTCTAATTTTATAAGCTTGGGCCATGGGATCATCATCTTTCAACTCAAGGTAGAAGAGTTTTACCATCAATTGAACAACCTCCAATTTAGAGTGCAAGTCATACAAATATTTTAGCTTCTTTAATGCACCATAATAATTTTGTAATGGAAAGTAAATGACATCTCACCCCTTCACTTATATAAGTAATAATCAAGCCATAGGCTTTGTTTTTCTTGTTCTTACAAATGGCCAACTCCTTATTTGATGTGGGCTTAGTAGATGAATTTTCCTCCACTACTTCATTGATGTCTTTCCATATATCATTAAAAATGAGGTTTTTCCTAATATTTTTGGGCCTTTGCTAGTGTTAGAGTCGGTCTTTTCATCCATCCGTCAGAGATCAAAATCTCTTTTGTTGCATTTCATTTTAGGTGTCTCATTCAGTTTAGTCATCTGCATTCCGTTAGGGGCATGGATTTTCTGACAGTAGGGAGCTTGTTACTCATGTTCCTCATGTTTTGTACCTGCTGGTCCAATTCTATTCATCAAAATCATTTCCAAGTCATTTACAATCATGTTTGGTCTCTTGCTTGACAAAGAGTCTTTTTAGGGTTTTCAGTCTCATTAGGTCTAGGGTTTTGTTGATTTAGTCTTCAAAATGTCCAATAATGCCAGCAGGCACATGAGGGAGGTTCAAAATAAGTTTTCAATTCAAAAATTTCATCGTCCTAATGTTAGATCATGATTCTTCTTCAAAACTTTGTTTTGAAGAAAAATCGTCAATTTCGTCTTTTGTAATAAATGCCATGTATATTTTCAAAATTTTTAGTTGTGAAGATGTTCAGGCGCAGCCCTGGTTGCCTTTGCCAAATTTCATGCCAGCATCCCTGCAGAAAATTGACAAAAGTTTCGTCATTCAAGTCAAAAAGGTCAAAGTGGAAACAAAAAAAACAGAATTTGTATTAAAAATGTGAAAGTGCCAAAGTTCTGCAACATTACAAAAGTGGGTTGGTCAAAATAAAAAATCAAAATTCATTGATATATAAGATAATTTCCATGTTCAAATTTCATTTGCACGCCAAAGATAAGAGAGAAGCCGAGTTGAAGTGTGGAAGAGCGAAAACCGTGAGTTAGAGGCTGGACTGTGTATTAGAGTTGTTGCGCGAGGCGTTGGGAGAAGGCGCGACGCATATAGCAGTCGCGGCGCATAGAGCCACTCCTTCCTTTGAAAAATATAACGTGCGTGGTGCACTCATCAGGCGCGGCGCACTGGGTTGTGCGCGCGGCACACAGAGCTGTTAAGCAAAAAATCTCATCACTGCTTCCAAAAATCAAAACGACTTAATCTATTTTGCTCCGAGTAAGTTAGACTGACCTTGCCATTGCTATTAGCTTGTGTTTGGTGTTGTTTGGAGGGAAGGATATAAGAGTTTGATTGGTGAAATTATAAACCCTATCATTTGGTGGAAAACTACTCCTAGGGTTTGAGTTTGTTTGTTAAAGTTTGATTTTGGTGCCAATTAGTTCAAATCCCATTCCTCACCTGTGATTCCTTTCCCCCTCATTTTCATATCAGCATTTTCAATCCCCTATTCCCCTATATTGCAAAACCACTCATCCGCAAGTCCTATTATCCCTATCCCTAAACCCTACCATTCCCTATCACTCTCCTTCTCTCAATTCACTTATAAAATCCCCAAACCCCAGATTCCCAAACACTGTTAAGGGACTGTTATTACACTTTGATCTCATTTGAAAAACTCCATTGTACCCACTGCTCATATTTCCCATAATCCTTTCCCATTTGGCACATATTTTTGGCAATTGAAACAAAGGCACCAAGTTCTCATTTCTCATTTTCAACAAACCAAACATACACTTGACATACACCTTGCAACACCATGGAGACAGACACAGATTCATCATATGAATAAGACAGTGATTCTACCACAGAGCTGCATGCATCGAGAAGGCCCCGTAAAGGTGGAAAACATGTGAGAGAAGAGCCCACCTCTTTGACCCAGTTGCAGGCCTGCCCACTTGCCATGGCATGTTTTCAAGAGCAGTCATGCTATCAGTACTGTGAGATGATTTCTCAGATTCAGCATCATCAGGAGTTATCTCAGTTGTTTGTTTTACATTTGCATGATGGTCAGGTAACTCTTGCTGGTGTAAACTTCACCTTGACATCATAAACCATTTCTCAGGCAACAGGAATACCGAATGTCGGTGAAGAGTGGAACAAGAGACAACAGGTGGATAGAGTGCATTATGAGCCATACATCAGGCCTAGTTATGTGAGGCAGCTTAGCAGGGTATTCCCATTTCGGTTTCTGAAGGAATCCTATGCGCCTTTGATGAGACTCATTATCTGATACTTCAGTTGTGAGGGCCGGTTCTCACGCTTATATGCATACCACATCAGATTATTGATGCATTTCACGAGAGTGAGGATGATGAACATACCATATTTCATGTGCCGCAACATCGAGAGAATTACCACTCTTGTGTAGAAGAAGACTCCCGAGCAGCAGTACAACATCATTTACCATTATGCGCTCATCAAGATCATTGTTGTACATCAGCTTGGATTGCAGGGCATTGCATGGGAAGATTTCATTTCTCGTGACTTCTTCACAGCCCCTCAGCCTCCTTCGAAGATTGTTCATGAGCCAGGTGAACCTTCACATCATCCTGAAGGTCACGAGACAGAGCCTATCCGTGTGCCAGTGTATGTCACTTATCAGAGAGGCACGCGAGTATTATTTGCAGTAGCCCGACGAGGACTATCTCCACCCGGGGTGGAAGGGGTCTCGTTGTCGTCATCAGCAGAATAGGTACAGGTACAGGACAAAGGTAAGAAGCCCATGCAGGAGGAGGGCCCTTCAGAAGGCCATGATACTGATTTCATATTGATTGATGAGGATTTGAGCTCTCCAAGCTCAAAACTGAGAGAGATCATTCAGGAGTAGAAAGCTGAGATCGACACATTGAACGACAAATTGCAGAGAGCTCAGTGGATCATAAAATATCTGGAGCAGTGCAGCAAATAGTTGGAGGATCAGCAGATGATCATGGAGTTACAAAACATCCGTGAGAACCGACAAGCTGCCCGAAAAAGCCCATCCGAGATGACACCCATTGAGCGTGAGATCGAGGCTGATAGAGAGACTTGGATTGAGAGGGTCAACATTCATCTTGAAAAGCTGTTGGAGAAGGAAAAAAAAGAGAAGAACATGCTCAGGCACATGAAGAACCACTATTGGGCGCGCACGCATGTTTGCAAAGCGAAGATTAAAATCCTGAAGTCAAGGTTGACGAGGGCACTGAAGCGTCGCAAAAGACATGATAGGCTCCAAATCTTGGCTGAAGCTTCTTTGGCTGAGCATAGCATTTGATCAGGGACCTTCAACCCAAATTTCAAGGAATTTGGGGAAAAATTTGTCAATTTTGAATTTTTTGGTCACAAAACAGGTTTTTCTGCCCGACGCGTAGCGCCACTTGGCGCGTGCTTATAATTGGCAGCTCTTCATAGGGAAAACTTTGCATTTCTGAGTTTTTCATGAAAATTTATGCATTTCTATGGATTACCTAAGGATTTCATCAAGTTCTGGGTTGCCTAAAGGGTCAAAAACACCCTAAAAATGGCCTTTCTGCCACTTTTTGCACCCACAGGAAGTAGTATTGGGAGATTGAACTTTTGGAGGGGAAAGTGGAAACTAAATCTAGAAATTCAACTTGGGTTGGAAAGTAGACAGGCAGGGCTTTCCAACGAGCTATCATGAGCTCAATTTGGACTTTGGGAAGGGCTTCAAAATCAACTCCAAACTTTTGCTACGCATAGAGATTTTGGGCGCGGCGCATAGAGAATTTTGGCCTATTTTTCACTCAGCAGCTCAGAATTTCGCCTAGTTTTGGCCAGTTTCACTTTTTCATGTAATTTTTGATGTACCTTGATGTAATTTCATGTCCATGATGTAATTTTGGCACATTTTTACTCATTCTAGAAGATTCATTCACCAAAAGGTGAAATGTAAGTGAATGGATCAATTTCCTAGCATATAGAGGCAAGTTGTTTCATGGCCTATTTTCTAGTTCCTAGTTTAGATATGGTTGAAACAGCTCCTAGAATGATGAGCTCGACCCCTAGAGGCATGGGAATGGGTTAGGCTTGTCTATATGATGTATTTTCTCAGTCATTTTCAGGGTTGGACATTTGGGATTGCTTGGCACCTCATTGTACATTTCATCTCTACACTTTTGGCAAAGGAATAGACCAGGGTTTGCAGCACTTTTTGGGATCCATGTGGCTCTGTGTTTTGATGGTGTGTTTCTCTATGTAAATTTAAGTTCACTGATTTTTATGTGTATCATTTCCTCTCTCCTTTCTTCTTAGATTAAGCAAATCAGTGTTAAAGGTGGAATTCATTGGATTGCTCTGCTCTGCCTTTAGTTTTGTTTAATTTCTTCATGTTTTCATCTGTTTGAGGAGGAATATTGACACCCTATTGCCCTATTCAGCTCCTCACCGGTCTGATCCATCCATTCCTCAATCTAAATCATTAAAACAATTTCTTTCCTTGCCCCAATCATAACTCTGCAAAAACTAGGCCTAATCCCCGCACCCAAAACTGCCTTTCCCTTTGATCCAACAAAAACCCCCAAAAATACAATCAAACTCCTTTACTTATATACCTAGCCTAAAATTAGCATTATTTCAAGTCATCTCACGCCCTATCGATTACTTTTCACTGAGATTAACCTGGAGAGAGCCCTCTCCTGTTCTGGTAGGGCTAGCTACTAGACTAAGCGTGGTTTGATGTTACCCTGAACTCTGCCTTTTTCAGCCTGAGGTAGATTTAGGCAATAAAATAGTGGCGACCATACTGGGGAAGAAAAGTTTGTTGTTTGCTTTATAAACTACAGACGGAGCCTGAAGTTAGCCAGGTAGCCTTCAAAACGCTCTTGCTTTGCATTAGCGAAAGTAGATGAATGTTGCTTCAGTCAATCTCTAGTCTAGTTTATGAAATGAACATTTGGTTTCCTCAGTAAGATCTAATCAAGTTCAGATCTGATTGTTGAGTGTGGACGATCAGACATCAAAAGGCTGAAATCATTCACCTGGTGACCCCAATTTAATGTAGAGACTCCACTGAAGGACTAACTCTTTCTCTAAGAAAATGGAAGGATCTTACACTAAGTTCAAGTATCCAACGTGGAATGGTATTCAGGATCTAGTCTGATTTCTTGCAAAATACTTCTTTGTTGTTCTTGAAGCTGTCCTGAAAGTTTTTCAGAATTTGTTGTATGATAAAGGTGATCAAAATCTTCACTCGACCTATTCAAAAAGTGTAAATACTGAGTTTCCCTTTGATCCTGGCCTCCTTACTTTTCCCACATCTTATGATGACTCTCTTCAGAGTGATGAGCCTAAAGAAAAAAAAATTGATCCCGTAGCTCTTGTATATACTCCTACACCTTTTATAGTCCCAGATAGGTATAAACCTCTTGTTTTACCTTCTGTTCTCCATGCTTTCCCTGCAAATTATTACCTATATTTGCCGAGATTTGACGGTGAATGTAACAATGTCAACGCTGAGCAACATGTGCAGAATGTTGAGACTTTTCTAGACCTTTTTGAAGTTGATGAAGAAGATGTTAGTATTAGACTTTTTGCTCTTTCTTTGCAAGGCAAAGTCAAGAGTTGGTTCAAAGCCCTGCCTGATGCGAGCATCTCAGATTTCCAGCAGTTTGTCAAAGTTTTCCTCGACAGGTGGGTGAGCGGACAGAACCCTTTCCTTATTTTAGACGAGTATGCCCAGCTTAAAAGACAGTCAGGGGAGACAGTACAACAGTTTTCCGCTAGATTCAATCGAGTCTATTATTGATACCTGTCGATATAAGACCCCCTCCTAGCTCGGCCCTTCTACATTACCCAGGTGCTTTTGATCCGGAAATGGAGTTTCAGCTGAGAGAAAGGAATGTTGCAACACTTGAAAAGATACAGAACAGTGCAGTAAATGTAGAAGCTAATATGTTGATCAAAAGATCAAGACTGAAGGAAGAAGAAAAGAAGAATGTTGCAGAGCACCTGACACCTTCAGAGGAAAAGCTTGACCTTTTGGTAAACACAGTAGAAGAGATGGTGCGGAAAATGACTGCAAAAAATGAAAATGACGTTCATGAACAAGTGGCTGATCCAAAACATTTTGTTTCTTATCCCAGTTTCCATAGATCTGATAATGATTGTTTTGTAGATCATCTTGGGGAAGAGAGATCTGTTGATTTGACATGTATGCTTGATGATGTCTTTTATACTAATGATTTGCCTTAGTTTGATCATTATGATGATGATTATGTTCTCTAAACAGAAGCTAATCTTGCAGACAAATCAGTAGCTAGTTTGTGGAAGGATGAAGTTCACTTTCAGCAGCTCGAGTACAGTGATCAACCGATGCATATCAGCTATGACAATGATGAGGAAAGTGCAGAAAATTTTGAAGTAAGTGAAGGATCTTTGCCTTTTTGTTTTGATTCATTTCAGTTCATCAGAGACAACTACCATGCAATCAGAAATCAAATGTCAACAAGTCTTGATCTGGACCATCTTGAGTGCAATGAAAACCTTGTTCAAGACTTCTCATATTCAGATTTTCAGCCCTCGAAAGCCATTGATTTTCAAGTTGCAGATGAGGACATGGAAGATGGTACATATGATCAAATGATACAAGGTGACTCCGTACCATTTTTTTTTGAATCATTTCAGTTTTTGAAGGGTAAATTGCATAGTAAATCTTCAAATGAGCATCCTATAAGAAATCAGCAATCTCTCAGTGTTAATGTTGAGGATGAGATAGATAACGAAATTCTTGAGCAGCCTGTAGCATCAAATTTGCAGCCACCAAATGAAATGGAAGGTCAGATTATAGATGAAGTCGTGGAAGCTGAAATACATGATTTAATGATGCAAGAGGATTCTGTACCCTTTTGTTTCGAAGCATTTCAGTTTATAAGGCAGAATCTTCGTAATATCTCTCAAGAAAAAGATGAACGGCCAGTAGGATGTCAGACAGTTTCAATGGATACAACGCAGCAGTCTTCTCAAGTTTTTAATGATCCTATTGCTCGTGTGTTGGATGATGTTTGCTGTAAAAGTTCTTCTCCATTAGCTAACCATGTGCCAGAAAAGAATGTTGATAATAATCTTATTCAAAAGTCGCCTTCATTGTCTTGTTTAACAGATTTTTCATTACAAAGCCTATATCAAGATTTGCAGTCATATGAGGAGATTGATAAAGGAGACTTTTGTTCTGTTTGGAATCAGCTCCAAAGTTTGGTTATTCACAAAATTCAGGATCCTTTTGACAGCTTGCCGCAGTCACCAAAGAAAGCCAGCACAGATGTGAGGAAAATCTTAATATCCAGCTATGAAGATTACCTGGACCAGAGCAGTAATGTGTTAATGGAAATCAATAGCTATGTTTATGAAGATCCTTTCGCAGTATTCTTGAAGTCATCCAGTCAATTCATGCTTTGCAAGTTTATCAGCAGTCAACTTGATTCCAAGTTTCCATGGGAGTTGCCTTTCGATTCTTCCCTTTTCCTGCGCATCAGAAAGCATTTGGGAAGAAATCAAATGGCATCCAGGATGCTTACATGGTTGCATTGGCTGTTCCATTTCACTTGATCAGGTGTTGAAAAGAACAATTAGAGTAGGTTTGATGAATAAGCTCAATTATGAGCATCTTCCTAGTTTGTTAGTTATGTTTAGTCATGTTTGATTTTATTATGGTTTTCAGTTTTAGCCTTGAGTCAGAGTCAGTCTGCATAATGTCAGTTTTCTTGTTTTGATTCCATTTCCCAATGGATGAAGGCACTGTCTGCTTTCCCAAAGATCTGCAATCCTTGGCACCTCCAAGGAGCTACCATCCCCATTGGAGCCAATGTTAGAGTCGGTCTTTTCATCCCTCTGTCAGAGATCAAAATCTCTTTTGTTGCATTTCATTTTAGGTGTCTCATTTAGTTTAGTCATCTGCATTTCGTTAGGGGCATGGATTTTCTGACGGTAGGGAGCTTGTTACTCATGTTCCTCATGTTTTGTACATGCTGGTCC
This sequence comes from Pinus albicaulis, assembly GCA_034641835.2. Lineage (NCBI taxonomy): Eukaryota > Viridiplantae > Streptophyta > Pinopsida > Pinales > Pinaceae > Pinus > Pinus albicaulis. The sequence continues at coordinate 589,854,954 of CM076583.1, read as the reverse complement.
AATTCTATTCATCAAAATCATTTCCAAGTCATTTACAATCATGTTTGGTCTCTTGCTTGACAAAGAGTCTTTTTAGGGTTTCCAGTCTCATTAGGTCTAGGGTTTCGTTGATTTAGTCTTCAAAGTGTCTAATAATTCTAGCAGGCACATGAGGGAGGTTCAAAATAAGTTTTCAATTCAAAAATTTCATCGTCATAATGTTAGATCATGATTCTTCTTCAAAACTCTGTTTTGAAGAAAAATCATCAATTTCGTCTTTTGTAATAAATGCCATGTATATTTTCAAAATTTTTAGTTGTGAAGATATTCAGGCACAGCCCTGGTTGCCTTTGCCAAATTTCATGCCAGCATCCCTGCAGAAAATTGACAAAAGTTTCGTCATTCAAGTCAAAAAGGTCAAAGTGGAAACAAAAAAAAACAGAATTTGTATTAAAACTGTGAAAGTGCCAAAGTTCTGCGACATTACGAAAGTGGGGTGGTCAAAATGAAAAATCAAAATGCATTGATATATAAGATATTTTCCATGTTCAAATTTCATTTTCACAACAAAGATAAGAGAGAAGCCGAGTTGAAGTGTGGAAGAGCGAAAACCGTGAGTTAGACGTTGGACTATGTATTGGAGTTGTCGCGTGGTGCGTTGGGAGAAGGCGCAACGCATATAGCATTCACGCCGCATAGAGCCGCTCCTTCCTTTGCAAAATATAACGTGTGCGGCGCACTCATCAGGCGCAACGCACAGAGCTGTCAAGCAAAAAATCTCATCACTGCTTCCAAAAATCAAAACGACTTAATCTCTTTTGCTCCGAGTAAGTTCGAATGACCTTGCCATTGCTATTAGCTTGTGTTTGGTGTTGTTTGGAGGGAAGGATATAAGAGTTTGATTGGTGAAATTATAAACCCTATCATTTGGTGGAAAACTGCTCCTAGGGTTTGAGTTTGTTTGTTAAAGTTTGATTTTGGTGCCAATTAGTTTAAATCCCATTCCTCACCTGTGATTCCTTTCCCCCTCATTGTCATATCAGCATTGTCAATCCCCTATTCCCCTATATCCCAAAACCACTCATCCGCAAGTCCTATTATCCCTATCCCTAAACCCTACCATTCCCTATCACTCTCCTTCTCTCAATTCACTTATAAAATCCCCAAACCCTAGATTCCCAAACACTGTTAAGGGACTGTTATTACACTTTAATCTCATTTGACAAACTCCATTGTACCCACTACTCATATTTCCCACAATCCTTTCCCATTTGGCACATATTTTTGGCAATTGAAACAAAGGCACCAAGTTCTCATTTCTCATTTTCAACAAACCAAACATACACTTGACATACACCTTGCAACACCATGGAGACGAACACAGATTCATCATATGAACAAGACATTGATTCTACCACAGAGCTGCATGCACCGAGAAGGCCCCGTAAAGGTGGAAAACATGTGAGAGAAGAGCCCACCTATTTGACCCAGTTGCAAGCCTGCCCACTTGCCATGGCATGTTTTCGAGAGCAGTCATGCTATCAGTACTGTGAGATGATTTCTCAGATTCAGCATCATCAGGAGTTATCTCAGTTGTTTGTTTTACATTTGCATGATGGTCAGGTAACTCTTGCTAGTGTAAACTTCACCTTGACATCAGAAACCATTTCTCAGGCAACAGGAATACCGAATGTAGGTGAAGAGTGGAATAAGAGACAGCAGGTTGCCATAGTGCATTATGAACCTTACATCATGCCCAGCTATGTGAGACAGCTCAGTAGGGTATTCCCATTCCGGTTTCTAAAGGAATCCTATGCACCTTTGATGAGATTCATTATTCGATACTTCAGTTGTGAGGGTCAGTTCTCACGCCTCTATGCATACCACATCAGATTATTGATGCATTTCATGAGAGTGAGGATGATGAACATCCCGTACTTCATTTGCTGAAACATCAAGAGGATGACCACTCTCGTGCAGAAGAAGACTACCAAGCAGCAGTACAATAACATTTATCATTATGCGCTCATCAAGATCATTGTGGTACATCAGCTTGGATTGCAGGGCATTGCATGGGAATATTTCATTTTCTGTGACTTCTTCACAACCCCTCAGCCTCCTCTGAAGATTTTTCATGATGCAGGTGAGCCTTCACATCATTTTGAAGGTCCCGAGATAGAGCCTATCAGTGTGCTAGTGTATGTCACTTATCAGAGAGGCATGAGAGTATTGTTTGCAGCAGCCCGACGAGTACTATCTCCACCCGGGGTGGAAGGTGTCTCGTTGCCATCATCAGCAACATAGGTACAGGTACAGGATAGAGGAAAGAGGCCTATGCAGGAGGAGGGCCCTTTAGGAGGCCGTGACACTGATTTCATATTGATTGACCAGGATTTGAGCTCTCCAAGCTCAAAACTGAGAGAGATCATTCAGAAACGAAAGTACCGTTGGCCTATGATGAACGACAAATTTCGAGAGTAGGGGCATCTTATCATAAACTATACGGAAAGCGACGCGACGAAACGGTTGGAGGATCAGCAGACGACCATGGAGTTGCAAAACATCTGTGAGAACCGACAAGCTGCCCGAAGAAGCCCATCCGAGATGACACCTATTGAGCGTGAGATTGAGGCTGATAGAGAGACTTGGCTTGAGAGGGTCAAAATTCATCTTGAGAAGCTGTTGGAGAAGGAAAAAAAGGAGAAGAACATGCTCAGGCACATGAAGAACCACTATTGGGCGCGCACGCATGTTTGCAAAGCGAAGATTAAAATCCTGAAGCCAAGGTTAAGGAGGGCACTGAAGCGTCACAAAAGGCATGATAGGCTCCAAATCTTGGCCGAAGATTCTTTGGCTGAGAATAGCATTTGATTAGGGACCTTTAGCCCAAATTTCAAGGAATTTGAAAAAAAAATTGTCAATTTTGAATTTTTTGGTCACAAAACAGGTTTTTTTGCCCGACGCGTAGCGCCACTTGGCGCGCACTTATAATTGGCAGCTCTTCAAGTGGTAAACTTTGCACTTTTGGATTTTTTATCAAAATTTATGCATGCTCATGAATTACCTAAGGATTTCATCAAGTTATGGGTTGCCTAAAAGGTCAAAAACACCCTAAAAATGGCCTTTCTGCTACTTTTTGCACACACAGGAAGCAGTGTTGGGAGATTGAACTTTTGGAGGGGAAAATGGCAACCAAATCCAGAAATTCCACTTGGGTTGGAAAGTAGACAGGTAGGGCTTTCCAACAAGCTATCCTACACTCATTTTGACTTTGAGAAGGGCCTCAAAATCAGCTCCAAACTTGTGCTACGCATAGAGATTTTGGGCGCGGCACATAGAGAATTTTGGCCTATTTTTCACTCAGCAGCTCAGAATTTCGCCTATTTTTGACCAGTTTCACTTTTTCATGTAATTTTTGATGTAACTTGATGTAATTTCATGTCCATGATGTAATTTTGGCACATTTTTACTCATTCTATAAGATTCATTCACCAAAAGGTGAAATGTAAGTGAATGGATTAGTTTCCTAGCATATAGAGGCAAGTTGTTTCATGGCCTATTTTCTAGTTCTTAGTTTAGATATGGTTGAAACAGCTCCTAGAATGATGAGCTCGACCCCTAGAGGCATGGGAATGGGTTAGGCTTGTCTATATGATGTATTTTCTCAGTCATTTTCAGGGTTGGACATTTGGGATTGCTTGGCATCTCATTGTACATTTCATCTTTGCACTTTTGGCAAAGGAATAGACCAAGGTTTGCAGCACTTTTTGGGATCCATGTGGCTCTGTGTTTTGATGGTATGTTTCTCTATGTAACTGTAAGTTCACTGATTTTTATGTGTATCATTTCCTCTCTCCTTTCTTCTTAGATTAAGCAAATCAGTGTTAAAGGTGGAATTCATTGGATTGCTCTGCTCTGCCTTTAGTTTTGTTTAATTTTTTCATGTTTTCATCTGTTTGAGGAGGAATCTTGACACCCTCTTTCCCTCTTCAGCTCCTCACCGGTCTGATCCATCCATTCCTCAATCTAAAGCATCAAAACAATTTCTTTCCTTGCCCCAATCAGAACTCTGCAAAAACTAGGCCTAATCCCCGCACCCAAAACTGCCTTTCCCTTTGATCCAACAAAAACCCCCAAAAACACAATAAAACTCCTTTACTTATATACCTAGACTAAAATTAGCATTATTTCAAGTCATCTCACGCCCTATCGATTACTTTTCGCTGAGATTGACCCGGAGAGAGCCCTCTCCTATTCTGGTAGGGCTAGATACTAGACTGAGCATGGTTTGATGTTACCCTGAACTCTGCCTTTTTCAACCTGAGGTAGATTTAGGCAATAAAAACTAGTATTTCTCATTGTTATTTAGCATAGTGGTGATAATGTAGATGAGAGAGTGCCTCTTCACGCGTATATTTGAGCTATTAGGTTGAAAAATGGATAAAAAAAGGTTGCAATAATAATAATCTATGGTGAATGTTAGCTTGCAAGAAAATGGAGAATAAATAGGTGGGTGAAAATTCCATCAAATATTTTACACATCAGTCAATATTTGTGTTCGTCATGATCTAAATAAAAAAATGTAAAGATGTTTAAAGAATAAAATTGTCACATCAAGTTCACTGGATCTTAATAAAACACAATTGTGAGCCTTCAAACATATGAAACAATACGAAAATCACTTCTAAATAATTTAAATGGAATGATGTTTCATTTGGATTCGTAAACTTCTATAGTTGTTGCGAAGACATTGTAACTATACATGAACTAATAAAAATCCAACTTTGGACTGGATGTTACATTAACCTAGACAAACTAAACAACAAAGGCCCTCTCACCATATGCAGACAATATGATCCATAATTGGATGTCGTGATGGCGTAATCACAATCTATTACAGATAGAAAGATGGAAAATATATTGATAAGATTTTGCACTTGAAAATAGGGTTTGTCCAACATAGACAAAGAAAAACAAAGAAAGCACAAATATGCAAAATTTCCAAGAAGAGGGAAGAAGAGGGATAGGCCAAATGCTTAGTGGGAAAATAGTTGAATCGGGCTCTGATACCATGTCAAAGGTAACTCATCACTTACATTTATATTAGTGTGTGATTGAATTTATACAAGGATGTGAGCCTTCATTTCATTGTCTAAAGGTCCCTTCACATTCTCCTATTTTTTTTTTAACAATTTAATTTGTTTTTTCTAAAAAATCATGTTTAAACCATTTCAATTGAAAAATGTAAGCTTTGAGAGAAAAAAATATTTTCTAACAAAAATTCAAGAAATTTTCTAGACTAATAGATATCCTTTCCTATTTCATAAGATTCATGATTATTATCGGTAATCCTTTAATTCTATAGGACACTCATGAACATAACTATTTTTGTGTCTTGAGCATATTCCTAAAACCTACAATGCTTGTCCTCAAAATTATTTTCCTTTGAATCATAGCAAGTTATTATGTCATTAACTTTTAAAACACAAACATTTGATTGATTCTAATTGTAGATAATTGAATGTTTGACATTGCTTAGAGCAGATAATCCGAAGACCTGAATGTCTTTTTCTCCATTCTCCTGCGCGATTTGACAGGCCTTAAGCATTCCTAAGATTTCTGCATGGTTGTTGGTGTTCTGCCCAAGACTCCAACTAAAGTTGTTTTGACTGTGGCCCAAACTAGAATAAATAACTCCCCCAGCTCCAGAATTTCCTGGGTTTCCTTTTGAGGCTCCATCAAAAAATATTGTGGCTCTGTTCTAGTTCTGCCACCAGTTTTTAAATTCAATCTATGGGATCTGAAGTCTCCACTCCGGGTTGTAACATGGTCGAGAGAGAGTCTTGATTCGGGAGGCTGTATTCAAACGTATTCCTATCCAACTTATCACATCTAGAGAGATGTCACTGCTTGACTTGTTGGGAAGGTTTACCAAGTTCTCGATTAGCAAGGCTTTTGCTTTGGTTGCAACAACAATTGGGGAGTAAATTTTTTTGTTGAAGATGGCTTCATTCCTTGCCAACCAAATTTCCCAACAGCCAAATTTGGGTATGGCATACCAGATGTTAAACCAAAGAGACTTTCGATTTAAATCATGGGGAGAACGTCTTGACTAAGTGATGAAGAGGCTGGTGGTCGAAATCAGCATTGGGGTATGAGCTTCCAGCCCATACAGCGCTTTTTCCCACACTTCTTAGGCATATACATAGTCAAGAAACAAATCATCCATTGTCTCCACCACTGCACATCAGAGCGTGCATCTATGAGGACCAGTTATTCCTCTTTTTGCCATATTTTCACCTGTTAAAATGCGATGATGAATGAGGAGACATGCAAAAAAATTTACCTTAGGGAGGCCGGCTGGGTCCCAAATCTATTTCCAAAGCGTTGGATTGTGCAAAGGAGTGCTGTGTTGGAGAGCTGTGTATCCTTGGGCAGTTGAGAAAACTGCTTTTTTCCCCATCCCCAATTGTCTTTTGATCTGTGATGTATTGGAGCCAGCCCAGCCAAATTCGCATGGAGGAGGGGTACTTGATGCCGCAGCTGTTCAGGAGGATGTGGAATACTCCAATCCAACCAATTACCTTCATCATCCCAGCAGCATATGCCCTCCAAATTTCTGATGCCAAGATTCTTTAGCCAGTCTCATAGCTCTGCGTATTCCTGGGTAGTGTTTAGAGGTTGTAGCCCCATAATTTTTTCATCCCAAAGATTGATGATTTTCCCATTTCCTGTAATTCTGTAGAGTTTCTCCTTGAAAAACTCCCAACTGTGAGCGCAAATTTTCCATAGAGTGGCTCCCTTGCTTGTTGCACCTTTCTCCATATTGTGCAATGAGATTCCATGCATATATTTTTTTATGAAGACTTGACTGACAGAGTGTCGGTGATTCAAAAAAAAAATCCATAACATCTTGCCACCCAAAGCCAAGTTGGACAAACCAAGGTCTTTTACTTGCATACCTCCTTCTAAAAGAGGTTTTTTCACAATGTCCCAATTTACCAAGTGAAATTTCTTTTGATTTCCCTTACCTCCTTGCCACAAAAAATTTCTTAACATCTTGGAAAGTTGATTTGTAATCAATTTAGGAGCCAATAAGAAGGTTGCTTGATATAATGGGAGGGAGGAAAGAACATAATTAACCAGTATGAGTTTCCCAACTGTGGTGAGCCACTGTCCGCCCCATACTTTCATTTTTGCCTTGATTTTGTTGAGTATCTCAGCCCAATGGAGGGCCCTGTTGATGCCCAGGGACAGTGGCAGACCAAGGTAATTGATTTTATCCCATCTTGCATAGCCCACATATCCAAGAACTTGTGCAATTCATTTCATGGCTTGTTGATCAATCTCCCAGCCATACACTACACTTTTTCTCTTATTGACCAAATCTCCAGAGACTCTGCAGAAGCTTTGAATAGTTTTCTTAAATGCCCTTGCAATTTTTAATGAGGCTCCTCCCAGAAGATTGAATCATCAGAAAACAAGGCATGGTTTATTGGATAAGTGCCACTCACCACCCTAATGCCAGGGAGAGTCCCATTAATATTTTATGCATTCGGCTTCCTGCGAAGGGAATCTTCCATCAATATATACAAGAAGAAGGAAAGAGGACAGCCTTGTCTGATGCCCCTCATGGCTTTGAAGTAACCGGCTAGCTTTCTGTTGACCAAGGGAGCAATCCATGACTCTCCAATACAAGCTTTAATTAGCCTATTAAACTCAGAGCTAAAACCGAAAGCAACAAGGACTTGGAGGAGGAAAGAATGTCTTACCCGATCGAAAGCGTTTTCCATATCTAGCTTGATTATCATTCCTATCTCATGACGATGAAGGCTTGAGTGAATGGTTTCTTGCACCAGAGCCACATTTTCTAGAATGTGCCTTCCTTTGACAAACCCACTTTGACTGCTAGATATGAGTTTTCCCAGGAGAGGCTTGATTTTGTTCACTAGAAGCTTAGAAAGGATCTTATAGGATGCATTGAAAAGTGAAATTGGCCTGAAGCGATCAAACAAAGCAGGGCTCACCTCTTTTGGGATAAGTACAAGGAAAGTGGAGTTTGTACTACCACCAACTTTGGCTTTCTATTGAAAACCCTTTATCATCCAAATCAGAGTAGTATTTATAATATTCCAGTATATTTTGTAGAAGTGTATAATGAAACCATTAGGTCAAGGATATTTTTCTGGTTCCATCATCCATATGACATTGCTTAGTTCCTCTTCTGATAAGGGCTTCAGAAGGCTGGAGTTGTCCTCCTCCTTTATCAGACCTGGAATGTGAGAAAGGTATTCAGCACTTTCCTCTTCAATGTTTGATCCATTTTCTGTGTATAAATGTTGAAAGTACAAGGTAGCAACCTCACGAATCTCTGTTATACCTTTATTCATGGTCCCCTCTAAGGTTTTTATTTCTGCTATGTGATTTCTCAAGAGTCAAGTTCTGATTTTCTTATGAAAGAATGCAGAGTTTCTATCTCCCGATTTTAGCCAGAGGTTGCATGATTTTAGTCTTAAAGTCTCCTCCTCCAATTTGAAGGCATGAAGAGTGCTTTGTTGGGCAGATTTCTCATGTTGCAAATCAGAGAAGGTGATTTCATGATGTTCCATTTCCATTTTCATATCTAACAGACTCTCGGAGGCTTTCTTTCTAAGACTAGTGGGAGATCATGTGGGTTTTTTTAACCAATCCTTTAAGGTTGTTTTGGTGGCCTTGATTTTTTCTCCCAAACATAGCTAGTCAATCCAATGATGGCTTGGACCAACATTTTATGATTGTCTCCAAAATAACTTCTCTTTCTATCCATTAAGGGTTGAATCTGAAGGGGATGGGCCCAAGGTTTTACTCTTCTTCAATCTGCAGCAGGATGGGTTTATGATCTGAAGTCATTTTGGGTAGGATTTTGGAGATGATTATCTTCTGCTCGGAGAGGAGGGTGCATTGAATTGGAAATCTGTTAAGCCTAGCAGAAATGTGCTCCTTTCCTGCTCTATTGTTTGACCAAGTATAGAGTCCAGATTTGGGTTTGACATCCAATAAATCCCAATCATAGATCAGGTCTTCTACAAGGGGAAGGATGCGATCCTTGTTAATGTTACCTCATTTTTTCTCCTTTTGATCAAATACAAGGTTGAAATCTCCAACAAGGATTTTATTCTTAGGTGAGTAGGCTTCTAGAAAGTTTGAAAGAGTTAGCCAGCAGTCCATTTTTTCCGCATAGAGCACCGGCACATAAAGATTAAAGAGGGCAAGGGAGCTCTTACTTGCAATATGCTGGATTTCGGTGTAGATATAATGTTGCATTTCAAAGGAGCTAACAAGAAGAAATTTGTCATCCTCCTAGAGAGTGGCAAGACCACTACAAGTTCCCCTGGCACTTACTGCTTTCCCAACTCTTTTTTTCCATTTGTCTTTACTTAGATCAAGAACGACAGTCCCTTCTATTTTGGTCTCTTGGAGCAAGAGGATCTCAAGGGATTCATATTTTAGGAGGTTCTTCGCTGCTTCCGCTTTTTGTGGGATTCCCCAAGCCTCTGCAATTCCAAGAGATTATATGCATTATTTACTTGCAGAGGGATGGCCTTTGTGAGGCTTGGGTCTAGTATTTCTGCCTATAGACATCTCAATCGTGGATTGAATGCCTTGCACTTTTTGCTTCTCAGCCTCTTCTTCTCTTGCCTCTCTGTGAGACTTCCTTCCGACTCTTTTGATGGGCCTCTCGAAATTTTCTTCTTCCAAGGATCCAGAGGATTCTGGGGGCTTCTTTCTTGTCATTTCTGCATAGGATGGGGAGGATGATGCTCCTTTGGGAGATCCAATTTGTATTGAGGTGGAATATTCTTGTCTTTTCTCCTCTGCTGTTGGTTTAGGTTGCGGTTCCTCCACTGGATCTTCTGTTGCAGCTATTTGTTCTTCAAGAGTACTTAGGATTTCAAAAGGGTTGGTGTTTGCATCTGTAGATGGAGGGCCTAAGGGCTCCTCCCCTTGCACCACCGAGGTAGGTGTAGTGGTTCTTGTTGGCTTGCTTTTCCCTTTTGTTTTGTTGTTATGTTTTTTAGGAGCATATTTTTGAACCTGTGTCTATTGTTCCTCCTTTGAGTTGTATGTCTCTTCCACTGTTTTCTTTTTACAATATCTCGAAAAATTCTCATATCCATGGCATAACCTGCACTTAAATGGGAGTTTTTCATAGTCTAGCTCTTGGATGTGAGACCAGCCCGCTATCGTGAGTTTGATAGCATCAGGAAGGCCTTCTTCCAAATCAGCTTCTACACAGATTCTTGCACATGAGTATTAATCTTTCTTTTCTGCTCTGTCTATGTATTTCCCAAGTTTGTTTCTGATATTTTCAAAGGATTTAGGGTTCCAGCAATGAAGAGGGAGGTGGGGCAAATGGACCCAGACCGGAACTGTTGAGGGAACATCTTGACTTGGATCAAAATCAGGGATCCATTGATTCAGATATAGGCCCTGAGGGCCCATGAAATACTGGCCATTTCAAAAGATCAAATTCCTATCTTCTACTGCTTCAAAGATGAAGACAAAGAAACCCTTACCTATTAGAAAGCTTCTGATTCCTTCTTTGATGAGGGGAGACCATTTCCTTTGGATCCAGGCTTTGAATGCTTTGGGCGAGGGCCAGAGCCCAGTGAACTATCTAATGATCCCCCTTTCTGCAAGATTTAGGGCCGATCTGCAGGGCTCATTAATCAGGAGATCGAATGTTGGGATAGTAGCTATTCTTTTAACAATTTTTTGTTGGCTTTCGCTTGTTGGGTGCTTGGAGCTGCTTGCCACCAGCTTCCTGTAGGTGGAAAGCTCAAGTGGGAGAGAGGAATTGATCTCGGGGCCCCCTTCTAGGGCCATGGCTGCGAGGAAATCTTAGGGGAGCATTTAGATTTCGCGCGCGAGCTCCTCAGCAGCGTTTTGCAATAGGGATATTTTCTAATATAATCTTAATTGTGATAACCATAGTTGGATACTCTTCTCAAAACGATCCTTATAGATTCTACATGGCTTCTTATTTGATATATATCATTTTTGAAGTATATCCCTTTTCAAGAGTTAGGTGGAATCAGACTCTAGATAAAATCTCTATGTAGGTGTATTATTTGGCTTTATGGGACCACAAATACAAATTGTAATATGATAGGTATGTCATCATTTAATTTCTCTATTACTTACATTGTTATTTTGTAATTCAATCCCCAAACTAGTAATGAACCTAAGAAAGTAATAGGTTAAATTTGAGATTATCAATTCTAAAAACACTGTTATGAACCTTGAAACTTAACAATGATAAAAAACAATAATTACAGTCCATTTCAAGGGGGGAACCTCCTTTTACAATGAATACAATGTATAAGACAAGATTTTATGATGCTAAGACTAGGTCTCCTTTGTGTGTATATATATATATGAATGAGAAAAATTGTAAAATTATAATAAAATGAGACGATGAAAGTTTATATTCTACATAACTTTGTAACTATAGAAATGTAATCACTCAATAAACAAGAATAAATAAGGGTCTTATCTAGGGCTTAACATGCCCCTTCCTCCTCAACACTTGAATATGTGTGGGCTTTTTTACATGAAAATCTCATCTTCCCACTAGTAGGTTCTTCTATTTGATGAGGCACTCAGTGATTGTTCTTCTTAATCCTTGTTTACAAAATTGTTTCTAGTTCTAGTATGACTTTCCCTTCTTCATTACTCTCTAGTAAAATAGTTTTGGCTGAGATCTTGTCATCGATTACCTTCTTTAAGCAAAAAACATGGAAGACTTGATTTACATGCGAAGAAATCAATATTATGTTTCTCTCTCTGTGTGTTTCTCTCTCACACAACCATATTGGTAAATGTAGTTGATATACATTAATTGATTTTAATTTTCACCTTTTATATGCCAATAGACATTTACAAATGATAACAATCTAACTATATCAACTACATTTACCAATATAATTATACTCATAATAATAATAATTTAATTTATAATTTATCTTTCCAATTTCCTACTCTTTAGAAAAAAAACAACAAAAACTAAAAAACTAAAAACTTAATTATAAAAAAAAAACCTTATCTAAGTTCAAATTTTATAATAAGCATTCACTTGAAAAACACTATTCAAAACCATATATATAAAATAAATAAAATAGACACATGGCCAACTCCTGAGATGCTACATGTAGTTTCTTACCTGTAATATATATAAGTTGTTCACCGACTATCATTATTAACTGTACAATAAATCAGTTGTTCACCTAACATCTTTATCCACAAAAATACATTGAGTTGGAGAACTTATTTTTTTACTTTCTAATTGGTATAATGTCTGGTTTATAATCTCCCAAACAAGCAAAGTGTAACATGGTCAGAGAATTAATAAAAACAAGCGCACTTTCGGATTAATAATTATATTTTAATTCTTATATTAATTTAAAATTCATATATTTAAAATTAATATTTATTTTTGCCCCCGACTAGGTAAACATTGGAGCAAATTTCCTTTCACATTGTCGGAGGGTGAAACGAATCCGGATTCCACGGTGCCTGCCGAGCGGACTCCAAATTCAAGCATACGAAAATCATTAACTTTACTAAATTGAGCATGCTTCCGTTATTTTCGGATTTTTTATATATATTTGTTTGGTCAATTTTATTTAAAATATAAAAAATGCGTTGAAATGTAAATTTGTATAAATTTTCTATTGTAATTTTTTTTAATGGACTTAATGGCTAAGAGCATGTGTTTATTTGATCAATTTTATTTAAAATATATATAAAAAAATGAGTTGAATTGTAGATTTGCATAAGTTTTCTATTGCAAAAGTTTTTTTGAGTGGATCTAATGGTTAAGAGCATGTGTTTCCTCCTAAGAAGTCACAGGTTCAAAACCAGAGATTGCAAAAGTTTTTTTGAGTGGATCTAATGGTTAAAGTATGTGTTTCCTCCTAAGAGGTCACAAGTTCAAAACCGGAGGGGGTAGAATATGTACGCCTTCTTAAACTTAGCAGTCAAACTGAGGCTAGGTGGGTCTCTTGTCACACAAACAAGGAGGTCTCATACACCAATTTGGTGTCTCATGACCTTAAAATTGGATAATAATAATAATAGTAATTCAAAAATGCATTTTAAACAAGTGTTGCATGTCTTAGTCCCTTGTCATTCAAGTTACAAATTATGATTTTGGAAAAATGAGAACTTATATATGAATTGGAAAAACTAATTGCCCACTAAGGGCCAAGGACTTGCATGAAATTTGGTGAGAACAGCTCTTAAATCTGCACATTTACATTTTTGCTCCTACTTATTAAAGTGCTAAGGAACACATAAATAATGGTGGGCAATCACTCATGTTAAATATATTTATTTACATCTTGTTCCTAAACATTTTTTATGCCTAGTTTTGGACAATGAAAAATCATTGGACAAATATCTAAAAATGATGGAATAATCATTGTATAAGTTGTTCTTATTGAGGCTATGATAGAGATACTTCATAAACAATCAAAAGGGGTATATTAATAGACTTCAAAGTGGAATCATAGGTAGATATTGAGATATGATAGGTAAGTAGAATTTTGTGTTAAGTTTTAAATGAAGGTACAATGATAAATCTGTGACATAAATGTTTATTTGAGGAGGAAGCAAATAGAAACAAGTTATTGTAATCACTTTTATTAATGAAAAATGAGGTTTTTTTGGATTGGAAAAAAAAAATATTGCAATTGTATCCACAAATTAAGACATAAAAATGCAAGACATTTATCCACATGACATTGTATTATGCAAAGGTTATAATAAGACATTCAAGTTATAGTGTGCAATCAAATGTTTGAATTTTTTTTTTAAATATTGAAAAATAAATATTTGTTTTTCAAAATTAAACATTATAACTTGCATTACTCAATGCTAAACTAATAGTGACTAATAGACAAATCTATTCTTAAAATCCCAAATTCACCAAAATTATAAAATAAAACAATAATTTAACTTAAAAAATTATTACCAAACTTAAAAACCAAAATGTAAAACTCTTTTTCATTGAAACCTATGACCTATTATTTGATTTTAAATTTATAATGTTTAATAATTCTAGCATAATTGCTTATAATATTTAGTTTATCTAATTTTTATATTTTTATTTTTTTGAGATATTTTCAAATCAATTATATGGTTAGAATCATAAATTTATACGGTTAAATTTAGGTAATTTAATTTTTTAAATTTTTTTTAATTATATATTTTAGTGTAAAAATGGACAATGTAACCAAAAATTATATTCAACTAATTCAAACCAAAAAACACTTTGAAATAAAATTTCACCATAGTTCAGAATCAATAAAAACTTAAAACAATATTTTACCACACTAATATTTTAGCAGCACTTTTATGTTAATGTTAATGGTAACAAAATTGCTTCTCAGGTTTACTAAACTTGGAAATACCTCCCAAAAGAAAACCTCACAATTTGTGTCTCTTGATTTATCGATGGAATATGTCATCTTTCTGGTGATGATATTTCACTGTATCTGTCCATGGAACCATCAGAATCAGCAATGACCTCATGTGTTCTATGTGGAGAGAAAACCAAACAACTAAACTTGGAAAATACCCTCAAAAGAAAACCTCACCATCTCACCATTTGTGTTTCTTGATTTATTGATGGAATATGTCATCCTTCTGGTGATGATATCTCACTGTATCTGTCCAGGGAACCATCAGAATCAGCAGTGACCTCATTTGTTCTATGTGAAAGGAAAACCAAACAACTAAACTTGGAAATACCTCCCATAAGAAACCTAACCATTTGTGTCTCTTGATTTATTGATGGAGTATGTCATCTTTCTGGTGATGATATCTCACTGTATCTGTCCAGGGAACCATCAGAATCAGCAATGACCTCATGTGTTCTATGTGGAGAGAAAACCAAACAATAAAATGCCGGAACGACACGTTACAAATGCTGCAATTGAATGTGTTTTAAACCTAAACTGCCCAATCAATTGAAAATCGACAACTTAGTTATGGCATTCAATATATGTTTGCAGGAAAGGGAACCACACTCAATCTTCAATAGATAGATTACAGGAGAAGGCATATACAGCCCTAGCTGTCGGCGTTTGATAATTTGCATTCATATTGGCTTAGTTTTCGGCATTCTCTTCCGGAATCTGGTAACTTCTAGATAGCACGTTATCCCAGACCGTTGATTCCTATGTAGTGGTAACCTGTCAAATATTGAAGCGATGACAAGGGTTGTAATAGCAGTGAGGTCTTTTCCTCAGATTCTTGATCTAGGTGGCTATTCCCTTCATTGATTCCCGGAGAGACTTGAACCCAATTGCTGGGATGGGATTATCTAGAGTTTGTATTCAATAGCAGAATGGCTGTAACAGAGATCAATGTGAGGCTACATAATATCAAGTGGAATTGAAATTAGGACAGTCTACCAAAATACTCACATCAAAATCCAAGTCCTTCTGTGGCAACGATGATAACTTGGAAGGATCTATACACTGTAATTAGTGCTGTTGTTCCACTGTATGTGACAATGTTGTTTGCTTATGGGTCTGTGAAATGGTGGAAGATATTCAGTCCTGAGCAATGTGCAGGGATCAATAAGTTTGTGGCTGTATTTGCTGTCCCTTTACTGTCATTTGAGTTTATATCCAGGATCAACCCTTACAAGTTGAATTTTACTTTCATTGCTGCTGATGTGGTATCTAAAGCCATGGCAATTTTGGTTCTGGGCTTGTGGGCTAAGTGGTCACATAGAGGAAGCCTGGATTGGGTCATCACACTCTTCTCACTATCTACATTGCCTAATACTGTAGTCATGGGAATCCCAATTTTAAAGGCCATGTATGGGGATTCAGCAGAAAATTTGATGGTACAAACAGTTGTTCTGCAATCTATTATCTGGTATACTATTTTGCTATTTCTATATGAGTACAGAAGTGCTAAAATGTTGCATGATAATGTACCTTCCATTCTTAAGGAAAGAGAAAATTCAAGTCTGTCAAGAGATGCCCAGGTGGATGCAGACAATGAAAGGATACATGTTGTGGTCAGAAAATCATCTTCCTCATCATTTTCACAACGATTTAACTCTGCTGCATCATCCCAAAGACTTCAAATTTCAAATTCACTGCATTTGATGCCGATAATGGCCATGACTCACTCAGATTTGGACATGGCATATAAATCTGTTCATTCCTCCAGAAACCTGCAATGTCCTATGGATTCCAGCTACAAAATTACAGGAGAAATGGTATCAGAAAAAACACCAATTACTCCAAGTGAAGGCATTTTTTCTGATGACAGCTTAACCATTACTCCCCACAATGCAGTGCAGCTGAGAAAGATGGCATCACCCTCTGCAACTAATCATCACCCTGAACTTGAAGATGAAAGTTCAAAGGAGCTTCACAAGTTTGTTTGGAGCTGTGAAAGTTCTTCACTGTCTGAAGGCAAGTATATATCTGAAAGTCCATTTAAAACACTTTGTCATAGTAAATATTGGTGGAACTGTTTGAAGTTATTTATATCGAAGTTAAATTCTTGACTCTTAACCTAATTGTAGTGCAGTCATAACCAACCCAGAGCAACCACATAAAGAAGTTAGTGTTTACAGAGATTTTAATTCTGAACATAAACTACCCATGAGGGATGGAGAGTTTGTAATTGAAAAAGAGGATCATAAGCTTCCAGAATCTATCTCAAAAGCTACAACAACTCTTATAGCTATAAAGGTTGATAAATCTGCTGGGCAAGATCTACCTGAACCAAACTCTCCACTTCCAGCTGCAGTTATGAGAATAATTTTAGGCATGGTTTGGCGTAAGCTTCTCTGTAATCCCAACTCCTATTCAAGCGTAATAGGAATTATATGGGCACTCATTTCAGCAAGGTCAATTTTCGTTATCAACTCCTATGTACAGAATTATATAATCTTTTAGGCACAAGACATATAGATTTGTGTTAAATGCAGAGCATAGATATATATTTATGCTAGTAACTTCGTTCTGAGCATGCCATGCTCGGATTTTTTTTCAAAGTTTCCTTTCATTGGGTTTGAACAGCAATAACCTCGGTTTGACATAAAGTTAGAAAACATTTTGCAGGTTCCAGGTCGGACTACCTCCCATGGTACAAGGTTCGGTCACAATTCTGTCAAACGCTGGCTTGGGAATGGCAATGTTTAGTCTTGGTGAGTTCCTTACTAAACAACATATATATATATATATATATATATATATATATATATATGTTATAATTTTAAAATAGAGTAGAATGATATAAATCAATTCTTAGGTTTTAAATTTTAAAGTGTAAATTTAGAATTAAGAAGCATTTTAATATATTTTTTAAAATGAATTTGTGAGTATAGATATTAGGTTTTATTTATTTTTTTTATTTTTTAATAGTAATTTGAATTTTTTTTTAGAAAATTAAAAATTTGAGGAGTAGTTCATTTGAAATACTTTAGTTGTGTAAAATTATGCATGTAATTTTATATATATATATAAAATAAAAATTACATATTATAAAATTTTACATTAATATTTTTTAGTTTAAAATATTTTAATTTGTATAATTATTTATTGTTTTTATACTTAAAATGAAAATATGAAAAATTTGGAATATTTTTCCATATTTTGTCGATAGTAAAAACAATGTAAATAATAGACCCTCATTAAAGAACATCCAATTGAATCAAATATCAAAGAACTTCACCATCTAACTCTAAACCACTTGAACTAATTTTTAAAACTATTCTAATTTATATAATATATTTTAAAGCATTATTAATATAAAAATAAATTTAATAAATTATATACTTTACAGTTATTATTAATTTCTTTAAATTTTTATTACTATTCCAATTTATATAATATATTTTAAAGTATTATTAATATAAAAATAAATTTATTAAACTTAATAAATTATATAATTTAATTAATCAAATGTTAAATTCACCAATAATGTTAAATTCAGCTATTATGTTTTATTTTTATGTGAGTTTGTTTTTCAATTTTTCTCTTCCTTTATTTAAAAAAAATATATATTATTTTTAATTTTCTATTTTTCTTATAAAATATAAATAAATATTTTTTAATGTATAATAAGTTTTTTTTTAAATAATAATATTATTATTTTATATAATTAATAATCTAAATAAACCTTTTGTCAGTTATGGTTCACTGTTAGGGAGGTCTCTATATTTACAAGTATTTATGAGGGCAGATCTACTGGAAAGAATGTACCTGCTCGTGTATTTGGTCGAGCTAACCCTTGCTGGCATATTATCCTTAGAAGTTACTCCAACTAAACCAAGTAAATTATCCTTAAAAGTTAATTAAGTAATATTAATATTAATTAAAAAAAAATTAACATTAAAAAAAAATCATTTTCTCACTCAGTTATGTATTGTTTAATTTATTTTAAAAGAAATTATATGGCAGTGATCTAAATCCATCCCTGGTCTAATTACAACAAATTTCTCATTCAGAAACAGACAAAAAAATGCTAATCCTAATTATTTTTGTTTAATAGTTTTAAGTCTGCTAATCCCTGGCAGAAACAAGGTTTTGGTTGTGGCTGGCTCATTGGGAGGTGGGTAATTTATATTTGTACAAATAACTTCCAATCAATTTAAAACCAATAAATTTAAAACATTGATTAGAGATTTAAAAAAGTTCAGACCAAACCATGTAAAATTGGTGGTGAATTTAAAACATTGATTAGAGATTTAAAAAAGTTCAGACCAAACCATGTAAAATTGGTGGTGAAGTATCATATTTAGTTTGTGTATAAATAAGCCTGTGTGTAATTTAGTAGTTATTTTTTATAATATCAGAGTATGAATCAGAACACTTTAGTTTGTGTATAAATAATCCTGTGTGTAATTTAGTAGTTATTTTTTATAATATCAGAGTAATATGAATCAGAACACTTTAGTTAATAATTCCAAGTGTAATTTGAAATATGGTTTTTGTGATCATAGTTTGTATATAAATATTTTTTTGGTAAAAATTAAATAGTAAAGAATTTGGTCGAAGGGGTTTCAAATCAACTAGTGTTCATCTGTGATTCAGGGGTTTTGAAAATGAAGTATACTAATTAGTTTCAAAAGTGTCAATTAGATTTTTACCAAAAAATATAATATAACTAATAATGCGATTAATCTGAAAAGACATTTATCTATTTTATGAATCACAAAAGTCTTGGATCTAACTAATATAATTAACGCCGAAGGCGTTCTATTGTGAGCGTTTAGCTCAGAACACTATAGAGATTAGTCGACAAAAATCACCAAATCTCTACAGTGTCAGCCAGCTTAGTCGACAAAAATCACCAAATCTCTACAGTGTCAGCCAGCTGTCTCCGTTCACTTCGGCGTTTTCTTTTGCAGATCCATCTGCAAAATGCTAATATATATACCAATTCTAATTGTGTAAAATTGCAGGGTTATTCATGGCGCTGCAACCCAAAATCATAGCATGTGGCACATCTCTTGCATTGTTAGCGATGCTTATGCGTTTTCTGGCTGGACCAGCTTTCATGGGCATCGCTTCAATTGCTACTGGTCTTCGAGGAACTGTGTGGCATCTCTCCATTGTGCAGGTCTACCTCTCTTCTTTTTTCTCTTTTCACAACATAAAACCCAACGTCATTGAAAATGTCTTTAGCAGTACTGCATGGAGAAACACTATCATATAATTTGACACAAAATGATGCATATATATTTCTGCCGATTGCAGGCAGCGTTGCCTCAAGGAATAGTCCCGTTTGTATTTGCAAGGGAGTACGATTTACACTCAGATATTCTGAGCACAGCGTAAGATCAACTTAAAATTTCAATTGAAATTACTGATTATATATTTGGCAATGGCTAATGAATGATGTTGGTTACAGGGTCATATTTGGCATGCTCGTTTCTTTGCCAATCACTGTGGCATACTACGTCCTTCTTGAAGTCCACTCTTGACTGGATTCGAGACTGGTATTACACCTAGTTTTCATATATATAAAAATGCAGAAACAGTTTCAAATATCTATGATGATATAGGTTTTAACAATGCTGGAGTTTGTCTTTTCTAAGTCTTTTCCATAGTTTCATAGTTTCTAAAATGCATTAATGATTTTATATATACTCTATATAATGTTGGTTATTTGTAGGGTAAAATAATTTTATATTGTAAAATTTAAGTTCAAATATTTTTTTAGAAAACTATGGAAAATGACCCTCACTAATATTAGCCCCTAAAATTTTCCATGTTTATCATTATTCAGCAAAATATTTCTTGATCAAATTATAATTAGAAAGTTCTTACCTCCATCGTAATCCAGTATAAAAATTTAATAATTATTTAAATCATATTAAATAAATAAATAATCAATAAGACTAACCATTATTTAAATTAAACAAAACCGTTTCATTTAAATTAAACATATCTCTTTTATTTGACAAGAAAATAACCCTAAGACGACACGATATAAAAAGAACCTTAAAGACCAAAGGATCGTCTTCATGGTTATAGGTGTTTTAACAAGTTGGTATTAACATTCAAATAAGATACAAATAATATTTAAATTTAGAGTATAACTTTAAAATAAAAATTAATATTAAAATTTATAAAATCTATAATTAAAAGATATTATATTTAATAATATATATTTTTAATAGAATAATTATAAAAAAAATTACAATAAATTTGATTTAAACATTAAAATTGTAACTTTTTAAAAGTTACAATAAAATTATTTTATTTAAAAGTTACCATGTTTAAGTGCTTATTAATTAAAAATAAATAAAGTTTAATATATATAAATGTAAAAGTTAGATGATAAAAATATGTAAATGTTTTAAATACCATTTTTTATATAGTTTTAATTCTTAATATTAATAGAGGCTGCATATGTGGGGTGATTTTATATTCTAAAGGAAAGTTGAAAAGTACTTCTAAAACTTAAGCAACGTCACAAAAAATCAAGCATAGTGGCCACAAACAATCAAATAAAGTGGTACATTTTGTGGTAAGGATTAAAACTCATTAAAAATCTTCCAATACATAAGTTAATTATATGCTTTGTGGTAACAATCAAGTAAAGCTGTGGTAAGGATTAAAATTCATCAAAAATCTTCCAATAAGTAAGTTAATTATATGCTTTATGGTAAGGATTAAAGTTCATTAAAAATCTTTCAATACATAAGTTATTATTTTTGTGTCCATTTAAACAACATTATTCAGAATCTAAATTTAGACATTAGTCTATCAAACCTATGGAAGGATCAACCTTAGTGATTTAGACATTAGTCTATCAAACCTATGGAAGGATCAACCTTAGTGTAAACATTGTTACATAATTCAATTGATACTCATAATTCAATTGAAACACAAATGCATTAGCAAATCAAGCAACATGGAGGTCCATGGAACCTTATGGGTGAATGATTCCATACATTCCCACCCAATTCCATGAATAACAAAGGTATGACATGTGGTGATGGTTGATCCTACAAGTTGTTGAGATCAATGGCAAGTGGTACAAGGGACTTGGTCCATGGAGTGACTTCCCAACTCCTTGGAAGCACTAAATACCCTGTTAAGTCGCATCCCTTCATGTATGTGAACAATATGGGATATTACACTTGGAGTCGCGGTACAAAAAGGGAGTTAATTTATGAATGGGAATTATGGAATCATAAGCTCTGTGACCAAGGGAATTTCCAATTCACAATCATGGAGTTCAATGAGCTCATGTGGTTCATTCGTGTAGGCTCAGTGTCATCATTCTCTTGTTCACATGGATCAGTAGTTGAATTTAATTAGGCCTGGCTCGCGCCTGGCTCAAGGATTCTCAGCCAGGTCCACCCCTAGTTTTCTTATGTTTATTGATGCTTGGTAATGTTACCTAGGAAATATATGGAAATTGGTTGTTGCAAATCCAATTCATTGGTTAGAATGGGAAAAGGATTTAGGGCGAGGGAGCACACCTGCACACTATGAAAGGAATGATAGCTCGTGAAGGGAATAATAAGACATAAGCAATAATATGGGCATAAAGACTTTGTGTTGTTGACTAATATCTACCGCGTGCAGTCATAAAAGGGGTTTTTAAATTGTAACAAACAGAGTCAATTTATTGTAGGCATTGGGGGCACAGATGTTCCATTGGGGAGGTTTATAGGTATTGTGGGGTGCAAGAAGGGGTATTTGATAAAAAGAGAGATAAATATTTAAAATATGTGTTATTTTTATTAAAGACATTTATTGGTCCAACAAAAGGGATTTCAAAGATTTTTATCAATATCTAGTGAGAATAGAGGCATTCTTTAATATGCCAAGAACGCAGGTGCTTTGACATAGGTTGAATGAGTGGAAACCCTGTGAGGATTAGACATGAATATTTTGGAGCTTCAAGAGAAATTCATGGCACTTATTCTACACACAAACCAGCTGGTAGTAGCACTTAGATCCATTATGGAGATTGTGGTTGAGCATAGGACATTGATTCAAAAGCATAACAATGAATTTGATAGTTTAAGAAGGTATCTCGATGAAATGAAATTGAAAAAGTATTGGCCCTCCATGTCGCCAACTCCTTTGGCTTCTTCAATGAATTAAGCATGCTTAGTCCCTATGGTGTAATTCGACCTAAACATTTGAGCCCCCATAGTAATTCTTGATACAAAGGAAGTGTTGTATGGTAGAAATGAAGGTTAATAATTGTTATGAATGTCAAATGTTATAAATATGGAGATGTATTCTATAGGAAATATGCATACATACCTCCATGATTTTTTGGCTTTTTGAATTGGCTTAGGAATAATTCCAAAAAAAGGCCACTTGGAGGAAAGTATTTGAAAATTTTGGTTGTATTGGCATTGCTTTGTACTCTTATTGTGTATATATGCAGATTTTTCTAATATATTCTATCAGTCATTGGTTGACCAAAAAAAAAGATTATTAACATTAAAGTTGAGCCTTCAAATTTGTTTTGCAAAAACATATTGTTCCACTTTTTAATAACATCATTAATAATATAAATTTAAGTTTTCAAATTTATTTTGTAAGGATAATATATATTACTATTTCTAATTTGAATTATCAAAATTATACACCTTACAATAATAATAAATCCATATTACTTTAATTATTAATAGAAATGTTTATTAATTATAAGTAAAATTATATAATTTTATATTATCAACATTGTTACTAAGAAATGAAGTAATATGGATTCTTTAAAAAGAAATATAAACAAATCAAATCCATGGGGGGTAGAGTACCTTGGTAAAATTTAACAGTAAGGTAGGTCTATTATCCCACAAACAAGGGGGTTTCATCCATCAATTTGGTGTGTACCATAGAATTAGATTATTTATTCGAGTTGAATTTAAATCCATCTAATTATTTTTTCTCTTATCCTAATATAGTTTTAATAAAATTATGGATCTTCCTCCATAGTTAAAACACTTGATGTTGACTGGAGTGCTATCATATGCAGTCTCGGACTTAGTCTGTTGTCTTTTCTTCATTCGCGAAGGTTATGGATTTTGTTTTCTCGTGATATGTGAGCTTCAGTGGTAGTTCAATTAATCTCTCGGGATTAGGGAGATAGCTCTCTAAAAATTGGAAGCCCTCCCTAGGTTATATTCTTTTTTTTCATTAGCTCCATCGCGGGTGGCTAGTCTTCATTTTTCGTTTGGAGGAAGACAACAACAATAATTTCGGGCATAATTGGTCCTGGGATAAATTGGGTCTCTCTCTCTAGCCCTAAACTATTAATTTCGACCCCTCCAAAGATCTAGTCGATTATTTTAAAGTGCAGGAAATTTTGTCGGGGTTGCCCCTTCCTCTCTAGAAAGATGACATTCTCATGGAAATTAGGGAAAAAATTGGCTCTTTTATGAAATTAGAACCTAGATGGTACACAAAACCTTATCGCAGATGGGTGTGGATTCAAGTTGAATTTTTCCTAAAGGAAGGTCTTCCTACAGATATGGATATCAAGATGGAAGGTCACAACTAGATACAAAGTGTAGACTATTGAAAGCTCCCCTTTCGGTGCTTCCAATGTCATGAAGTAGTACATACTCATGAGGATTATTAACTCTAGGTATTTCATCATGTTTCCTCCTTCTAGAAAAAATAACCAACTAGGTTGGATCCCCTAATCTTGTAGGCTCATCTCTTTTTAGGAAGTGCACTTTGTATTTTTCAAATTTTCCTTCTTATATTCGAAGCTTATCAGTTTTGTCTCCAACAATTTCATCTTCTTTAGGTACACTCTCTTCTTCTCCCCCTTTGGTTCCCCTTTTTTCCTATTGTGACCCCTCTTCTTCTCCTTCCTCCTTCCCCTATGTTACCCTCCCATCATTAGTTTCTACTATTCCCTCTTCCACCATCCCTCTTCCCTCCCATCCCCCTCCCTTAATAGCTAATCCATTTGTACCTCTTCCCTCTTAATCTCCCCCTTCACTTACCTCCTTTCATCACCCTTCTACTACGTTCCCATCATTGGTTTCTACCTTTACCTTTTCCACCCTCCCTCTTCCCTCCCCACCACTCCCTTGATACATGATCCCCTTGTACCTATTCCCTCTTACTCTTCCTTTCCCCTGCCTCGTCTCTTCCCCCCTCTCTCCCCCCCCCCCCCCGTCTTAAAGGAAAATATATATATATTCTCTATATTCATGATCCAATTATAGTAGGTGCCTCCAATAAGTGGAGGCCTAGCACTTGACATCCTGACTCCAAACACGGTTAGTTGCAAATAAAACCTTCATAAATCCCAAGAAAATGTTTTAAACAAAATTAAGAAGGGGAAACATGTTCCCATCTCCGGGGCCCTTAGAGCAAGTAGAGCCCCACAACTCTACCCAAATTATCTTCCTCTCTTTTAATGCAAGTGGGTTAGGGTGTGCCCACAAAAAAGCCCTCAAAAGGTTGATCACCTATCACAAGCTAGATGTCATTCTTATCCAAGAGAAAATTTTCCTTGGGGACAAATCCAGGAAGATACTTGATGATTTTTTAAATAATTATTCATTTTTTCATCTAGATGTCGATGGACATTCTAGTGGCCTCATTTATGGTTGGAGCCCAAATTGCTTAGCGATTTCTTCCTCTACCTTTCCTTATGTTATTCTTTTTAAGCTAAAATTCAAGGATATTAATTTTGATATTTTTTTTCTTAATATAGATGGGCCTTATATTGGTTGCATTGAATTTTGGTAGGAATTGGTCATAGCAGGTACCTTCATGGATCCTTACACAATTTTGGGTGGTGACCTTAACTTTACTACTTCACTATGGAAAGCATGGGGTCCAAACTATGTATGAACCCTCAGAGTGATTTCTTTTAGGATATCATCACTAATCATAATCTAATTGAAATTGATCCAATCAAGGTTTATCTAACTTGGAGAAATGTTCATATTGATAACATTGAATTTTCTAAAATGCTTGATTGATTTATCATTTCGAAAGGGCTATGCAACTAAGGTTGCACTTTTAAATCTTTTGTTGAAATGGATGGTATCTTAGACCACAGGATCATTCTCTTATATATTAGTCCTAGGGGCAACTAAAACTCATACCCTTTTTGTTTCAACCCCTCTTAGATTTAAGAGGAGGATTACTGTTGTCTTGTTCATTCTACATGGAGGCACCTTGCACCCTGAGAAGACTCGTCGCACTTGGAACAATTCATGGAAAATCTCTTAGCCATAAAGTGGATTTCTCGCAAATAGGCCAAGACATACAAAGACAAATTGGACAGGGAGATATTGGAAGTGGAGAAGAAGATAACTAAGATACATAGGTCTTTTGACTCGAGGACGGTCTCCTTATTGTCCCTCGAGGAGGTTTGCTCTCTTGAAGAAAGAATACATTTGATTTTGCTATTGGAAGAAAAGTGTTAGCACCTCAAAAGTCGATCTATTTGGCTAGAATCCAGAGACAATAACACTAAATATTTTCACCAATATGCAAATTATTGGAATCAAAGGAACAAAATTTGGGAGATTAAATTTGAATATGAAGCTTCGTTACAATCCTTAGAGGAGAAATTTGTGGCGAGTGCTAACTACTTTCAATCTCTCTATTAGCGGTGTTGAAAATTAGCAGTTGAAGAAGCAATTTCCCCATTTGGGAATCCAAAAAATCCTAAAGAGACCCCACTTTCCCTTAGAAAAATTAAATTTGCACAACGGAAAAATATTATTTTATTTTTGGTCTAAGTTAACACAAAAGGTACAAGTCGGCCTAAAGGAGAAATTCAACCTCCTAAACCACATATAAATACACCTAAGGTGACACTACTTGGAGGCATCACATCACACATTAATTGTTCTTCTTTTGGTTCGATCTAGTCTTAAATTGCAAGGTCTGAACACACACATGCAAAGAAGAGAGAGAGAAATTTTTTGACCAAGTTTGACTTATGTTTTTTCATCTTTGACTAGCATTGACTTTGGGTGATTTGACTTAGTTTGACTTGGTTTTTGGGTCTGTTCTTGGAGGGTGAATTAAAGAGAGATAAAAATGAAATTTTTTGGGCAGTTTGACTAGAGTTGACCACAAATCTGAAGCTAGGGTTTTCGCATTGTTGAATTTGACTTTGAATGATTTTTTAAGTGGATTTATAGATTATTTTGTCTAGGTTTGACCAAGCAAGGAAGGTTGATTTTGATGTTGCTTTGGCTGAACTGATTGGAGTTGATTTGAGCATTGACTTTGGACTAGTTAGGGTTGTATTGACTGTTGTTAACTTTGACTTGGAACAGGGCTGAAAATTGCAGATTGCTTCTTTTCTTGGATTTGACTTTCTCTCTCATATTTGATTGGATATTGAATTGGTTGACTTTATATTCAAGGCTTTGACCTTTGACTAATTGTTGGATGTACTTGGACTATGTATCTTTGTTGAACATTCGATGAACATCTAATAGAAGAAGAATCTGGTTGGGTTTTCCCCCTTGTGGGATTTTTCGTCTTTGACCAAAAATATTTATGACTCTGTTGATTTTGGTTTTCTTATATTGTGCATATTTTTTATTGTTTTATATACAATTCCTTACAGTTATTGGGTGATTTAAATTAATTGGAAAAAGTGATTGTTGTTGAAAGAATAATTTTTTAAAGTGATTGTTGCAACAAAGAACATTGACAAATTAACATGGTATCAGAGTTGAGGTGAAGACAAGCCCAAGGAGATAAGAGAAATCACCCCTTTGAAGACATATTAGCTATTGTTAAAGTTTATTTCACTTGGTCAACATTTCTACCTCACACTTCAAGATTGAGGAGAATTTGAATGACTCATCAAACTTTGCGGCATGGAGGGCTAGGTTGGATTTGGCCTTGGAAGAAAATGATGTCATGGAATGTGCTGAAGGGAAGATACTTGAGCCTCTGAAAAGTGAGTTTTTTGTTGTCAAGCACAATTACAATAAAGGTGATATCAAAGCTAAGAAAAATATTCTTTGAGATATCATTTGATCAATTATGTTTTGAAATTGAAGAAGTCTAAGTAAATGTATGATAAGTTGGTTGGGATGTATGAAGCCAAAAACTTGAGTTAAATTATTTCTATGAAGAATTAACTCAAGGACATCAAAATGGACAAGGGAGAGACCATTCAAGCATACTTCATGAGGATATCCCAATTCAAGGATCAAAATTTGACTATTAGAGAGAGTGTATCTGATAGAGAGTTGGGATTGATTTCCCTTAGAGGTCTTCCTATGATTTGGGAGACATTTATCACAACCATTAATAAAAATGATAGGTTTATCTCATTTGATGAGCTATTAGGAAATTTTACTCAAGAGGAGACTAGGATGATCTCTAGAGGAATAATTCAAAAGCAAGAAGAAGGAGAACCCACTACATTTATTGCTCAAGCCAGGAAGAAGAAAGAGAAAGTAAGGCCCTCAAATTGGAATTCAAGGAAGAAATATCAAGGATCCAAGAACAACAATCAAGGATTCAAGAACAATAATAGAGGATTCAATTAAGACATGTCCAACATCCAATTCTACAATTGTCACAAGCATGGTCATTATGCCCGAGATCGTCCGAAAGAAATATCTTCTACCAGGAACAACTACAATCTAAGAAGGAAAAGAGGAGGACCCCCTGCTCATGAAGAAGGTCATTGCCCTCAAAAGAGATCAAGAAATCCAAGGTATGGTAAAAATGAAACTAAAACTCAAACTAAATACTTTCTTGTTTCTTCTCTTTTTATTTCCTCCCCTCCAGATTCATCGGATAGTTATTTGGTAGATAGTGGTGCTTCTAGAAATTTCACTGGCTATAGAGAAGTCCTCTCAAATGGAAATAATGTGAAAGGACCATTCCCTTCAAGCAGGAGAGGGACCAATGGAATACTTCAACCATACATTCTAATCTATGTGGACCCATTCCAATGACTTCTCTTGGTGGATACTTGTACTATATAATCTTTGTGGATGACTTCTCCCGCAAGACATGGATTTTTATTTTTGAAGCACAAGGAGCAAGAATTTGGCATGTTTAGGGACTTCAAAGCACTGGTGGAAAATAAAACAGGGAAGAAGATCAAAATCTTCAGGTCTGACAAATGAGGAGAATCCAATTCAAATGAATTCATTGAATTTTGCAAGAAATTTGGAATCAAGAAGGATACCATCGTACCTTACAAACCCAAACAAAATGGTGTAGTTGAAAGGAAGAACATGACTATTATGGAAGTTTCCAAAGCCATGTTTCATGAACAAAATTTTCCAAAGTTTATGTGGTTAGAAGATGCTAACATTGTTTTTTGTGTTCAAAATAGGACTCCTCATCAAGCCTTGGGTGACAAGACTCTCGAATAAGCTTTTACAGGTGTAAATCCTGAAATTGGACATTTGAGGATCTTTGGATTCCCCATATACTTTCATGCATCAAAGGAGAAGAGGACCAAGCTGGAAGCTTCAAGAAAGAAAGGTACTTTTGTTGGTTATTGTGAAAATTATAAATCTTATATAAAATATGTACTTGGTCAAATAAATATAGAGTTTAGCAAGGATGTGACATTTGATGAAGATGATTCCCTTAGGAAAGAAAGGGACACTCCTCCCCCTACCTATATTTGGCAATGGCTAATGAATGATGTTGGTTACAGGGTCATATTTGGCATGCTCGTTTCTTTGCCAATCACTGTGGCATACTACGTCCTTCTTGAAGTCCACTCTTGACTGGATTCGAGACTGGTATTACACCTAGTTTTCATATATATAAAAATGCAGAAACAGTTTCAAATATCTATGATGATATAGGTTTTAACAATGCTGGAGTTTGTCTTTTCAATGTCTTTTCCATAGTTTCTAAAATGCATTAATGATTTTATATATACTCTATATAATGTTGGTTATTTGTAGGGTAAAATAATTTTATATTGTAAAATTTGAGTCCAAATATTTTTTTGGAAAACTATGGAAAATTACCCCACTCACTAATATTAACCCCTAAAATTTTCCATGTTTATCATCATTCAGCAAAATATTTCTTAATCAAATTATAATTAGAAAGTGCACATGTCTTAACTCTATCGTAATCCAGTATAAAACTTTAATAATTATTTAAATCATATTAAATAAATCAATCAATCAATAAGACTAACCATTATTTAAATTAAACAAAACCGTTTCATTTAAATTAAACATATCTCTTTTAGATCACAAGAAAATAACCCTAAGACGACACGATATAAAAAGAACCTTAAAGACCAAAGGATCGTCTTCATGGTTATAGGTGTTTTAACAAGTTGGTATTAACAACCAAATAAGATACAAATAATATTTAAATTTAAAGTATAACTTTAAAATCAAAAATTAATATTAAAATTTATAAAATCTATAATTAAAAGATATTATATTTAATAATATATTTTTTAATAGAATCATTATAAAAAAAATTACAATAAATTTGATTTAAACATTAAAATTATATTTAATATTAAAATTATTTTATTGTAACTTTTTAAAAATTACAATAAAATTATTTTATTTAAAAGTTACCATGTTTAAGTGTTTATTAATTAAAAATAAATAAAGTTTAATATATATAAATGTAAAAGTTAGATGATAAAAATATGTAAATGTTTTAAATACGATTTTTTATATAGTTTTAATTCTTAATATTAATAGAGGCTGCATATGTGGGGTGATTTTATATTCTAAAGGAAAGTTGAAAAGTACTTCTAAAACTTAAGCAACGTCACAAAAAATCAAGCGTAGTGGCCACAAACAATCAAATAGAGTGGTACATTTTGTGGTAAGGATTAAAACTCATTAAAAATCTTCCACTACATAAGTTAATTATATGCTTTGTGGTAACAATCAAGTAGAGCTGTGGTAAGGATTAAAATTCATCAAAAATCTTCCAATACATAAGTTAATTATATGCTTTATGGTAAGGATTAAAGTTCATTAAAAATCTTTCAATACATAAGTTATTATTTTTGTGTCCATTTAAACAACATTATTCAGAATCTAAATTTAGACATTAGTCTATCAAACCTACGGAAGGATCAACCTTAGTGTAAACATTGTTACATAATTCAAATCAAATCGCAAATCAAGCAACATGGAGGTCCATGGAACCTTATGGGTGAATGATTCCACACATTCCCACCCAATTCCATGAATAACAAAGGTATGACATGTGGTGATGGTTGATCCTACAAGTTGTTGAGATCAATGGCAAGTGGTACAAGGGAGTTGGTCCATGGAGTGACTTCCCAACTCCTTGGAAGCACTAAATACCCTGTTAAGTCGCATCCCTTCATGTATGTGAACAATATGGGATAGTACACTTGGAGTCGCGGTACAACAAGGGAGTTAATTTATGAATGGGAATTATGGAATCATAAGCTCTGTGACCAAGGGAATTTCCAATTCACAATCATGGAGTTCAATGAGCTCATGTGGTTCATTCGTGTAGGCTCAGTGTCATCATTCTCTTGTTCACATTGATCAGTAGTTGAATTTAATTAGGCCTGGCTCGCGCCTGGCTCAAGGATTCTCAACCAGGTCCACCCCTAGTTTTCTTATGTTTATTAATGCTTGGTAATGTTACCTAGGAAATATATGGAAATTGGTTGTTGCAAATCCAATTCATTGGTTAGAATAGGAAAAGGATTTAGGACGAGGGAGCACACCTGCACACTATGAAAGGAATGATAGCTCGTGAAGGGAATAATAAGACATAAGCAATAATATAGGCATAAAGACTTTGTGTTGTTGACTAATATCTACTGCATGCAGTCATAAAAGGGGTTTCTAAATTGTAACAAATGGAGTCAATTTATTGTAGGCATTGGGGGCACAGATGTTCCATTGGGGAGGTTTATAGGTATTGTGGGGTGTAAGAAGGGGTATTTGATAAAAAGAGAGATAAATATTTAAAATATGTGTTATTTTTATTAAAGACATTTATTGGTCCAAGAAAAGGGATTTCAGAGATTTTTATCAATATCTAGTGAGAATAGAGGCATTCTTTAATATGCCAAGAATGCAGGTACTTTGACACAGGTTGAATGAGTGGAAACCCTGTGAGGATTAGACATGAATATTTTGGAGCTTCAAGAGAAATTCATGGCACTTATTCTACACACAAACTAGCTGGTAGTAGCACTTAGATCCATTATGGAGATTGTGGTTGAGCATAGGACATTGATTCAAAAGCATAACAATGAATTTGATAGTTTAAGAAGGTAGCTTGATGAAATGAAATTGAAAAAGTGTTGGCCCTCCATGTCGCCAACTCCTTTGGCTTCTTCAATGAATTAAGCATGCTTAGTCCCTATGGTGTAATTTGACCTAAACATTCGAGCCCCCTTAGTAATTCTTGATACAAAGGAAGTGTTGTATGGTAGAAATGAAGGTTAATAATTGTTATGAATGTCAAATGTTATAAATATGGAGATGTATTCTATAGGAAATATGCATACATACCTCCATGATTTTTTGGCTTTTTGAATTGGCTTAGGAATAATTCCAATAAAAGGCCACTTGGAGGAAAGTATTTGAAAATTTTGGTTGTATTGGCATTGCTTTGTACTCTTATTGTGTATATATGCAGATTTTTCTAATATATTCTATTAGTCATTGGTTGACCAAAAAAAATGATTATTAACATTAAAGTTGAGCCTTCAAATTTGTTTTGCAAAAACATATTGTTCCGCTTTTTAATAACATCATTAATAATATAAATTTAAGTTTTCAAATTTATTTTGTAAGGATAATCTATATTACTATTTCTAATTTGAATTATCAAAATTATATACCTTACAATAATAATAAATCCATATTACTTTAATTATTAATAGAAATGTTTATTAATTATAAGTAAAATTATATAATGTTATATTATCAACATTGTTACTAAGAAATGAAGTAATATGGATTCTTTAAAAAGAAATATAAACAAATCAAATCCATGGGGGGTAGAGTACCTTGGTAAAATTTAATAGTAAGATAGGTCTATTATCCCACAAACAAGGGGGTTTCATCCATCAATTTGGTGTGTACCATAGAATTAGATTATTTATTCGGGTTGAATTTAAATCCATCTAATTATTTTTTCCCTTATCCTAATATAGTTTTAATAAAATTGTGGATCTTCCTCCATAGTTAAAACACTTGATGTTGACTGGAGTGCTATCATATGCAGTCTCGGACTTAGTCTGTTGTCTTTTCTTCATTCACGAAGGTTATGGATTTTGTTTTCTCGTGAGATATGAGCTTCAGCGGTAGTTCAATTAATCTCTTGGGATTAGGGAGATAGCTCTCTAAAAATTGGAAGCCCTCCCTAGGTTATATTCTTTTTTTTCATTAGCTCCATCGCAGGTGGCTAGTCTTTATTTTTCGTTTGGAGGAAGACAACAACAATAATTTCGGGCATAATTGGTCCTGGGATAAATTGGGTCTCTCTCTCTAGCCCTAAACTATTAATTTCGACCCCTCCAAAGATCTAGTCGATTATTTTAAAGTGCAGGAAATTTTGTCGAGGTTGCCCCTTCCTCTCTAGAAAGACGACATTCTCATGGAAATTAGGGAAAAAATTGGCTCTTTTATGAAATTAGAACCTAGATGGTACACAAAACCTTATCGCAGATGGGTGTGGATTCAAGTTGAATTTTTCCTAAAGGAAGGTCTTCTTACAGATATGGATATCAAGATGGAAGGTCACAACTAGATACAAAGTGTAGACTATTGAAAGCTCCCCTTTCGGTGCTTCCAATGTCATAAGTAGTACATACTCATGAGGATTATTAACTCTAGGTATTTCATCATTTTTCCTCTTTCTAGAAAAAATAACCAACTAGGTTGGATCCCCTAATCTTATAGGCTCATCTCTTTTTAGGAAGTGCACTTTGTATTTTTCAAATTTCCCTTCTTATATTCGAAGCTTATCAGTTTTTTCTCCAACAATTTCATCTTCTTTAGGTACACTCTCTTCTTCTCCCCCTTTGGTTCCCCTTATTTCCTATTGTGACCCCTCTTCTTCTCCTTCCTCCTTCCCCTATGTTACCCTCCCATCATTAGTTTCTACTATTCCCTCTTCCACCATCCCTCTTCCCTCCCATCCCCCTCCCTTAATAGCTAATCCATTTGTACCTCTTCCCTCTTAATCTCCCCCTTCACTTACCTCCTTTCATCACCCTTCTACTACGTTCCCATCATTGGTTTCTACCTTTCCCTTTTCCACCCTCCCTCTTCCCTCCCCACCACTCCCTTGATACCTGATCCCCTTGTACCTATTCCCTCTTACTCTCCCTTTCCCCTGCCTCGTCTCTTCCCCCCTATCTCCCCCCCCGACTTAAAGGAAAATATATATATATTCTCTCTATTCATGATCCAATTATTGTAGGTGCCTCCAACAAGAGGAGGCCTAGCACTTGACATCCTGACTCCAAACACGGTTAGTCACAAATAAAACCTTCATAAATCCCAAGAAAATGTTTTAAACAAAATTAAGAAGGGGAAACACGTTCCCATCTCCGGGGCCCTTAGAGCAAGTAGAGCCCCCACAACTCTACCCAAATTATCTTCCTCTCTTTTAATACAAGTGGGTTAGGGTGTGCCCACAAAATACCCCTCAAAAGGTTAATCACCTATCACAAGCTAGATGTCATTCTTATCCAAGAGAAAATTTTCCTTGGGGACAAATCTAGGAAGATACCTGATTATTTTTTAAATAATTATTCATTTTTTCATCTAGATGTCGATGGATATTCTAGTGGCCTCATTTATGGTTGGAGCCCAAATTTCTTAGCGATTTCTTCCTCTACCTTTCCTATTGTTATTCTTTTTAAGCTGAAATTCAAGGATATTAATTTTGATATTTTTTTTCTTAATATAGATGGGCCTTATATTGGTTGCATTGAATTTTGGTAGGAATTGGTCATAGCAAGTACCTTCATGGATCCTTACACAATTTTGGGTGGTGACCTTAACTTTACTACTTCACTATGGAAAGCATGGGGTCCAAACTATGTATGAACCCTCAGAGTGATTTCTTTTAGGATATCATCACTAATCATAATCTAATTGAAATAGATCCAATCAAGGTTTATCTAGCTTGGAGAAATGTTCATATTGATAACATTGAATTTTCTAAAATGCTTGATTGATTTATCATTTCAAAAGGGCTATGCAACTAAGGTTGCACTTTTAAATATTTTGTTGAAATGGATGGTATCTTAGACCACAGGATCATTCTCTTATATATTAGTCCTAGGGGCAACTAAAACTCATACCCTTTTTGTTTCAACCCCTCTTAGATTTAAGAGGAGGGTTACTGCTCTCTTGTTCATTCTACATGGAGGCACCTCGCACCCTGAGAAGACTCGTCGCACTTGGCACAATTCATGGAAAATCTCTTAGCCATAAAGTGGATTTCTCGCAAATAGGCCAAGACATACAAAGACAAATTGGACAAGGAGATATTGGAATTGGAGAAGAAGATAACTAAGATACATAGGTCTTTTGACTCGAGGATGGTCTCCTTATTGTCCCTCGAGGAGGTGTGCTCTCTTGAAGAAAGAATACATTTGATTTTGCTATTGGAAGAAAAGTGTTAGCACCTCAAAATTCGATCTATTTGGCTAGAATCCAGAGACAATAACACTAAATATTTTCACCAATATGCAAATTATTGGAAGCAAAGGAACAAAATTTGGGAGATTAAATTTGAATATGAAGCTTCATTACAATCCTTAGAGGAGAAATTTGTGGCAAGTGCTAACTACTTTCAATCTCTCTATTAGCGGTGTTGAAAATTAGCAGTTGAGGAAGAAATTTCCCCATTTGGGAATCCAAAAAATCCTAAAGATACCCCACTTTCCCTTAGAAAAAATAAATTTGCACATGGGAAAAATATTAATTTATTTTTGGTCTAAGTTAACACAAAAGGTACAAGTCGGCCTAAAGGAGAAATTCAACCTCCTAAACCACATATAAATACACCTAAGGTGACACCACTTGGAGGCATCACATCACACATTCATTCTTCTTCTTTTGGTTCGATCTAGTCTTAAATTGCAAGGTCTGAACACACACGTGCGAAGAAGAGAGAGAGAAATTTTTTGACCAAGTTTGACCTATGTTTTCTCATCTTTGACTAGCATTGACTTTGGGTGATTTGACTTAGTTTGACTTGCTTTTTGGGTTTGTTCTTGAAGGGTGAATTAAAGAGAGATAAAAATGAAATTTTTTGGGCAATTTGACTAGAGTTGACCACAAATCTGAAGCTAGGGTTTTCACATTGTTGAATTTGACTTTGACTGATTTTTTAAGTGGATTTGTAGATTATTTTGTCTGGGTTTGACCAAGCAAGGAAGGTTGATTTTGATGTTTCTTTGGCCGAACTGATTGGAGTTGATTTGAGCATTGACTTTGGACTAGTTAGGGTTGTATTGACTGTTGTTAACTTTGACTTGGAACATGGCTGGAAATTGCAGATTGTTTCTTTTCTTGGATTTGACTTTCTCTCTCATATTTGATTAGATATTGAATTGGTTGACTTTATATTCAAGGCTTTGACCTTTGACTAATTGTTGGATGTACTTGGACTATGTATCTTTGTCGAACATTCGATGAACATCTAATAGAAGAAGAATCTGGTTGGGTTTTCCCCCTTGTGGGATTTTTCGTCTTTGACAAAAAATATTTATGACTCTGTTGATTTTGGTTTTCTTACATTGTGCATAATTTTTATTGTTTTATATAAAATTCCTTACAGTTATTGGGTGATTTAAATTAATTGGAAAAAGTGATTGTTGTTGAAAGAATAATTTTTTAAAGTGATTGTTGCAACATAGAACATTGACAAATTAACATGGTATCAAAGTTGAGGTGAAGACAAGCCCAAGGAGACAAGAGAAATCACCCCTTTGAAGACATATTAGCTATTGTTAAAGTTTATTTCACTTGGTCAACATTTCTACCTCACACTTCAAGATTGAGGAGAATTTGAATGACTCATCAAACTTTTCTCCATGGAGGGCTAGGTTGGATTTGGCCTTGGAAGAAAATGATGTCATGGAATGTGTTGAAGGGAAGATACTTGAGCCTTTGAAAAGTGAGTTTTTTGTTGTCAAGCACAATTACAATAAAGGTGATATCAAAGCTAAGAAAAATATTCTTTGAGATATCATTTGATCAATTATGTTTTGAAATTGAAGAAGTCTAAGTAAATGTATGATAAGTTGGTTGGGATGTATGAAGCCAAAAACTCGAGTTAAATGATTTCTACGAAGAATTAACTCAAGGACATCAAAATGAACAAGGTAGATACCATTCAAGCATACTTCATGAGGATATCCCAATTCAAGGATCAAAATTTGACTATTAGAGAGAGTGTATCTGATAGAGAGTTGGGATTGATTTCCCTTAGAGGTCTTCCTATGATTTGGGAGACATTTATCACAACCATTAATAAAAATGATAGGTTTATCTCATTTGATGAGCTATTAGGAAATTTTACTCAGGCGGAGACTAGGATGATCTCTAGAGGAATAATTCAAAAGCAAGAAGAAGGAGAACCCACTACATTCATTGCTCAAGCCAGGAAGAAGAAAGAGAAAGGAAGGCCCTCAAATTGGAATTCAAGGAAGAAATATCAAGGATCCAAAAACAACAATCAAGGATTCAAGAACAATAATAGAGGATTCAATTAAGACGTGTCCAACATCCAATTCTACAATTGTCACAAGCATGGTCATTATTCCCGAGATCGTCCGAAAGAAATATCTTCTACCATGAACAACTACAATCTAAGAAGGAAAAGAGGAGGACCCCCTGCTCATGAAGAAGGTCATTGTCCTCAAAAGAGATCAAGAAATCCAAGGTATGGTAAAAATGAAACTAAAACTCAAAATAAATACTTTCTTGTTTCTTCTCTTTTTATTTCCTCCCCTCCAGATTCATCGGATAGTTATTTGGTAGATAGTGCTGCTTCTATAAATTTCACTGGCTATAGAGAAGTCCTCTCAAATGGAAATAATGTGAAAGGACCATTCCCTTCAAGCAGGAGAGGGACCAATGGAATACTTCAACCATACATTCTAATCTATGTGGACCCATTCCAATGACTTCTCTTGGTGGATACTTGTACTATATAATCTTTGTGGATGACTTCTCCCGCAAGACATGGATTTTTATTTTTGAAGCACAAGGACCAAGTATTTGGCATGTTTAGGGACTTCAAAGCACTGGTGGAAAATAAAACAGGGAAGAAGATCAAAATCTTCAGTTCTAACAAATGAGGAGAATCCAATTCAAATGAATTCATTGAATTTTGCAAGAAATTTGGAATCAATAAGGATACCATCGTACCTTACAAACCCAAACAAAATGGTGTAGTTGAAAGGAAGAACATGACTATTATGGAAATTTCCAAAGCCATGTTTCATGAAAAAAATTTGCCAAAGTTTATGTGGTTAGAAGATTCTAACATTGTTTTTTGTGTTCAAAATAGGACTCCTCATCAAGCCTTGGGTGACAAGACTCTCGAATAAGCTTTTACAGGTGTAAATCCTGAAATTGGACATTTGAGGATCTTTGGATTCCCCATCTACTTTCATGCATCAAAAGAGAAGAGGACCAAGCTGGAAGCTTCAAGAAAGAAAGGTACTTCTGTTGGTTATTGTGAAAATTATAAATCTTATATAAAATATGTACTTGGTCAAATAAATATAGAGTTTAGCAAGGATGTGACATTTGATGAAGATGATTCCCTTAGGAAAGAAAGGGACACTCCTCCCCCTATCTATGTTGGAAGAAGGGATGATGCCATGGATGAACAAGAAGATCCTCATATGCCTGAGCCAAAACTTGATCTTGTTGATGATACCTTGGAACCCATGGACCTCGTGGATCCCCCTTTTTGTGATCATCCTGCTAGGAAAATATCATTATGACCCTCTACAGGACGCTGAGAGACATGTTGTTGCAAGAGGAACCTTTGGGGAAAACAGGAAGCCATGCCGATACTAGGGATATTTAATAGCTATGAACAACATTATAATGGATGAACCATGCACCTTTGAAGAAGAAGTGAAAGAAAAAGTATGGAAGGATTTTATGACCGAAGAATATGAGTCCATTATGAAGAATGATGTGTGGGAAGTTGTTTCGAGACCCAAAGGAAAATATGTTGTGACTTCGAAGTGGATCTACAAAAGCAAGCATGGTGCTGGTGGAAGTATTAAAAAGTATAAGGTGAGGTTTGTGGTTATAGAATGTCAGTCTAGGAGGTAACTCCGCAAATTGAATATGAATTAGATGGAGGGTGTGCATGAATTTATACATGGAGGTGAGACTATTGGGATTCATTTCCCAATGTCGCTTAGCCTTCCTTATTTCCTAATTTACAATAATATACAATCTCACCCAATCCCTTAGGATTACGTGTCAACATTCCCCACCTTAATTTGAAGGGATGTTGGTGAGTCCAAGAACCATTCTAATTTTTCCAAACTTTTCTCTTCCAAGCGCTTTGGTGAAGATGTCTACAGTCTTCTCATTTGTGGAACAATGACGTAGATGGATAGTTTTGGCATCAACATGATTTCGAATCAGATGGTATTTTGTATTGATGTGCTTTATTCGATCGTGGAACTTTCGGTTCTTGGCCAACTTTATTGCAAAAGTGTTGTCGATCATGAGTGGAGATGAATGCATTTGTTTCATCTGCAAATATTCTAGGATTTTCCTAAGCCACACAATTTCCTTTGTTGCTTCAGCTACTGCCACATATTCTGCCTCAGTTGTGGAATCTGTTGGAACTGATTGTTTGTGTGATCTCCATGAGACAACTCATGATCCAAGACTCATGGTATAACCTGAAGTAGATACCCCATTTTCTTTGTCCCCATCAAATTCTGAATCAGAGTATCCGATCAAGCTGAAGTCGCCCACCTGTGTATATTTTACTCCAAAGTATTGAGTCCCCTTCAAGTACTTTAGAACTCTTTTTGCAGTAGACCAATGTCCTTCATACGGTTTTTGCATAAACCTGGAGAGGATTCGAACAAAAAAATGAGATAACTGGTCTAGTAGTAGTCAGGTAGATAAGACTTCCTACAAGTTGTCTATACTTCATTGCATCCTCGAATTCCTTCCCTTCAATGGATGTGAGCTTAAATTTTTGTTCCATTGGAGTGGTCAAAGGGTTGTATTCATCCATGCCAAACTTGTTCAAAAGATCTCCAATGTACTTCTTTTGAGAAAGGAATATAAATTTAGGAAGTTGAGTTACTTCAATACCCAGATAGTAGTGAACATAGCCCAAATCATTCATTTCAAAAACTTTCTTCAATTCTTTCTTTATGGATTAAATATAACTCTCATTGTTCTCTATCATCAAAAGATCATCTACATACACCACAAGATATACAATTGTTTTCCCAACTTTCTTAATAAACAAAGTTGCATCATCAAGATCAAAATGTTTGAAGTTAAGTTTC
The DNA here is from genome assembly GCA_034641835.2 of Pinus albicaulis. Classification (NCBI taxonomy): domain Eukaryota; kingdom Viridiplantae; phylum Streptophyta; class Pinopsida; order Pinales; family Pinaceae; genus Pinus; species Pinus albicaulis. The sequence goes on along the minus strand of CM076583.1, from coordinate 589,814,955 downwards.
AGAAGATGCTCAGTTAATTTATCATACTAGGCTTGCAGTGCTTTCTTGAGGCCATACAAGGAATTTATAAGCTTGCATACTTTGTGTTCTTGGCCCTTCATAACAAATTCTTCTGGATGGGACATAAAAACCTTCTCCTTTAGATCTCCATTCAAAATGGAAGCGTTTGCATCCATATGATGGAATTTCCATCCCTTCTAAGCTACTAGGGCAAAGAGTGTCTGGATGGTGGCCCATTTTACTGTGGGGGAAAAATTTTCCTCATAATCAACCCCTTCTTTTTGTGCAAAACCTTTTGCCACAAGCCTGGCTTTGTGCTTGTCAAGTGAGCCATCTTCTTTGTATTTGTTCTTGTACACCCAATTGCAGCCAATTGGTTTGGTTCCCAAAGGAGGATCAACCAGCTTCCAAGTGTCATTCTTTATCAAGGCATCATACTCCTTTTGCATCGCTTCATTCCATTCAACATGAGAGACGACTTCTTTGAAGGAAGTTGGTTCAAGATCTGTAAAAAAAATTAGTTCACAGTTATAAGAAATATCCATATCAATAGACGAATCAAAATTATCTATGTCACCTCCATTTTTTCTGGTGGAACTTCTTATTCTTATCTTTCCAACCTCATTGGGACATTCAAAATTTTCTAGTGTCTTTGTTAGCCATTTTGGGGGACCTTTCTGAGATGGCCCAGGCTTCTCATTTGACTGAGTTGGAATTGAATCAAGATTAAATTGCCCAATTTTGTCAATCACATCATTCAAGGTGTCATCAGTGGTTGGTTCTTAATGTGGGGGAGAGAGTGCTTCAGAAGATGATTCCACAAATTGATTCAGTATAGGAATCCCCCCTTCAAGATGTGGAACCTGATTATTAAATTCTTGAAATGAATTTGCATGTGTGAATCTATCCAAGCGATCAAGTTGCCACTCAACAACATTGTCAGTCTTGGAATATTCAAGGAATATGACATCTCTAGCTACTACAAACTTATTATTGACTTCATCATAGAGACGATATCCTTTGGAGGTATTGAAATACCCAAAGAAGATGCATTTTCGGCTTCTAGCAACAATTTTATTCCTATGTACCTTAGGTATCAAAGCATAACAAGTGGAACCAAAGACCCTGAAATGCTTTACCGAAGGAATGTGACCACGCCATATTTCATAAGGATTTTTGTTTCTGATTGAATTTGAAGGACACCTATTCTTTATGTATACAACACATAGAACTTCATCATGGAGCGAACCATATTTAAAATTGTCATGTTCATTATTTCAGCTACACCGTTCTATTGGGGATTATAGGGCGCAGTTGTTTGGTGTTTGATCCCATGTTGGCGAAGATAGTTTTAAAATTCGTTTGAAGTGTATTGTTTTCCATTATCAGTGCACAAAGAGCCAATATGAGTTTGTGCATCATTTTCAATCCACGCATGAAAATTATTGAATGTTTGAAAAGCATTAGATTTGTTCTTAAATAAGTAAACCCAACACATTATGGTGTAATCATCGATAAATGTCATCATATATTTATTTCCATTTGCAGAAGCAACAGCCATGGGGCCACATAAATATGAATGAATAAGCTGAAGTTTTCTATGTGCTGAGGAATGTGAATCATGAAAGGACTGTTTGCTATGCTTTCCTAGAATACAAGCATCACATTACTTAAGTTTCCCAAGGAATTGTAGGCAATCCAGTAACACCATTTTTCTTCAACAATCAAAGGTTGTCATAGTTTAAGTGTCCAAATCTAGCATGACATAAAAGACTTGATGTGAATGTAGCTTCATCATGATGAGAACTGAATGCAATTTTTTGTGCATGAGCAAAGGAACCTTGCAGCTTTAGGAGTCTTCCTTCTTCTATTCCCTCCATGAAAAGTGAGCGATCTAAGGCTTTTCTAACCTCAAACTTGCCATCAAACATGTGAATAGAGTGTCCTTGCTGGTGGATGTGGACCAAGCATAGCAAGTTTCTCCTCAACTCAGGGAGGTATAGAACCTCATGTAGAAGATGATCTAGAAGACCAGGCAACTTAAGCTTGATTGTGTTAAGCCCTGATAGCTTGAGTTTGGAATTATCTGTGAATTATACTACTCCATCAACTTTGTCAGTAAATTCTTCAAAAATATATTTTCTAAAACTCATGTGACATGTTTCTCATGAATCTAGCAATAAATCATTTCTCCAAGAAGTAAATGAAACATCAAACAACTCTTCAGTTACTCCATTATTACAATGTGCTACAACATAATGAGCGGATTCGGGTGCTTTACCTTTGTCTCTGTCATGAATTTTACCTTTTTCTTGATTTCTTTGCTGCTCAATTTTATCCTAAGGCAACTTACATGTAGATGCATCATTCCAATCTTTATTGCAACGTTTGCAATGAAGATAAGATTTTCCAGTTTGAGTTTGTCTGCCCCCCCTTCCTCTAAAATTCCTTCTTCCTCTTCCTCTTCGGCCACCTCTTCTTCTGGAAGAATCTTGAGAATATCTCTTCTCTCTATGTGCGAAACATACATCCTCTTCAGAAGACAAAGGGTCTATCATCTTTCCAAAAGCCTTCTCTCTTTCTGAAAATTTTTTCTTAAGGGAATCAAAAGTGATTTTCATGAGGTTTCCACTTGCTTGCAATGACTCAAGGTAATGTGAGTAAGTTGGATACAATGCCTTAACATAATATATGAGAGGTATGCCAACTTCTACACCAGTATTCTTAATGTCATGCATGATAGAGAGGTATGTCAAATTCTGATGCTAAAGAAATAGGGTCATCATTTTTCAGTCTGAGGCTGAACAACTTAATCATTAATTGAAAAATTTCAAGTTCTGAATGTGATTCATAGAGTTCTTTTAATTTTCTCAAGGCTTCATAGGCATTTGAAAACGGTGTAATATGTCGACTCACCTCTTCATTTACAGAAGCTGCAATCAAGGCATAGACCTTGCAATTCTTGTTTTCCCAAAGGGCGATCTCCTTGTCTAAGGTGGGCTTTGTTAGTGGATGGTATCCTTCTCCTTCGCAAATTCCTCTCACGGCTCATTAAAAATGAGAGTGTGCTTGATTTTTCGAGATCATTGAGGATAGTTCTCCTTGCTGGAGAGAACAACTCCCACAATAGATATGAGAGAATGCTTTTTTTTTAAATCACTTTGCTGCCATAGTAAAAAAAAAATACTCAATTCTGGTGCTAAAAGAAATTAAATTCTGCACTTCAAAAAAAAAATTGTAAAAAAAAATTGGTAAAAAAAAAATGCAGAGGACTTATTTTGGGGAGGGATTATCTGAGGGAGGGCGGAAGTGTGGGAAGGATTATCTAAGGGAGGGTGGAAGTGGGGGAGGGAGTATCTGAGGGAGGGTGGAAGTGGGGAAGGGAGGGCGCATGTGGGAGGTCAAACGATGAGAACGCAGGAGGTGCGATGGGCCACAAGAGGTGCGAGAGGAAGTGTGGATGACAGGGAGGAGAGGCAACATGGCCATGAGGGAGGTGCCATGGAGGGCTGAGGGTGCCACAGAGGGTTGATGGTGTAGCAGGCAAGGAGAGAGTGGCTGAGGCTGAGGAGGGAGAAGCAGTGTGCCAAGGGGGAGGTGAAGGGCCGACAGTGGGGTGAGGGAGCCAACAGAGGGAGGCTATGTGGGTGACGGAGCAGAAACACGCAACAAGGAGGCCGAGGGGGCCATGCAGCATGTAGGAGGTTGAGCTACAGTGGGGAGTTCACGCAGCAAAGGCAAGGAGGTTGCAGTGGAAGTGACAAAGCAGAGTGATGAGATCTATCCAGACAGGGGTGTTGAGAGCATGAAGGAGAGGGTGGAGAGCCCAACTCTGTTTTTATAAAGAAATAAATAAAATACGTATCTATAGAATTTGATGAGGAATAATGGGTAGCGGACTATATGACAGAGAAGGAGTAGTTTTGACAGGTGATGGCAGAGAGGCAAAGATACAAGTCTGTCAGGAAGGAGTTACAAGGGCAAGGATGCTAGAAAATATAGCTGGCTCTAATACCATGTCAGGCCAGGAGGTAACTCCGCAAATTGAATATGAATTAGATGGAGGGTGTGCCTAAATTTATTCATGGAGGTGAGACTGTTGGGATTCATTTCCCAATGTCTCTTAGCGTTCCTTATTTCCTAATTTACAATAATATGCAATCTCACACAATCCCTTAGGATTAGTTGTCAATAAAGGATTCTCCCAAAAAGAGGGAGAGGACTATGATGAGATATTTGCATGGATTACCCGACATAATACCATCTAATCTATCATTTCTCTTTTTGCTAGCCATGGATGGACATTGATGGATGTGAATACTTCATTTATTCATGGCATTCTTAAGGAATAAGTATACATGGAGAAACCACAAGGTTTTGAGGAGCATAACAAGATGACTCATGTGTGAAAGCCGAAGAAATCACTTTATGTATTGAAGCAAGCCCCTAGGACTTGTTATGCCCACATTGATAGCTACCTGATGAAGCTTGGATTCATGAGAAGTAATGCTAATTTGAATCTCTACTTCAAATTCATCCAAGGTATGCCCCTGATTTTGGTATTATATGTTGATGATTTATTCTTGAGAGGTGGAGAGCCTCTTATTCTCCAGTGTAAAACGAAGTTGGCCTCTGAGTTTGAGATGAAAGACCTTGGTTTGATGCACTAGTTCCTAGGCTTAGAGGAGTGGAAAATATCCGTTCATATTTTCATTTCTCAAGGAAAATATGTTGTCAAGTTGTTGTAGATATTTTTTATGGTGGAATGTAAGTCCATGGCCATATCGATGGAGATGAACTTTAAGAAGCTATGTGGTGAATTTGCGGGACCTGATTTGAAAAATCCTTCTGAGTACCATTTTTTTATTGGGGCATTTATGTTTTTGGTGAACACTAGACTGGAAATTTTTTTTGCAGTCAACACTCAGAGTCAATTTATGGTGGAGCCTCTACATGCACACTGGGTTACTGCCAATCATGTGTTGAGATATCGGCATGGGAAAATAAATCATGGATTGAGATATACTACCGAATATGTGATGATTGATGGATACACTAATGTTGATTGGGCCATAGATGTTGTTGATAGGAATAGCACATCAGGATGTTGTTTGAGCCTGGGGTCTGCCATGATATCTTGGATGATTAGGAAGCATAAGTTTGTTTCCCTTAGTATGGTTGAAGCTAAGTATATTTCTACTAGTATGTCTAGATGTGAGGCATTATGGTTGAGGAAGCTCTTTAGAGAGTTGTTTGAGCAGGTATTGGATACAATTGTGATATATTTCAACAACAAGAGTGGGATATGACTCTCAGAGAATCTCATGTTCCACGACAATTCCAAGCATATTGAAATCAGATGTCACTATATTTGGGATATGGTGTAGAGAGGATTTTTTATACTTCAACACATCTCAATAGATGAGCAAATAGTTGACATTCTTACCAATACTTTGTTGAAAGGGAAGTTATTGGTCTTCAGAGAGCAGCTTGGATTGGTGGATGTGACCCTTTCGGGAAGAGTTCATGGTTGATCATGAATACTAAGCTCTGGGGGATACTTGGGGAATGGGTACTCCTTTGGAGCTATAGGGTTGGTGGATCCTTATATTTTGATAATTTTATCTCCCCTAGTCAAGTTCGAGACTTGATGGAGTAAACACCCCAACATGCATCCTACCCACAAGTCGAGATTGTTGGGAGAGCCACTCATTTGTCCAATGAGTGAGGAGACTTAGGTTTGGAGGATATATAGTACCCATGTATTATGCATTTATTAAATTGATCTACCTAAGTTCGGAATGCAAGGCGTTCAACCATTTGATCACTAAGAAAAAAGTTGGGTGACATAGGGTTTGGAGGATCTTTTTCACTTGTGGAAAATCGATATCCCCTGTTGTTGAATAATGATAAGGTTTGGAGGATATTTACCCCAATGGTAAATTTATCTCCCCTATTATCTAGATGGATTGTTCGATTAGCTGGCAAAACATAGAGTTTGGGGGATCTTTACCTAGTGGTAAATTGATCTCCCTTATTTCCATTAGATATATGGTTTAGAGGATCTTTACCCTAGTGGTAAATTTATCTCCCCTATGATGATTCTTCTTCTTTAGATCGAGACATCATTGTTCAAAATATGAGAAAATATGAAAAAATATTAGAAGATATGATGAGAGACAAGATATGATATGTTGATGATGAGACATGTACATCCGAGATGAGATTTATAATGCAGTTGGAAATTCCTTCTTAATTGAGAGGGAGAGTTAAAAATTGGAAGTTGAGGGAGAAATTTCCCCATTTTGGAAGCTTGGGAAACCCTGAGGAGACCCCACTTTCCCTTAGAAAACCTAAATTTTAACATGGGAAAATATTATTTTATTATTGGTCCAAGTCAACACAAAAGGTACAAATCAGCCTAAAGGAGAAATTTGGCCTCCTAAACCACATATAAATACACCTAAGGTGACACCACTTGGAGGCATCACATCACACATTCGTTCTTCTTCTTTTGGTTCGATATGGTTTGAAATTGCAGGGTCTAAGCTCAAACATGTAAAGAGGAGAGAGATAAATTTGTTAACCGAGTTTGAATTTTGTTTTGGCATATTTAACCAACGTTGAATTTGGGTGATTTTACTTAGTTTGAATTCATTTTTGGGTTTATTCTTGGAGGTTGAATTCAAGAGAGATAAGACCAAAATTTTATGAGAATTTGACCAACATCGACCACAAATCTGAAGCTAGGGTTTACACAAGGTTGACTTTGGCTTTGACTGATTTTTGAGGCAGATTTGTGGACTACTTTGAATGGGTTTGACCAAGCAAGAAAGGTCAAGTTTGTTGCTAATTTGGACAAATTGATTGGAGCTAATTTGACCATTAACTTTAGATTGGATAGGGCTTCATTGAATATTGTTGATTTTGACTTGGAACAAGGCTAAAAATTGTAGATTGGTGATTTGACTAGATTTGACTTTCTCTCTCATATTTGATTGGATATTGGATTGGTTGATTTGAAAGTTAAGGCTTTACCTTTGACTAATTGTTGGATGTACTTGGACTATGTATTTTTTGAAAATTCGATGAACATCTAATAGAAGAAGAATCTTGTCGGGTTTCCCCCCTTGTGGGGTTTTTCCCTGGTCTTTGACCAAAAATATGTGTGTCTCTATTGATCTTGGTTGTCTTCTATTGTGCATATTTTTTACTATTTTGTCTACAATTTCTTATTGTTATTAAGTGATTGAGATTAATTGGAAAAAGTGATTGTTGCTGAAAGAATAACTTGTTAAAATGATTGTTACAACATAGAACATTAAAGAATTAACAAGGGCCCCCCTATATTCCCTATCCAATACATTCTCTAGGTGGTCTCCCTTTTTCCCTCCATATTCAATGAAGTAATGAACTCATATTTGACAGATAATGTTATGGAATCTAAGATTCTAGTAGCATTTAAATCTATCACAAAATCCAAAAAACTAGTATTGGACAGTTTCACGGTAAAATTCTATTTGGGCTTTTGTGATATCCTAAAAGATGACCTAATAAATGTGGTAAAGGAATCAAAGTATCAAGGGAATTTCTTGGGCTCAATCAATATTGTAAATTTTCTTTTTATAATCCCAAATACAAAGGAAGGACCATCCTTTGTTGATTATCACCCTAATGCTTGCTACAATGTCATATACAAGCTTATTCCCTAAATTGTTTCTAGAAGACTCAAGCCCATCCTAAATTTGTACATTTCATAGGAACAATTCAATTTTATTTATAATTGAAATATTCATGATGTTGTCTCAATTGCATAAGAGGTTATGCATCATATAAAAATTTCAAAGTGGTTTTTCTCAAATTGGACCTCTCAAAATATTTTGACATGGTGGATTAGACCTTCATCTATCTTCTCATGATACAGATGGGTGTGTCTCTTTTAGTTTCCAATTGGATAATGGGATGTATCCAATCGGTCTCCTTTGAAGCCAAATCTCAATGGAACTCCCGTTATATTTTTTAATGCTTCTAGAGGTATCCACTAAGGCTACCCACTCTCCCCTTTACTCTCTTTGATAGTGGTTGAATACCTCATCAAACTTAAGGACTCGCACAAGTCCACTAGCTCACAGGACCATTTTTACCAACGGGGCCCTATTTCGAAAATTGAGGTACGAAACCTTCCGAGAGCATTTTGAGGCATCAAAATATGTTTTTTTGGGGTAAAAATTTGACACTTTAGTGTGGCACCTTTTTCCCCATTCCATGCACATGTTTTTTCCAATGAGGGGAAATCCAGGTAGGTCAAATCGAAGGGATCACATCCTGTTGGAAAAAATAGTAGGGCCTAACCCCAATGGTGTCAAGGATACTTGACCCCATGAACTCCCAATCAACGAGGTATTTAGCAACGGGAACTCGACCAATTGAGATAACCCTTGGGGCTATAAATATTGGGGTTACTTATGAGGGATTTGAATCTTGGATCTCTAAGTAGACACAATACTTCATATCAAGAAGATCTCCAACTAAACTACACCCCAAGAACACCCATTCCACACACACATACCTTTCAAACGACACAATAAATTCCTCAATTGAAGTCTGTATGCAAAATTTATTCCACTCAAAAGTTTACCTTCTTGTTTTAACCACCATAATTTGAGAGGATGTCATGTCATGCCCCATTACTCATGGAAAAGGGGCTAGCAATATGATTATGATGAAGAAGAATATAGAATATTCCATAATGTAACTCCATATAAAATTTGAAGGAGTCAAACCTAACCACTAGTAGGCTATCATACTATGTTATAATCGAACCACTAGGACGAAAAGGGGTTCCATTATTTTTGAGTGCATCTTGTTCCATATATGAGAAAAGTAGCTAAGATGGATAGTGGGGAAAGTACATAGAGAGGATTTTTGCATTGTAGTATCTCACAATCCATAAGCCTTACTTCTTTGTACTTGCAGTCAATTTCTACTTACAGAAAGAGCTTAAAGCAACCTCACCTTCTAGCTAGATTTTATCCAAAATGTGTTAATTTGGTTTGTGAGTTTCTTTTCGTTGTTCTCTATTTTCTGCATAATTATAATTTGCATGCATACACAATAAAAAATAAATTACATATCCATAAATCTAAATGAAAATAAACCCTCATTATGTAGATTTCGGATTTTTAAGTTTTATTTTATCAGATCTGTTGCGATGAACTACCCAGTGGAATATCCATGCCAATATATGAATGATATTGGTTTCAGAGAAGTTTTTTGGGTATATTGTGGAGATTTGTAGGATATCTAGATTGTTTAATCCAAAATTCATAAAACCCCATGCATGGATGATGAATCTGTGAATAATTGTCGTGATCCTATAGAGGAGAGGTTTTCATGGCTAGAAGCATAAGTTGTCGATATAAACTTTAACATGAATCTCCTCATGGTGACCCTAACCAATAAGCTCGAGATATTTGGAGAAGATGAGGGTTCTAACACAAATTTCTAATCAAAGGGGAGATCTAAATATCAAGAAGAAATAGAGAATGAACCAAACAACAGACCCAAAAAACATCAACCCAATTCAAGTGTCATGAATCATTCATTGTCCCTGTTTAAAATGGAAGTGAAATTCGATATTAAGCTCCTTGGCATGCATTGACATGTGTGAAAAAGGTCTTCCAAAGGGGAGGAAAACAACAAGAGGCATGTGATGCTTCAAAGAAAAAGATCATTTCAGCTCTTTTATTTTCTCTTTTAAACTTGAAAATGTAATTTGAGTTTCAGATTGATGCAAGTGACTTTTCCATTTCATTTCATTCAGAAAATGTTAAGCGTGCAACGATTAAGTTGCAGCGATTAAGGCACTTTCATTTTATGGGTGTTCATCAACAATTCCACTTGGTCAAAAGGTATAAGAGAGGTATAAGCGACAAGTTTGTTGATATGCCTTCTAGACATGTTATTTGTGTAACTATTATACTCAAGCATCATTTTGTTTTACATGAAATTTATGTTTAGAAATATGCATACTTTCAAGATGTACGTTCAAGCTTGAGTCAAGTAAAGAAAGTAGTGGAATTTGTTTACCATTTGCATCATAATTTTTTGTGTCATCTTGGTAAGAAGGATGTTGCTTTTGATGGCGACATGGAAAACCCCAAGAATTTCAATGAACAAGATGATTTCATTGAAGTTGCTAATGCTTGTAATAAGATTTTTCAGGGCTCTAACATGTTGCCTTTGAAAGAGGTAAACAAGATGTGAAAATTTTGCAGCAATCCACATCAGTTTTGAATGGTGATGGGAACAAGATGTCGGTGCTGAATGGTGAAAAAATCAAAGAAAAAGCGCCAAGAATAGATGAAAAATAAGGCATAGGTTCCACAAGTACTTATTTTTGGTTTAAAAATGGTACATGGAAATGGCGAAAACACTTGGTCAAAATTTGACGCAAGTACAAGGAAAGACAAGCTAAAAATCGCCATGTCGATAGTGTTCGAGGTGAGAAATTTTTCAAGTTATTAAAGTTTCCTATGATTGACGACCAAGTTGGGAAAAAAATTGTTTCTTTAAGGATATTTTTTTGTTCTACAAATTCTGGGAAATTCCAGCAGGATGGTATCTACAATAGCAAGACAGGGCCTCCAGAATCAAGGAAAAATATAAGCTTTTATGAAAAGCTCAAAGTGTTGAATTTAGGCAAAGTCTAGTGGATTGAGACTGGAAGAGTGACGGAGTTGTACCCTCATCCACCTATTCAGTAATGAAAGATATTTTTGGGTCCAAAAGCTTCTAGTGGGGAGGTGTGATTAGGTGCTCAAAATTATTCTCAAAAATCAAAGTTGTCGAAATGGTCTGGAACCTCAACGACCATGTAGATATCATCGTTATGAATCCGACACAACTCATTTCACAGAAAATCGACACCGTATTCTCCTAGAAACGTGTTTTTTCAACTTTGTCACTGACATGATTTTTTTTTTTTTAATGCAAGACAGCCTAGTCAACAGACCATACAGCTGACTAGGCATGCCTACATGGAATTTTGACTGATCAAAAGAGTTTTTCCTTCGGTGAATGACTTGGTTCCAAGTGGAACTTGGCTACTAGTTTGAAATGGTTGAATTTCATTGGTGGATTTGGTGGCCAACCATAGGCTGCCACGTGGCCTAGCTAGGGGCCACGACGTGGTAGCTCGAGGGCCACCAAAATATTTGGGTCAAGTCTGAGCAGCAGCAGCGGGGGTCAAACCCACGACCACCGAGAACCAAGCACTAAGGCATACCTTTGCACCATCACATATGATTCTTAACATATTATGTATTCCCTATGGTTTTAATTTCATGTTGTTGGCACATTAGGGGGAGGGGGCCAGGGTCTAGCCTCAGCCCTGGTCACCACACTGGGGGCAGGGACTATGGGTGGGAGGCTAGCCCCACACCCTCCCCTAACCATAACTATAACAACTAACTAACCAACGAAAACAAGTATGTGACCGGGGTAAGTGGAAGAACGCAGTTAGCCAAGCCGCCAGAGCTGGAACTACCAACGGTAACCACTACATCGTCCGCCCACATGTGAACCCATTGCAAAGATTGCCAATGGTTAGCCAAAAATTTTATATAAAAAAAAAATTTATAAACCATAAATTGTATGGTTTTAAATCTGGTTTTTAGGTGTTAGAGGGAAAATTAATGCCCCAACGATTTCGCCCTATTTTTGGTGAAATTGGCACTCTGATAGCACTTTTTAGGACGAAATTGTGGGTTCAGTGTTGGATTTTGGGAAAAAAATGGAATGAATAGTGGAGCAACTAGGGGAAGTCATAACTTGATGATTTTTTGGCCAAATTTGATGCAAGAGGCTACACAGGCATTTTTGTGCATTATGTAGCTAAAGGAATAGGTTTCATGGTTGTTTGAGCATTTTAAACACATTTAATCACACTTTTGAGCATAATAGAATAAAGGGAATCCAATGGAATCTGGACAAAGGAGACGTAGCCCAGACGGGGTGAAATCCTTCATCATGTGTTGTTATGTGATTGTTTATGGTGATGTTCATGTCTGTTAGACATTATTGTTGAGTGTTTTAATTGTGTTAATTTTCTCATGAAATTCACATAAAACACACATAAAAACTCATATTAAACTTGCAATTAACCTCTCAATCCTCAACCACTTTCTTTGTATTTTGAATTAGATCTTAGCACAGAAAAACTAATATTCCCATTCAGATTAGACAGAGTGTATAGGAGTACACCGAATAATTTAGAAAGATTGCCTTAACATTGGGTGTCTCCCCAAAGAGCCTAGATGTACTTATTAAGTATTTGAGGGGTCTACACATCCATTTTCATAAGCAAGTGATGTTGTTTAAGCCCATATCAATGGATGAGGCTTGTGTACATACATAGGTAACCTAGAAAACATAGGCGAGAAGAAAGGGAAATCAAGTGGATCAAATAGAAGGAACACTAAGAAACTTCTAAGGAGGGGAAGAAGAAGTGGAAAGGGGGGAAGATAAAAAAAAGAACAACCACAACACATTAGTGCAAAGATCCCAGTATCCACTGCAACCACATAACATTGGTGTTCATACAAAGATGTGTTGAAAGTTACATCTAGAGCTTAACCCAAAGAAAATAAATAAATATAATAAGAAGAAGAATCTCATGGCCACTCATTTGAGAAACTGGGTTGAAAGAATATCAAACATGTATGATAATATCTTCTACAAATTAGTGTAGAAGGAGGTGAATCTGAGTAGCCTTCATCAATAAGAAGAGAATTAAAATACCAAGCTCTTCCATATAAGATACAGGTTATAAATAACAATGTTGATGCTTTGTTTGAATAAAGATTGTACGTGAAATTCATTGCAACAGATTTGGTCAAAAAATTGGGATTGGAATTTTGTGATCATCTAAGCCCATATCCATTAGGATGGGTAAATAAGGATGTATATAGAGATGTAACAAAACAATGCAAAATTAAATTTGTTATTAGAATTGATTTTATTGATGAAGTAGAATGATGCAATTCCACTTGATGTATGTGGAGTGGTGTTTGGAAGTCCCTACATGTACATGTGAGATGTTATCTTCATGCAGAGAGATAATCAGTGCCAACTTGTAAAGGATGGAAAATTATTCACCATCAACGTGCACAAAAGAAAGTTACAAATTTTGTTGGTAAGATCCAACCAAACTAAGAAATTAATTAGTTATAGTAAGAAGTTTGTTTTACTATTTTTAAGAGAAATATTGCTTGTAGAAGAGTTAGTAGGAGAAAAGGCATCTTTGAAGGGGTGTACAAAGAAACAAAAAACAAAAATTGGAATATAATGTTGTTGAAAACTTCTGGAGACCTGTGTATTATGATTTAAGATCCCTTCAATATTGACATTTCGGGTGAACACTTCACCCATCTTCAAGAAATAGAATCTTAGTGTAAGATAGGAAGAGTGCAGGTCAGGAATATATATAAATATGGAAAAATTCTAGACGTTGGAGAAGGTCAACGAAAAATATGATTCAAATTTAAAAATATTAATTATTTATTAGCAGTTAGAGTATTAGGGTAATGGAATTAAGAATTGATCTATTTAAATAATTAAATAAATGATTAAATAGAAGATAATAAGTGATCTAGCCATTAGGGAGAGGAAGTAAAATTATTTAAATTAATAATTTATTAAATAGAATAAGGATAGGAATATTAGGATTGAATTTTTAAAAATAAATTTAAATTTTAATGGATGATCTAGTGAAAATAAGAATTGATCTATTTAAATTAATTAAATAACTGATTAGATATAAATTGATAATAAATGAACTATCCATTAGGGAGAGGAAGGGGGTTTAAGAATTAAAGTAAAATGGAATAATTAAATTAAACAATTTATTAAATAGAATAAGGATATTGGGATTTCTATGATGAAAGAAGTATTAGGATTGAGTTTTAAAATTAAATTTAAAAATTAAAGGATGAGTTAACTTGGATAGATAGAAAGGGAGGGGGGGACTGAATTTGAAGAAGATATAAACTTGGGAATAAATAAAATTAGGAAATCTTAGGATAAGAAGGTAAATTTAAATAGATTAGGAATCAAAACCAATAGGGACATAAAAGATGCATGAAATAAAGTTAAATTAAGGGAAAGGGGTTAAAATGATCGAAATTGAAAAGGGGGGTGAGGGGGGGAGAAAGACTAGGAAGGGTTAGAATTGGGATTGGAGGAATGTTGGAACAGGGTCTCCTAGCCTCGTTTTTGTCCATTTTTTTAATATTTTTCAATATTTAGTCTAGCGCAGGGGGTTTGGGGATGGGTCAAAACCCCCAATCATTGTAATGGGTCAAAAGGGTAGACCAAGGGTCCGCAAACCACAATTTGTGAACCATAGCATAGCGCAGTCTAGCATGATATAAATAGATGAGAAAATTGAGTCTAGAGGTAAGGTAAAAATAGAGATAGAATTTATTTATAAATTGTGAATCTGTTGCGTTGATTTTCTAGGTAAGGGCTCCTGCTGGTTGTGTGCACGGAGACCCTGAGTCCTGCTGTGTGCGGACCTTGCTGGCTGTGTGCACGAGCTGATAAGTAGTCTATAAGAGGAATCTGGTTATAATTATTGGAGAAGACTCTTTTGTGATATCTATGTTGTGTCTATTGCTTAAAGGTATATTTTCGGTTATGATTGTTAATGATATGCACGTAGATGCGATGTTCTGAATGCATAGATCTGGTTTATATAATTGATTGGTTAATTGTTATCTTCTGCATATGAAGTATTATGTTAGATCCATTGCTACAGATCCTGGGTTAAGGGCTTATTCAGCGCAGGACTGATAGATCTGAAGGTGCCCCCTTTTATTAACCTTCTCTTTCTCTGGGTGCGGAAACCTGGTTCCAGCACCCTCCCATACTACTTTGGGTGAGACATTGGTCTTCTCTGCAGGCCATTGCTAAAAGGGCTAGTAGTATAGGGGTTTGTTGGCAAACCTTAAAGCCGAACCTGGGTCAAGACCCCTCGAGCCAATAAATGGTTCCGTTGCTGGGACCAGGAGAATTTTGAGAGAGAGATCGAGTAATGCCACGAGGACATTGGCAGCCACTAAAACCTGAGTTAGAATATTGGTTTGAAAAACAGATCCAGGAATTTTCCCTAAAATAAAATCGAAGTGAAAGATTTTCCGTAGAGGATTGGAAGAATAGGTATATCTTCATGGAAGTGCGCGAAATCTTCTTTATGTCCTTTGCACACGAGTTACAAGAGTGGTTAGCTCAATTGGCGAAGTTGCAAACTTGCTGGAAAGACGATCAGATCACACAGTGGACCCCCGAGTTAGTCTGACAATTGGAGAATACTGACAATACGATTACCAGGACCGTGTATCATTGGGTTGACAGTATATTGGGCAGATTCGTGACATAATTTTCTGTTGATGAGTTTGTGTCATATTCAGAAGCCGAATGGAGACTTTTCAAAGGATTTAGAGGTAAGTTCTTAAAAACCTTGCCATTTTTTATTAAAATTATATTGAGCGAAAAAGGTATCTTGTGTGGCCACACCAAGTGAATGACCTCCCATCAGAGTGGAAGTACAACGTGAAGTGGTAAATACTACTAGATTAATCAGGAAGGAGATAGATTGATATACAGGCCAACGAGGGAGTCGTCGGAGCATAAAAACGAAGAGGTTGCGCAAAGGGGAACCACACCCTCGACCACACCAACTTCAAATCTTCACAGGGGTAAGAACTCTCCTACACCTCCCTCGCCGTCCTCAGAAGATGACATGGCCACGCACATGAAGCTACCTACCTTCAAGGGTGCAGGGGATGAGGACATGGATCGATTTTGGTTCGTAGTTGAATCTGTATGGACTGCGCAAAACGTGAACAATGATGTTATCAAACGAGTGCAGCTATCCATAGCATTTGAGGAAGGGCTCTAGACTGGTTCATGGGATACATTGGTCAAAATGCAAATGCGTCCATACAGAATATTAAGGATGCCCTAAAACAACAATTCCGGAAGCCTAAGTCGTACGCTCAATGTGTGGTTGAACTAAAAGAGTTTAAGCAAGGACCTACAAAATCTATCTGGGAATTTGATCAACAGTTAAAAAAGGTTATCAGTGACAGGGGATTTGTCTACGAAGATAAGCAACATAAAGAGTATTTCATCGCTATGCTATTATGACACTTGTGTGGTCCCATGGGACAAAAAAAGATTAGATCTCAAGAGGAAGCATTGGAAATAGCCATGAAGTTAGAAGTTGCACCCAAGGATGATACGCAGTTCGCAACTCTTCAAATACAGAAGCAATTGGAAGCAATGCACTTAGAAATTCAAAGTTTGTGAAATGATCGTGGTAAGGAAGCCAACCCAAACGTGTGGTGCATACATTGCAAGGGACCAAGTCACTCTAAGGATCAATGTCCACTGCTATCAGACTACATGCAGGCTAGGGATCTGAGCCTGATGCGACCCAAGGAAATGGCTGGCTCCAACAGTCTGATGCTATGGTGTGCAGACTATCGAATGGTAGGAAGACACAACATGGATCATTGTCCATGATTGGGTGCTTATGTACCGGAATTAAATCAAAGTGGTGCAGATTCTGCTCATTGGTAGGCCATGACGAACAAAACTACCAAACCTTTGACCTTATGGTAGATAGGGGCAAGTTATACAGAGTTCAGGTTGATCCCTCAGCATCATTGTCTCCTTCAAGATGGGGGGGATCCCCTGCACAAGGAAGGGGAGGAGGAAGAGGGGGAAGTGTCGGTCAAGGACGCAGACAACTGATCTGTTATAAATGTGGAGATGTGGGACATTTCGCACGAGACTTCCCGAACTTGGCATGCCAGTCTTGCATATATTGCCAGCAGTTTGACCATGTCATTGAAGACAGCCTAGTGCTAATAGAAAAAATGCAAGAAAAACAATAAACACCTACGTAGAACGTGAAAAGAGTTAAGGTGGAACCATGGGATGATGGGCCAAGTATCAATGTAATCAGGGGCAATGGAATCTCCACAAGAGGGGCTGAGAAAAAGTTGGAAGCCGAGCCATTATTCTGAAGGGCTGAGGACAAAGCAGAAGGTGTAGACCTGAAAAGAGAAAAAGAAACCTTCATCGAAACACAGAAGGAGGTTACTAAAGATGAAACACCAACCAAGGGGACAACAGATCCAAGGGAGGAAGAGGCAGTAAAACCATTCCTCCAGGCTTGTATGAAGCCACTACGCAACCAGATGGTTGTAGAAAATATCCAAGCCCTAATAGAAAACTACGCAGAAAGAATTGATCTGCAGCCCGAAGTAAAGACATTGACTAATATATACAAAAATAAAAAGAGCACGAGCCGTGAGATGCACATGACTGCGCAGATTGGGGAATATGAAATGGACCAAGTTATCCTTGACTTAGGTTCAGAGGCTAATGTCTTACCTAAGAAAAATTGGCAGTGAATGGGAGAACCTCGGCTTGAATGGTCGACTATTCAGCTATGGATGGCTAATCAGTAGAAGATTATCCCATTAGGAAGACTGATGAAGGTAGTAGTAGATATTGTAGGCATCAGAGTCTACGCCAATTTTGAGGTAATCCAGATAGTAGAAGATGCAGACCCTTACCCCGCGCTCCCGGTTCTGGATTGGGTTATTGTCATGGGAAGTATTATTAATTTAAAGAGGAGAAGTATGATCTTCGAAAACGAGGGCACAAGGGTAATTACTCTGCTAGATCCAATGGAAAGAGAACGGTATATGGATTCGATTCAAGAAGAGGAAGATGTTGATCATATATACAAACTGACCGTCGAGATGATGATTGGATCAACCCCAGGGCTGACGGTATGCTATGTCGAGAAAAATATAGTGAGTGTGTATCCAACTAAGACGAAGAAATTGAAAACTGGAAAAACCAACTGCATGACGTATCCACGCTAAGGTGTCTTAAAATCACGAAGAGCTTCCAATGTATTTCTTTAAAGGTAAGAGAACTACCCCATTTTGATGACTCTGGTAATGTTGAAGATTTCCTGGCAGCAATTGAGGCAAGTGTTCCTAAGGAACAACGAGTCTGGGCCTTAGACTTGGCCATGCACGCAACCCCTACACGTTGGTGGGAAACCCATAAAAGAAACTTCCGGGACTGGGAAGAATGCTGCAAGCTGCTGATTTTATGATTCCGCAGACCAACAAACCCACCAATAGAACTCTTCTCGGGGCAAGGGGATCCGTGCAGGCATGTGACTCGTTGGTTAGAAGAAGCAGATAAGGACACAACGAACGAATGGGTCCATTGTTTTGTTCACTTTTTGGGGCCAATCCCAACCTCCTGGTACTTAGACGTAGAACTACATCAACGTACCAGGCATTGGATTATGATGGTTGAAGACTCCATACGAATTTTTTAACTAACGGGAGGTACCAAGCAACTCGATGAAGCCTTGCAGGACATCAATGCTTTGGTATTTAGTGGAACCCACCCTGGGCTAGAATGTGTTGCGCCAAATTGGGATGTGGAGCTATAGGATGTCATAAATTGTAGAAATTTGTCAATAGAAGCATGTGATGAAGATCCTCAGAACATTAGCATCGAAGATTCAGAAGGGTAACAAGTCATTGTAGGTCCATTGCTGCAAACAATTGATATCACCAAACCTCTGAAACTAAAAGAAATTAACATTGGCTCAGAGAAGCAGCCCAAGATGGCTAAGATCAGGGACTATTGAGACAACGAAACGATGGGAAAAGTTGTGGAGCCGTTAACTGAATATCAGGACCTATTTCCAACTAAGTTCTCAGAACTTAAGGGAAACCTAGGTGATATGGGAGTTATGAGGATAACATTGAATTCAAATGCGTGGCCAGTCAAACAATGGCCCTATCACCTAAACCCGAAATACAAGCAAAAGGTTAAGGAGGAACTCGAGAAAATGGTGGCCATAGGTATCATCGAACTAGTTGAGCAGTCTGAATAGTTAATCCCCATGGTATTCCAGGAGAAGAAAACAAAAGGGGGAATAAGGATCTACGTCAACTTACGTAAGCTAAACGACGCTTGCATCCATGACCCATTCCCCATGTCATTCTCCGATGAGATCTTGGATAATGTAGGAGGTCAAGAGGCTTATTCATTTGCTGATGGATTTTCAGGGTACCATCATATACGTATTGCCCCTAAATATCGCAGCAAGACAACTTTCGTGACAGAGAGGGGCTCCTTTCAGTATATTGTCATGCCCTTTGGGTTAAAGAATGCGCCTGCGATATTTTTGCGAGTTGTTGTGGCAGTATTCAAGGAATTCATGCACAAGTTCTTGGAAGTTTATTTTGATGATTGGATGGTGTTCAGGTTAGTAAAAAACCATGTATCAAACCTGCGCATGATGCTGGATTCCTACAGAAAATACCAGATCTCCCTGAACATCAAGAAATGCATCTTTTGTGTCCCATTCGGAATTATGTTAGGACACATGGTTTGTTAGCAAGGGCTAATGATGGACCGGGCCAAGATCGCAATTATCATTAATTTGGCAGTTCCGACCACAAAGAAACAACTACACTCCATCCTAGGTCACACAGGTTATTACAGAAGGTTCATACAAGGGTACGCTTTGATCACTGCTCTGATGGAAAAGCTACTAAAGAAAGATGTGTCATTCTTCTGGGATGATGAATGTCAGAAAAGTTTCAAGCTGCTAAAATAAAAAATGGTGATTTCACCTATCTTGATATTTCCTTATTGGGCTAAGACATTCCATGTCCATGTATATGCATCAGGGATTACCTTGGGGGCTATCCTGGCATAGCCTAGGGAAGGGGATATAGATCACTCGGTGGCCTTCGCTAGTAGGAATATGTCCAGCACAGAGCATATCTATTCTACCACGGAACAAGAAGGGTTGGCAATGGTATACGCCCTATAGAAATATAGGCACTATTTACTAGGAGGGAATTTCAAGATGTTCACAAAACATTAAGCCTTAAAATACCTGGTCAATAAGTCGGTGTTGGGTGGAAAAATGTGTCGGTGTTTGTTTCTTTTTCAGGAGTATGACTTTGAAATTATTGTAACGCCAGGAAGGTTGAACGTCAGATTGGACCACTTGTCCAGAATTGAGAATGGGGAAGAGCCAACTAACTTGGATGAAGGGTTGCTTGATGCACAACTGTTCGCTATCAGGGTGAGTGATGAACACTTTTCCAATATTATCCACTTCTTGACTACAGGTACAGCCCCAGATGAATACTTTGTGCCACAGAAGAAAGAGGTGGTCACCTGCGCAACTGACTTCACTATCATTGCAGGTCAGCTTTACAAGTTGGGGGCAGATGAGGTAGTATGGAGGTATGTTATCAAACATGAGATGCCAGTTATTCTAGCTGAGGCTCACGGAGGATTCGCGGGGGGTCATTACACAAGTAAAGCCATTGTGCAGAAGATATTACGGGTTGGGCTCTGGTGGCCCACACTACACATAGATGTGCGTAACTATTGTCGAGCCTGTTACACATGCCAACAAACTCGAAAGCCCTCACGATGGGACGAGATGCCCATGTGCAAGCATTTGAAAAATCGACCATCAACTTTTCAGGCCCCATTAACCCCCCAGGAAAGAAGACGAGTACCCAGTATATCATTACGGCCACATATTACATTACCAGGTGGGCAGAGGCTAAAGCCGTCAAGGACTGCACTACAGATACGGCATCACACTTTATCTTTGAGAATATCCTGACTAGGTTTGGATGCCCAAAAATCCTGATGAGTGACAAAGGAACACACTTCGTCAACGAAACAATTAAAGCTCTGACAGAGGAAGTCCAGATCCACCACGCCAAGAGCACCCCATATCATCCACAGTCGAATGGAGTTATGGAGGCATTCAATAAAATTTTGGAACAGGCGCTCACAAAATTTTGTAATGCACAATAGAGAAATTGGGACGTGCACATCCCCTCGGTACTTTGGGCATATAGAACTACGTGTAAAAATCTCACAAGACGAACTACCTTTCGCATGGTTTACAGGAAGGAAGTTATTATGCCTATGGAATACAAAATTCCCATTTTGCGCATCTTGGCCTTCACTAATATGGCGGATCTAGACATCATGGAGGAACGATTGGCGCAACTGGTAGCATTGGAAGAAGACCAGTTCATAGTCCACTTCTACCAATAGGTTTAGAAGGCGCAGGAGAAAGCATGGCATGATATACATATTTGGTAGAAGGTCTTTTTGGAAGGAGAGTTGGTCCTGCTATATGATAGTCATTTTGTGAAACACCGAGGTAAGTTCCACCAGCACTATTTAGGTCCCTATATGATAAGAGAAATCACTGATGGAGGAGCTATTCGATTAGCTACATTGTGCACCGATCTTATGCCAGGATATGTTAACGGGAGTCGGCTGAAGCCCTATCGGGACTCCTGCGTGCCAATAAAATGACTATATGGTCGGAGTAGTTGTGTAATGAACGTCATGCGCAGGGCTAGTGTGCAGGGATGGACACACAAGGATAATGCACAGGGGGTGCACTATCTGCAAAGGAGGGGTGAGCAGTGGAAAAAACTAGTCGTTGGAATGGAGTGGGCACTTGGGAAACTTCGCTTCCCATTTGAGGGAGCAGGTAACAGGAAATTAATATGGTGACTTATGAGGAATTTTTACCATTTTTGTAATAATGAGGGGCAATTAAGGATCTATGAGCTATTTTTCCCTCGGGACAGCTATAAGATGGGGAATTTTCAGCCTGCGGGAGTCACAGATTGGTCTAGCTTGTTACCCTTCGACCGCTCTGATATATATCGTCTTCTCTGGCTAACTGTTGTCTGTATGACTACACGAACTACACCATCCAACACTAGCACCACTAAATTTATATTCCAAGCCAGGGTGCTTGCTACTAACCCTATTGGCCCCCCATCTGAGACGACGTCTGAAGACGAGGGACCTGATGAAGTTCAAGAAGTAACCCTTGTAGCGGAGGAAGTTGTTTCCACCTCAGCCACGCGAAAAGGAAAAGAAAAGGTAAAACATGCACAGTAGGTGGGTGGAAAGCCTCGCACTTCCCCCTGGATTCATCACTCCCCTAGGAAATTTCCCAAGAAGAATTCACCTGACATCCCTCCGAACCCCATGGTGCTCATGGAAGAAGGTCTACAAGAGACTCCACTAACTTGGTTACTGCCTTATGTTCGGCCGTGCAAAACAGCGTCACATATGCCCAACGTGGCTGTTGTCCGTTCTTGTCTTTAGATGTCGTTGGTCCCCAAAGAAGTGCCTCAGCTGGGGGATATGGTTGGCCACCTCCCTCACATCACATTTGATGATCATGACTTGGGAAACTTGGACGCTTTTCCTTCGCTAGCTCCACACCTATACTTGGAGCAGGTCATCGAAGATGGTGTGCCCAAAGTGAAGCCAATGGTTTGGGTCAAGGGACTAGCTGACGTCGGAATTTTGAACCTATTGTGCCTTCCTTACTTCGG
This sequence comes from Pinus albicaulis, assembly GCA_034641835.2. Taxonomy (NCBI): domain Eukaryota; kingdom Viridiplantae; phylum Streptophyta; class Pinopsida; order Pinales; family Pinaceae; genus Pinus; species Pinus albicaulis. The sequence goes on along the minus strand of CM076583.1, from coordinate 589,792,441 downwards.
TCGCTACAACATCACCATCTTAGTCATTCGCTAATTGTTGGCACTTGTTCATGATGGTTTCTTGTGGCTCCGAGGCCGCATATTGATTGATGTTGCTCTCATTCACCGCATTACTGGCCTTCCTATGCATGGACCTAATCCGTGGGATGGAACGGGCAAGAAATTTGAGCATCACCTCGCTAAAGTTGTCCGGGACAAGTACAAGGTCCATCGTAACAAGCGGGGCTTTCTGATTGATACAATCAATGACCTAGGAATTCGCCTGGGTACTCAGATCCTTGCGTGTAATATGATGTAGAAATGTTAGGCAGCGACCACCCCTACTCATGTAATTCAAGTAGCGGGCCAGTGTGAAAAGGGCATATGCTATAACTGGTCCCAGTACCTGATGAAATAATTCCTCGACAATGTGCTTGAGGCTTGGGAGCATGGAAAAGCATTCTAGTATTCATGGTTGATCCTGCTGATAGTATTAGTTTCCTAGGAAACCCCAGAAGAAGAAATATTTCCCCCTCTGGAGCCTGGCATGTGTGAAGGGGCGTGGTTTTCCAACCTCTAAGGACTCCAAGGACCCCCAGCGGATTGAGGAAAATAAGACCTTATAGATACTCTACGATGGTTCTATCTTTGCAGCCATTGATTCCCAACAATGCCTATCCCCAACCGTCATCGCAAGCATAAGCACATCGCTGCATTTCGGATAATAATGCATAATGTGAAAATTCGAGCCCATAAGGAGCACACTTGGCATAATCTTCCATATATGAATACACAGGTTGAAATTGAATAGGTCATCGCTACTTGGCCGCCGGAATGGAAGGTTGTTGCTCCACCCACCGCCTTAGACACAGTAGGTACATCTGGCCACCATGCATTATCCAAACCAACCATTTGCCTTAGCTAAGCAATGGCGTCGGTGATTCGTACCGTCACACCGTAGGTGACCCCCCCAAAGTACTACCATGCAGCCTGAGCTAGACTCCCTAGCAGACCAGAACATAAAAAATGAATAAAACGCAGGTACGTCTATCCTACAGAGTCTCAAATGGCCCTGTGGACTGTCTCAAGGGCCTCACAAGAAGCATAAATCCACTAAGACTGGCACCAACGTGGAAGTTACCCTAACAGATGATGATATTGACAAGATTTTTGATGTTGTCACCATCGCAGTTTTTAATCAATGGATTCCTTGGGAAGAACAGCACAAGGCTACTATGGTAGTTTCGCAAACAGAATTGCGGGCCCTCTGGCTCAAAGCGGACACCCTTCAAGCAAGCGTAGATCAAGCGAGGAAGAATCAAGTGAATGAGGATCAAGCAAGGCAAGTAGGCCAGTCAGGCCTTGTTATAGCCCTAACAACCACTGCGGACAGTCGACTCAACCAGCTCCCAGGTGTTGCCCTTACAATGGAACCCGCTAACCTATGCAACCATGTTCGGGGATGCCTAGTCGACCTTGATGCTAGTCAATTGGCCAACGAGAAGATGCATCAGCTATTTACCGCCATCACCAGTTAATTGCAACACCGAGAACTCTTTGCATAGCAACACCTCAGTGAGGCCGAATAGACTATTGCGACCCAAGTTGTTGAAGTTGCCCAGATCCAGGCTGCACATGCCGCCACTATCGCACAGCAAGCCACATTGGAACAGTTGATCAACTGGCTCTGCGAAGATATGCCAGAAGTAATTCTTGCTTCCTCCGAGCCACAGGCCAAGGTTGAAATATAGGTCACTGCCTTGAAGGTGTCCCTAACTGAGGTATCGACTTTCAGGGCCAAATTCAAACTTCATATTGCATCGTTGCAGGCCAAGCTCCAGCCTGAAACCCCCCCGGAGGTGCGTGCCCAGCGAGCTGCACTAATTACAAAAGCCACGACCACTATCATGAAGTAGATTAGTCAAGGTGTCACTCTACTCAAGAACGCTATGGAAATTTGGAAATTTGGTCCCCAGTATAGCACAATCCTCTCCTCTGATAGATCGATCAGGGGTTGACTCAAAAGGAACATGACTTTCAACAGCTACAAGCTACGATGTCCACCCTTGTTCCATCTCAGCGCTTTGCACGGCTTCAAGCTAGCCACACGATTCACAATGACATTTTTGCACTCCAACGCAAGAAGCAGGTCCTCAGTGACCATCTGACACCCTGGTCGAAGGACGCCCTCAAGATTTCGCGGGACATAGATGGTGCGGTACGGTAGTTGAACTAGGCTCTTGACAATGTCACTGCTGCCACAGAGGGACCAACATCTCAAAAATTGTGAAGATCGCGTAGACTGCCACTGCGCAGAGCCTTCTCGTGTTACCTCCGCTTACTACCGCAATGGAACAGCTCAAAGACAGGATGAAGACCCAACCCACGCTATGACTCGGGACAAGTCACGAGATTGTGTTGGGGGACTATTGGAACAGGGTCTCCTGGCCTTAGTTTTGTCCAATTTTGTAATATTTTGCAATATTTAGTCTAGCGTAGGGGGTTTGGGGATGGGTCAAAACCCCCAATCATTGTAATGGGTCAAAAAGGTAGACCAAGGGTATGTAAACCACGGTTTGCGAACCATAGGATAGCGCAGACTAGCATGATATAAATAGATGAGCAAATTGAGTCTAGAGGTAAGGTAAGAATAGAGATAGAATTGATTTATGAACTGTGAATCTATTGTGTCGATTATCTAGGTAAGGGCTCCTGATGACTGTGTGCGTGGAGACCCTGAGTCCTGCTGTGTGTGGACCCCACTGGTTGTGTGCGCGGGCCGATAGGTAGTCTATAAGTGGAATCTCATTATAATTATAGGATAATGTTGTTTTGTGATCTTTTTGTTGTGTCTATTACTTGAAGATATCTTTGTGGTTATGATTGTTAATGATACACACATGGATGTGATGTTCTGAATGCATAGATCTGGTTTACGTAATTTCTTAGTTAATTGTTATCTTCTGCGTACGAAGTATTATGTTAGATATATCATTACAGATCTTGGGTTAAGGGCTTATTCAGTGCAGGACTGATAGATCTGAAGGTGCCCCCTTTTATTAACCTTCTCTCTCTCTGGGTGCAGAAACCTAGTTCTAGCACCCACCCATACTACCTCGGGTGAGACCTTGGTCTGCTCTGCAGACCATTTCCAAAAGGGCCAGTAGTATAGGGGTTTGTTGGCAAAACTTAATGCCGAACTTGGGTCAGGACCCCTCGAGCCAAAAAGGAATGGCATTTAGATGATAGGAAGTGGAAGGTGGGCTTCCAGGAATGACTTAATTGATAACCATCATCATGATTAAATTTATTAGGATTCTTTTTAATTTTGAGGGCTTCCCGAATGATCCAGTTGGAATGAAAGGAGGCATAAGCTAAGATTTTGGATTTATCAAAACATATAAGGTGTTTGGTAGAATTGGAGTGTTCAATAGCAGAAAAATCATTGTTGAACACTCCCATTCTATCAAACACCTTATATGTTTCAATAAATCCAAAATCTTAGAATTTACCCCCTTTCATTCCAATTGGATCATTCGGGAAGCCCTCGAAATTGAAAAGCATCCTAATAACTTTAATTGTGATGATGGTTATCAATTAAGTCATTCCTCAAAGCCCACCGTCCACTTCCTATCATCTAAATGCCATTCCTCCAATCCCAATTCTAACCCTTCATAGCCTTTCTTCCCCCCTCTCCCCCCTCACCCCCAAACTTTTAAATTTCGATCATTTTAACCCCTTTCCCTTAATTTTTTTGAGATTCAACAAGAAATTTTTAGCACCCATGCCTAGTTTCATTAAGCACCCAAACTAGGGTAGGGCCCATAGTGATATTTTTGGGTGCAAGTCTATTTTAGTTATCCCTTAATTAGGATGGACAATAAGTTGTAATATATTCTCAATGATGACTTGAAATAGTTAAATGATAGTGATAAACGCCATTAGCTAGTGGATTTCGAGTTAGAGGTAGTTGGTGAGGCATGCAAAGTAACCCTAGTTGTAACAGAATTTGAAGTGCAGTGGTGCATTAGTTAATGTAGGTTGTAATCAATTTAACTCAATTAAGTGAGTTAAACTTAGTTGTGCTAGTTGTAACTGAAGATACACTAGTGAGAGATCAAGTGAATTAAATATTAATTAATTCACAATTAGTGATCTCACATGCAACTGAGGATTTACTATTGTTAGTTGCATGCATGTCAGATCCAATGGAGACCTAGTTGAGTTCTAGGTGAAAGGGAAGTTGACTATCAATTGTAGGATTATTGGGTTTCAAACATGCAACCAAACACCCATTGGAGTGCCCATGATACTTGCACAGACAAGGAAGGAAATAATTCCTATATTTTAGGGATTGCATCCATCAGGGATTTCATAAGCAAGGCAAGTTGTTTGGAGGCAGTAAATTGGATAAGTATTTGTCAATTTTTGTATGACAGTGTGAGACAATTAGCTGAGTACTGGAGGGCTCTTGTGAGAATATTTTTGTATGTAATTGTTTCATGATCCATGCTGAATATAAAATAGAAGATAGTGGGGTTTTTAGCCGTAATATTTCCCCGGGAAATTATTTGTGTTGTGTGTGATTTGATTCTTCTTCATGTTCATGTGATTAGCGATTGTGTTTTTAATTCCGCAAAATATTTGTAGAAGTGATTCAGTATTGAACTTTAGTAAATTGTTTTATCGGGTGAATCCAAGATATACATGCATGTTGTATAATTTCTACATGGTATCAGATCATAGGAAATTGCAGAAGTGAAGCAAGAGCTGAGTTTGTGACTGGATAGAATTCGAATTTGCAGAAAGACTTTCTTGGTGCTACAACTGATTCAAGATCGAAATGGCTTTCAATGGCTTGAGGTTGGAGTATGCACTCGAGGGCAGCTCAAACTATATTTCTTGGAAGGATAGGATGGAGGCAGTACTCGAAGAAAATGGCTTGAGGTTGGAGCATGCAGTCGAGGGCAGTTCAAACTATATTTCTTGGAAGGATAGGATGGAGGCAGTACTCGAAGACAATGGCTTGAAGGAATTCATTGACAATGATGTTCCTAAACTAGCTGTGGAAAATGCTACAAATATTGATGCATGGCAAAAGAAAGTGGAAAAGTAGAGGAGGATCCTTTTGGAGGTAGTACGAGACCACATTGTCTCAAGCCTCCATGGGAAAGCCACACCATATGCAATGTGGAATTATTTGATGGATCTATTCCAAAGCAGCAGCGACCATATGAAATTGGCGCTCAATTGGTTGTACAATAAATCTGTTATAGAAACAAGTGAGGTGAAGAAACAATTGTAATAGGTATTGGAACAGGGTGTCGTTCAATCGAGTACATCACCATGTGGGTAACCCATAATATTTGTGCCAAATAAGGATGGGAATTGGCAGATGTGTATTGATTATAGAGTCTTGAACAAATTCACGCTCAACAATAAGTACCCCTACCTACAATAAATGATTTTTTAGATCATCTGAAATAAGCGAAATAATTCAACATGTTGGACTTAAATTCTGGACATCACTAGGTTCAAGTTAGAGAATAAGATACGTGGAATACTACCATTAAAAACCAAGCAAGGTTTGTATGAGTGGTTAGTCATGTCATTCGGAATATGAAATGCACCATCTATGTTTATGACATTAATGAATTATATATAATATCATTGTCACATACCCCCTTCCACTCCAAAGCCCATATTAAGGGTAGAAATAGGTGTTACTATCATTGACCCGAACTCCAATATAATGTCATAGAAATGGGGTCATAATTTTTTTTCATATTTCAAATTTCCTAAAACATAAAATAAACATCACCATTTTTCCTATCTCATCGAGAACTTTTCGACAGTATATTTTTTTCCTCAATATGACTCCTAGATCAAAAATTATGGTCATTTAAAGCTTCAATCATTACCCTCTTGCAATTTCATCAAGATCCGCCACGTGGTCATCACGTGGTTCCCATGTGGCACTCCTCGTTATGCCACTTCATCCCTTAAATTGTCCTTTTAATAGTGGTTCCACCATGGCACACTAATGTGGCATGCCACCTAACCTTGGACTTCATCCCCAGCACCATGTAGCCCCCTTATAAATATGTCAGGATGGAACCTCATTTGCATCAATTATCGGGGATTTCATCATCTCAAAAGAAATTCCTTGGGCATTTCTCATTTTCCTCCATTTGAAACCATCAGATTGATGTCAATATCCGGGTGACGTCATTTCCCCATCATGTCGACGTGTCCCGAAAATTTTTCCCCATCCTTTCTTGTTGTCCCCCTTCTGAAACCACTGAGGTGATTTCATTCTAATGTCATGTTGAAATCATCATATCCATGTGGCCTCATATGGAGGTTCCATGTGTCACCTATTTTGGGTCACATATCCCCACCAAAGGGTGAATTTGGCTACCACGTGGCATACTACCATGGCACCATGTTAGCATGGATCCACATCACTGACCACATGGTCTGGGTCCCACCATTATCTTGCCTTCACATCCCACTCAATCCCCCGTTAATTTTTGTAACATTTCCAATTTTGAAAAATGAATACCCTGGGACATAAATACCTAGTGAGTTTTGATCAAAGTGCAAGTGGTCACAGTTTTAAAATGTAAGGGACCAAGATTTAAAGTGTTGGTTATGCCCCCTAATCGCTTGTACCCTTGGCACAAATTCTATATTTCCTTACAATTTCACTCAGTGTTGCCCATGCTTTGAGCCTCCATCTAATGGCTCTTATGGCTCAAGGAACCAATTGATGATATTAAAAGTTGGACCCCCCTCCCTTTGTTGGCACGGTAGGGGGGGTTCATTATCATGGTTCCCATTTGTGGTTCCAAGGCCTCATCCAAAAATTATGGAGCGATTATTCATTCTCATGGTCACGATTAAAATGTGAACCACCCCCCCCGTCGCCCCTGCCCTTCCTCTTGCCAACATGACAAGGGGGGGTTGCTATTGAATCTTTGTTGTCCATGGATTCATGGCCCTTCATCATCGATATATATATATATATATATATATATATATATATATATATATATATATATATATATATATATCGAGATGTCTTCGACACTTAGTCGATTTCACCATCCCTCCTAATATACCACATATACATATATATAAATATATGAGTCGAGGCTTCCTCATCTTGGCCATCGTGGCCTATCTCTCTTAAGCTTCCCAAACATGTATTTAAATACACGATTCAAGGATTCCTAAACTCGACCATTATGGCCTATCTCTCCTGAGCTTTTATTTTATATCCATACACTCTCTCTTCTGAGCTCAACAATACACATAAGGGCATGTTATTAAAATAATTAAAATATGAGAATTCAATCAACAACAAAGACTACCCATCTCTTATTCTTAGGCCATTTAGGTTGATTTCAAGCTCGTATTATCACAGATATTCATGCATCCATTATATTCAAGTAGTTAAGCCCAATTTCATGCTCAGAATATACACATGAATTTAAACCTAATGCAGGAGCATCTAACCTAGGGTATCATGTTTACTAAAGGAGTTAGTTTCTTAAGACATAATTTAATTATTTAATGCATTTTCCTATATTTTTAGGAGAGAATGAGAATTATTGTAAATAAGAGAAGCTTTGAGAGTATTTTGGAAGAGTTGAGAAATTTTAGGGTTAGTTATATCTTATCTAGGGATAGGGATGAGGTGAGAGATCCTATGGATCATGAGAGATATTTTGGGAGTTAGTTTGGGATCTAGAACCTAGTTTGGGTTCAGATCCACTTGTATAAATCTGGGTGATCCCATGAGGCAAGTATGTAGAAGTGAGTGAGAGTGGGGAATGAGATTCCAATGATTAGGCCAATTTTTCTCTTGTAAATATTTTATTTATTAATGAATTATTTCTGAGATTTTTATGTGCATACTTATGGTGTGGATTTCAGTTATACTGTCCATGTTAATTATTAAGTGTGGACCCTATAGCTTGTGCGTCAAAACCATTCCTCATAAATTACAAAGGAAATCATCATTTTCTATTCATACAAGAAATAAACATTCCTCACATTCATAATGGCATTTAAATAGCACAACAAGCATACATATAAAACTCAATTGCACATAGAGAATAATAAGAACTTAACTTATAATTAAGGACCTGAAAAATGAGATTGGGACTCTAACTCTCCAATCAACCTTAGATTGGACTGCATTGCAGTCTTTCTTGCAACCAATCATCCCTGAGCCAGATTCAGGGTTTGTGGGGGTGGTTTTCTTAGCAACTCCTAGCCATTGCACCTCAGTGACTTTTAATACAGTAACCAAAACATATCAGGGAGCTTCAAGGATAGCACAGAGAGTCTCGATTCATTCTTGGAGAGATATATAAGTAACAAGAAATTTTTTTAGTTTTATTACTCCTGTAGGAATAAGGGTGCACTTACCTGCAACTTCTCAATGGTGCTTCCACCCATATTCTCAGCCCCCCCAAGGCTACACCAGGTGTTATAATCCCACTACTCCTGTGTGCCTCAACCTCTCAGAATTTATCAACCAACATAGTCTCCAATGGCTTTATGAACCCCAGGAAAATATCCATAGATTTGTGATTCTTAGCCAGCAAGACCTCTTGGTTTTTATCAACTTGGCTATCATTAGAGCCCCTCTGGTCCACTGAATTCTCATCTTCCTTCTATACACTGTGTGCCTAGACTTCTTCATCAGACCATGTTTTCTCCCAAGCTTTCTTCTGCCTATACTACGAGCCTCCTCTTGTGTGTTGACCATGTCAATACCTTCCCACCCGGTGGCCTGCAACTTGTTCTCCCCTCTAGAATCCAATTTCCTTCATTAATTTCTATAGCAGGGCCATCCCCTCGAATCAAGAAATTTTGGTAATATTCTAATGCAACACTAACTTTCAAGCAACTCCTCCTCCTACAGACCTCTAAATCTATGTCCCATCTCATCCAATTATCCGTTTTTTTAATTAGACATCATTTACATGAATTTACGTCTTAATAATATTTACAAGAGGGTTAGAAAAAGGGTTGTCACGTCCCTTTTATAGATTCATTTATTATTTTCTATTTGGTATATAGTGCTACCTAGGAGCACATCTCACATTTGACGCAAGTGATGGAGACATTAAAGAAGCACTAGTTGTTAGAAAATATCAATAAGTGTGAGTTTGCACAGTAATGTTTGGTGTATCTGAATGTAGTATTCTATGAGTAGAATTATTTAGATAAATGCCTTCCAAATCCATCACATAAATGCATTAGTTGTCGATGTGTTTCGAACCAACTAATTTGGTTCATCATTAGGACGATAAGATGAAGAAAATATTATCCAACAAGGGAATAAAAAGAACTAGAGGATAAGGTCAGAGTAATTAATCATTAAGAAGAAAAATAAATTAATACAAAATTTTATAATTGTTTATAATATTTAAAAAAAAAAAATATTAAGGGAATATGTGCTAAAATAGTAATAATTCAATAGTGTCTGTAGGTGGTAGAACAATTGGGAAAAAACATGTTGGCAAGCCCTTGTGTATCCAAGTGATGGGAAGTTCAATCCCCTGGACATGTCTCACTAGTCGAACCAAAAAAATAATAATAATTCAATCGTATTAAACTGGGGGATAAGATAGTATTAGTGCTAAAATAATAATAATTCGATATTATTAAAATAGGGGATAAGATAGTATTAGGGATAATTAAGGATAAAAAATTAGGATAAAATAAATTATAATAAATATTATGATTCGTAGGATAATAATACTCTAAAATAAACAAATATTATAAATGTATAAATAAAATTTTAGGGGGGGAATTTAAATAAAAATTATATATATATATATATATAATAAATTTAAGAATAATAATAATATACAATAAAATAAAAAGATTATTACCAGGGGAATAAACAGAAATATAAAGATTGTTTATTTTTGGTAAATGACGCTAATCTATATTAATTCGAAAAAGGAAACAGTACATATGCTACAGGTTGGGTTGGTTAGTTGCGCTTAACCAATCCCAGCCTTTGTTGTGTAGATAAGGGGCTACCTCCGTGGAGGAAACCAGCCCGAAAAGTATATGAAATAGAAAATTACAAAATGTGTTGTAGCACTAGTGAAAAAATAATTTATGTGATAAAAGAAAGCATGGAAAAAAAATAGGAAGAGTTGCGCTGTTGCGCAGTCATTAGTCTTCAGCTTCATCATTGTTGTCAGGATCTTCCTCCACTATGGGATAGGAGTACGCCTGCGCAGTAGCTTCCTCTCAGAGTGGTGGGTAGATGTGGAGGCTTGGAGATCAGTGCGCAGAGGATGGGAGCCACTAGGTATTCAACATCCGGGACGCATGTCCAAGTACCTTCTTAGTCCATTATCCAGACATCTGTGTCATCCCCATCATCTTCCTGAGCCAGAAGAGGCTCAGTCTTGTGTGGCAAGGGGTGATCCCGGTGTGTTATGGTGGACTTCCTTGGTCCACTTATGCCTCTCTGTGAAACATGCGAAGGGGTATCCTCCTCTTGGTCAAGTTCGGGGCTCTAGGGAGCCTCTCTAGCGTGACTTCCTTAGGAGGAACCTTCAACAGATTCCAAGAGATTATCAGGCCCCCGGTGGTAGCAACCAGGGAGCGCACCTCTCTGGCCTCCTCTGATGGTTATTTGTCACAGCCTAGGTGCCATGGTCAACTAAAGCAAAAGAGGTGTGAAGCAAGGTGCCAGTGGACGAGGAGGTGTGCTAGAGGGGAAAGCACGGCAAGGGGCATGGGATAATGGGAGCACCCAAGCTTATGAAGCTTGCAAGACAGATGGAGTTGGGGTAAGTCACGCAGTCAAGGGGGAGTGTAGCTCGGGGAATTATGTGCAACGCAACAATAGGGAGGAGGCTGCGCGACAAATTGGGCACGCAGGAGGGCAAGAACTGTAACAACATATAAACCCATAGGAACAGACTATGAATCTATTTGTGCTGAAGGACCTTCCCTTTTATAGGCCTGTGACACATGCTAAGTGGCTGAGCATTATTGTGCCTCGCATGCAGCTGCGTGATGTAACAGTTTTCATGAGTAGGCACGTGCGAAGAGTTATGGCCGAGCGGCATGTCAATCCAGATGATCATTCAAAACGATTGTGGCAAAGAGGTACCCTGAAGGGGGTGATGTTGTCCAAGCGTGTCTTCATCATGACCTATCTTTGTCATCTCATGTGGATGATTGCTAGAGTGAGGTTCCACATCGAGTGAGGACCTGCGCTGCAGATCTTCATCCTCTTGAGCGTGGGAGAGGTAGTTATCATGCGTACTTCTGTTGTCACCCGCATCCGAGGAGAAATATAAAGATTGTTACCTAGGTTAAACTAAATTAATAAAATAAGGGAGTAAATATAAATAGAAGATTAATAAGAAGAATTAAAATATACCTAATATTCCTAAATAAAAGAATAATAATATAAATGATTAAAATAAAGTTTGGTGTATCTCGGGTATGTGATGAGTTGAAAATAGATCTTGCCAAGATGGAGGACATCACGAAATGGATAGTTCCTACTAATGTTTCTAAGGTTAGGAGTTTCATTGGGGAAGCATAATACTTGAGGAAATTCATAGCCTCGTTTTCAACGGTAGCAGTACCACTCCACGTCACAATAGAAAGTGGAAAGAGTTTACAGTGGGAAAAGGGTCATTGGAGGGCCTTTGAGGATTCAAAGAAGAAGATCAATCAAGCACTAGGTTTGGCATACTGAACTTGCAAAAACCCTACGAAGTGGAGATAGATGTGAGTGGGTGTGCTATGGGAGTAGTCTTGATAAAAGGAGGAATGCTTATATGCTGCCATTTTGAAGTATTTCATGGGGAGGTTCTTAAGGACCCTACCTATGACAAGGAGATATATGCCCAAGTGCAAGTTGTGAAGAAGTGGAAACATTATCTAATGGTAAAGGAGATAGTAATCTACACAAATCACCAGCCACTATAGTACCTAGAGGCCCAGAGTGAGCTACACTAGAACAGGTATTACAAATGGATATTGTTTCTACAATGGTTTGATTTAGCTATCAAGTACAAGAAGTGTAGCAAAAATAAGATGGCTGACATGTTTTCAAGGCTACTCACATTAAAGATCACAACTTTGGGAACTTTGATGCACATGGAGGAGTTTCAATAGTTCCAGAGCCAGAGTCATGTGCACGATGGTGATAGCACAGTTGACTACCATCTCCAGGACTTACTCTATAAGTTGGATACGTTATGTGTTCTTAAAGGTGAGAAATTGCATCTTTTTAGAAAGGCTCACACCTCCAAGGTTGTAGGGCACTTTGGTATAGGGAAGATAACGACCAACTTGCAGAGGTATGTTATTGGCCCAAGATCCAAGAATAGGTAGCTAGGTTCATAAGAGGATGCATGCTTTGAAGTACCATCAAGATTGGTAATAGGAAACAAGGTCTATGTACCCACTTTTCCTTGGGAAATCATTTCCATGGAATTTTTGGGAGGTTTACCAACAACTAGGAAGGGCCATGACTACTTGTTCATCGTAGTTGAAAGGTTCAACAAGATGTGTGTTCTAATGCCATATAAAATGACCATCAAAGGGAAAGAAGAAGCAGACTTGTCCTTTGGACAAGTCTGGGTGCACTTTCGGATACCGAAGAGCATCATTTCATATAACACAAAGTTACCAATCAAATGAGAAAATTACTGGTATTCGTTTTTTTGAGGTAGTAAAAAAAGCACCTGATTTTGAAAAGTGGTAATGCAGAATCACCCTTTTTTTAGCATAATTTTGGCACTTTAAATTTTTTATGACTTATTTTTATTTTAAATTTCATGATTTTTAGGTCGATTTTGAAAAGTGGTGATGTAAACTAACATTCTTTTTTCGAATGCCATGATTTTCATGTTGATTTTGAAAAGTGGTGATTTTTTATTTATCAAGTATGAACATTTGTTTTAAAATGTTAGTGATTTTCATGCTAATTTTGAAAAGTGTTCATGCAACATCAATCATTTTTGTTTAGAGTGGTGATTTTCATCTTGATAATAAAACATAAAATAAAATTAAAGAACATGACAAACAAAAATCAAATATAAAAAATATTTAAAAAAACAAATAAAAGTGTAAAAAAATAAAAATAATAACTTGTAAAAATAAAAATAAAATTCAAAAAATAAATTAAAAAAAGAGAAAAAAATTTAAGAAAACACATAATTTAAAGAAAAAACAACATAATTATAAAAAAAGAAGAAGAAGAAGAAGAAGATAAAATAAAATAATTTAAATAAAAAATTTAAAAATAATTAAAATAATCAAAATAAAAAAATAAAAAATAATTGAAATTCAAAAATTTAAATTGTAAAAAAATTAAAATTAAAATTAAAATGAAAAAGAAATTTAAAATATATATATATATATATATATATATATATATATATATATATATATAATTCATTTTTTTTTTTAAATTAAAAAATTTAATCAATATTTAAAATTAAAAAAAAATAAAAAATTAAAAACATAAAATAAAAAAAAATAAAAAAAATATTAAAATTTAAAAAAAAAAAAAAAATATATATATATATATATATATATATATATATTTTAAATTATATATATATATATATATATATATATATATATATATATATATATATTCCATAGAAAAAAATCTTTATTTATATTAAATAGCAGACCGGCCCCAAAGGGTTTTACACTTGGTCCTTGAGTTGAATTGTCTTGATGGATTCTCAAAATCATCGCCTTATATAGCCTTTTTACAAAAAATATGAAACATAATCAAGCGTAGGAAAACCTTTTCCTTGGTTCATCCTTTTGGTATATATCATGCTGTGTAGGATTTTTAGAATCGTGGTTGAAAAAGGACTCTTCATGATTCATAAGAAGCATATCCCAGTCTGAAAAAATAAAAAATAAATTAATAATAAATTAAAAAATAAATAAATAACATAAATAAAAATATTTGTTCAAACATCTATAACTTCTTTTATAGCAGAGGATGCATCCACAATCTTCAGGCATCCTGGGGGAAGAGTTAGAGCTTTTTTAGATAAAGTGTCTGCCTCTGTGTTCATTTCTCTGTAAACATGATTGAAGGATAGTTGATTGAACTTGGGAAAGAAACTCAGAATTGATCGTAAGACTGCTAAATGGGGGGCCAGGATCTGTGAACGCTTAAGAGCCCATTCCACTACCACCTTCGATTCGCCATAACACTGTAAATTTGTTATACCTTTGTTGATTGCCACATTTAAAACTTCCCATAGAGCTGCTAATTCGGCCTTATTGTTGGAGCCATGACTTGGCGCAAACTTGATCAAAAATTTCTTTTCCCGAATGAGATGAAGGGTGGCTCCTACACCTGTGAACGAGGGAGACCGTTGGTTGGCTCCATCGAAAAAGGCCCAAGGCATGTCATGGTTTATATATGGAGGCTGAATGATCCGAAATTTGAGCACTTTGGGTGGTCGTTTGTGTTCGTTTGTCCACTGTACAATTAAAGCCGATGTCAACTCCTCCGGAATGGATTTTTCATGAAATAAGGCCATGTTTCTTGCCCACCAAATGCCATATGTGAAGAAGGGAAAGCTACATAGGAGCTTACCTCGGGATCGTTCCACCATCATTTCATTCGAGAAAGAACATTGTCTGCCACTTCGTGATGAGCTGATGTGAAAGAGGTAACCGACTTGTTACATACCGATTATGCATAAGAACATAGAAGGAAAAGGTGAGGTCCAGATTCAGCATCTAATCCGCAAAGAGTACATTGGCTTGGTCCTTCCCAACCTCTCTGTTGAAGGTTTTCCCAAGTGAGGAACCTATTGTTAAGAGCCATCCATAACACAATTTTAGCCTTAATTTGGCCAGGTGCTTTCCATAGTTGTTTCCACCATTCCTCTTTTTCCACTGATAAATATTCCTCCATAATTGATTTATATCCTTTGCTCGTTGTGTAGGAACCAAAAGCTATATTTTGTGTCCATACCAAAGAGTCTTTAGTCTCCTAGTCCAGCTAAATGAAACTATTTATAAGAAGGAGCACAAAGGATGACCATTCTTGAGATTCTGCCTCATTTAGCCCCAGAGAAGCTACTGATTTCCAGCCAAAAGTTCCCCATTCTTGTGGGCAAGATATTTCTACATCCGCTATAGTGTGAATATGTTTTATTCTCAGATTATTCCTTATCCCCTCATATATTTTGTAATTTTCACCAGCCCCAACCCATGGATCCTGACCTATTCTAACTTGAGTCCCATTTCCAATAATCCAAGTAGTCCAGTTTCCAATCAATGGGAATAATTGAATGAGTGCCTTCCAACCGATTGAACCATTTTTGTGTGATTTTTTTTGTGTTCGGAACCATGCCGAGACAGTAGATCCCGACAGGTATTTTGTACAGATAATGCAACCACACAAAGATCCCAGGTTCTCAGCAAGTCACCATAAGGATTTTGTAGCTAAGGATAAACATAAGATAGGAATATTTTTTATTCCACAGCTCCCTAGTTCCTTTGGAAGAGCTAGTGTTGTCCATTTAGATAGCAGAATTCCTTCATTCTTTTTCTTGTCTGTCCAAAGAAAGGAGAAGCATTTTTTTCCGGATTTTGTGTAGAATTCCTTTCAGGATAGCAGCAATAGTGGCCCAATATACTAGAATACTCTGAAGAACATATTTCAATAGCACCAAACAACCTCCTCTGTATAGGCATATATTTGTCCAATGCATTACTATTTTTTCAATCTTTTGGTAAAGCGAAAGCCAATCCCCGAAAACATATGAATTTAGTTTTAGTGTAAAGCCTAATTATTTAAAACCAGATGCCCAATCTGAGAGGGGAAAGAGAAAGGATAATCTAAGATTGACTGGCAGACCCTCCGAAGTGACGTTATGGATCAAACATGATTTGTCAGTGTTTATCTGCATTCTTGCTGATTGCTAATAGAGATCAAGAATCCTTTTTAAATTTATGGCATTATCTCCTGCGGCATCACCAAACAAGAGGCTGTCATTTAAAAAAAGAATATGTGTAAGATATTCGCAACCCACAATGTGGATTCCTTTTATATTCCTTGAATCTCGTGCTTGTTTACAAAGACAACTCAAGGCTTTTGCAACTAGGAACAAAAAATGTGACAGAGGGCACCCCTATCATAAACCCCTTGTAGGACGAAAAAAATTGAGGGGGGGCCTTTGATAAGGACGGAAAAGGATGTCAATTGTATGCATCCCATGATCCATTCCACAACATCCACTACCACACCAATCTGTATTAATAATAGCCTCAAAAAATTCTAGCTTACCCTATCATATGCCTTAGATAAATCTAATTTGAGGGCATAGGAGACTTTTTTGTTGAGATGAACTGAGTGAAGAGCTTCTTGTGCCAAAGAGACTGCATCATGAATTTGTCTCTTATGTAGGAATCCAAACTGTTCTTCTGAGATAATGTTGCTCAGGATGGGTTTCAAACGTTGTGCAATGATTTTTGAGATTAATTTGTAAATTAGATTGCAACATGAAATGGGGAAAAAATCCCCAAAGGTAGAGGGGTTTTGGCTTTTTGGTATCAGTGCGAGAAAATTCGAATTCATCGAGCCTAGGACTCTTCCTGATATTTGTGACTCCCTGACTACTTTAATCATATCATCTTTCAATAGATCAAAAAAAACCATATAGAATTCTATGGTCAAACCATCAAGACCTGGGCTTTTACCTTTCTAAAAAGATCGTATAATATGTTCCAGTTCATCAGCATCCACTTCTTTTTGAAGTGTTTCATTCATCTCTTCCGTGATCATCCAAGGGAAAAGTTGTAGGACCTAAAGAATTTCTTGAATTGGGCATCCCTTCGGAGCTGAGACAGCAGACTTGAAATTTTCTACCCCTGCTTTTTATTTTTCTTCAAAGGAACTAACTTTATCACCATTTGATTTATCGATCTCCCGGATAGTGTTTTGGTTGCGTCTGTGGGTCGCAAACCTGTGAAAAAACTTTGTATTGTTATCTCCTTCCTAAATCCATATTGCGAGGCTCTTTAGTCGCCATAATTGTTCCTCCTTCTGGAGTAGGTCATGATTCTTAAGCTCCAGATATTTTAGGGAGTCGAGTTCAGCTCCAGAGAGGATACCATTTTTATTTTTATAGAGGTTAGCGATTTCAACTTCAGTCTTTTTTAATCTCTCCTGTTGTCTAGCCCAAAAATTTTGAACCCACCCCTTTGTCACCTTTTTGACAAGAGAAATGTTTGTTTCTCATTGTTGCATATATGATTCGGACTGGTCAGAGGACAAATGGGTCCAGGAGTTGGTTATCAGGGACTTATAATCTTCCTCAAATAACCAAACCGATTTGAATTTTAGAGGGGGGAGGTTTCTGTTCAAGATCTTCCAGAGACAAAACAATTGGTCGGTGGTCTGATATGCCACCCGACTCCACCCACGACTGAATTATGTGATGTCCATCCAAGAGGCCATCTGATATAAGAAATATATCCACCCTCTTCAAGACAACCTCTTCATATTTTCGGTTGTTCCTCCAAGTGGGGGAAAGTTTCAGCGGTTGAACATCCACCATCCCATGAGCATCCAAAAGAGACTATACAAAAGGGGCCAAAGGGTCAGATCTAGCTGAAACTCCCCAAACCTCCTCTTGAGACATGATGAAATTTAGGTCGCCCCCCATAATCAAGTTCTGAGAGTGAGCGATTTCTAAGGTAAACAGTGATGTCCAGAAGGGTCTCTTCTCTGTACAGGGACCATATATATTTAGTAAGGAGAAAGAAAAACCAGTTTTTTGGTCAACACACAGGAGGACCTAATATAGGCCGGGTGGCAGTCAAAAAAGAGGACCGATATAGATGGGCTCCAAGCAGTAACCAAACCCCCCGCCAAGCCCATAGCATCACTAGTAGTGAAAGTCCAATATTTTAACCATTTCGATGAAAATTCCAAAACTCGAGATCCTACTAACTTTGTCTCTTGTAGAAAAGGATGCTAGGGGAAACAGTTTGGACTAACCATTTGAGGGCTAGCTGAGAGGGGGTGCCCCCAAGACCCCGCACGTTCAAAGAAAGGACGATCATGAGGGGACCTTCTTTGGGCCTTTCTCTTCTCCAAGGGCCCTTTGAATTGTTTTTTGTTTCCCAGCATGGATATCCAGTGAAGCCTGATTATGTGCTTTAGACAGGTGGGTCTTACGACCCAAAATGATTTTAGGCGGTGGTTCAACAACAAGACCTCCCTTTATAGAATTATCAGAACAAAATTTAGAAGAGGAGCGAGATCTCGTCTTCAATATGTAAGATGAAGGGGAAGGAGGTAAGGGATGCCCGAGGGAAACAGCTTGAGGAGACGCCACCTTAGGAGAAGATGGGGGGGAGGGCATGAGAGTGGAAGGACCTGGAGACACAGGGGGAGGTAGGGAGGGAGCAAGGGAGGAGCACGATGGAGGACAAGTGCCACCTTTTTCAAACTTAAGAGGATCAATATCGATAGAATTTAAAGGAGGGGGAGAGTCCGTAGAGGGCATACCTTTATCTGAAGAGGATGCGACGTCAAGGACCTATTGAGGCACATCCTTTTATATCATCTCAGGAGTACCTGAGGCAAGGATGAGAATGTCAATCTGAGCCCTTAGGAGAGGTTCTTTCTTCCTCCACACCTTTTTATATTTAGGCTTAGAAAGATCGGGGAATGGACAGTCTAGCGCAAGGTGACCAACCTGTCGACACATGAAACATCTAAAGGGAAATTTCCAATAATCAAGACGTTGAGTCCATGAACTCCCATGCATTTCGAGGAAAATGCCTACATATAAACCTTTGCGAACGTCCAGTTCTACTTTTATCTTTGCACATCTTCTGTCCAATTTCGTATCCCAGTCGTCTTCGAGAGCAATGAACATGCCAAGTTTGTTGCCTATTGCTTCAAGTAGGGGACGTTCTCAGAAAAATTGAGGGAGCCCAGGAAGGATTGCCCATACCCTTTGCAAATGTTGAGGGGAGCATTCAGCGTTGAAGTGCACATCCCAATTCTGAAGAACGAGGCCAGCAGGACCCTAATTCCACACTTGTTCAGTGAGTTTTAGTTTATCTTATGTTGAAATTACTTTGAAAAGGAGCCATCCTCGCAAGAGTTGGTGAAAGGATGGCAAATATCCCAGCAGGGGCTTCTAGCGTTCATAAATACATGCATAGATTGCTTCAATTGACGCCATAGGCCCGCAGAAACGACCCACGAGAGCGTTGTCCAGGAAATTTGGCACCTCAGAGATCGAAGTGTCTACACCAACAACGAGTTTAGCATTTCCAGATTTATTTAGGACTCCCTTCTTGACTCGTTTTGGTCTGGAGCCGCTAGCCTGTGATGGATCATCACCTGTGGAAGAGGTATGATCACCATTATGCAGTATAGGAGAGGCATGATGTGAAGGAAGGGTGGTAGGAAAGGAATAATCAGTCTGAGTGCCTCGGGAGGAGAAAACAATGAAATGATTAGCCTTGCCCATAAAATTGAAATGCTCTGGGAGTACGTGACCAAACACAGGATTGTAAACGAAATCAGCCTCATCCTCGCTCATGATGACGCACAAGAGAGCAGCTGGCCACAAGAAGGAGATCGTTCAGGGGGCCAAGTCAGAGACGTAACGGGAAATTAAGGGTGGCGGCAGTACGGTCAAAAAGAGGAGGAAGAAAACCCAGAACCTAGGGAAGAAAAACTACCAGCCCCGAAGACGGAGATGGGTAGTCACATGCGGAGACTGCAGGAGCCGAGGGCCACAAGGGCCGAAGAAAATCGACAAAAAAATCAGAGCTCTTATATATATATATATATATATATATATATATATATATATATATATATATATATGTGTGTGTGTGTGTGTGTGTATGTATGTATGTATGTATGTATGTATGTGTATGTATGTATATAATTTATATATATATATATATTAATTAAAATTAATTAATTAATTAAAATTAAAAATTATATACATATATATATGTGTGTGTGTGTGTGTGTGTGTGTGTATGTATATATATATATATATATATATATATATATATATATATATATATATATATATATATATATATATATATATATATATATATATTAAAAATTAAATTAAATTAATATATATATATATTAAAAAAAAAATTAATTTAAAAAAATAATAATAATAATTAAACTTAAAATCGGTCTGCCAGCTCTACCCCTGCCCACTGGCCAAGCAACGCGGTCCCCAGGGCAACCAATTTTTTTTATTTAATTATTTTTTTTTAATTAAATTATATATATATGATGATGATGATGATCGTCCATTAAGACCAATGCGATCTATCGGACCTTAAGAGAGGAGAAAGAATCTAAGTTTGATTCTTCGAAATCTTGCTTCTAGGGTTGAAGAGAAAGGAAATAAGTGCTCCAAGATCGCTATAGGTGGGTTGGCTTAATAGGTCAAGAAGATTGGAAGTGTGACAGATGGTAGGGAATTAAGATCGAATGTGAGTAAGAGATGGGCAATCTAAAAGGAAGTGCTTTTCATCTTCCACTTGCTTAGAATCACATATTTGACAGATTCTATCGTTCCAAGGGGTCTTGGAAATAGAGCATCGCTCGATCTCACTCCGAAGCTCATGGGAATTAGTTCTTATCTTAGCGATGTTACTTTTTTTTTAAATCTTAATTTTAAAAATGTTTTTCTTTTTTATTTCAAGAAGAAAAAAATAAATTTTGGTTTTTTTTTTTTTTTGAAAATGTGTTTTTCATATATTTATAAACTTTTTTTAATTTAAATTTTATTTTTAAATTTTAAATAAATAAACGAATAAATTTTTATTGTTTAAAAAAAAAAATCTTTTTAAATATTTTTTTTTTTTTTAAATCAAATACCTAGGTTTTTATTTTTTTATTTTAATATTTTATTTTATTTTATTTTTATTTTTTAAATTATTTTATTTTATTTTATTTTTTTAATCATTTTTTTAATTATTTTTATTTTTATTATTATTATATTTTAAATTTTTTTTCTTTTCTTTAGATTGTGTGTGTTTTTTATTTATTTTTATTTATTTTTTTGAATTTTGTTTGTTTTTTTTTTTTTTTTTACAAGTGATATTTTATCTTTAATATCATGCCTAAAAATCGTTGGAATTTTAAGACTTCGATATTTTATCTTTAATGTCATGTTTATCGTTGAAATTTTAAGGATTTTCACATTCATGATATTTTATCTTTAATGTCATTATTAGAAATTGTTGATAATTTATCTCGAAAAGAAAAAGATGTTATTCAAACATCAACCCTTTTCGTTTTCAATGCGTTTTTTGCACACACAAAATTGACAATGTTATTCCAGCATCAACACTTTTCGTTTTCAGGGTCGACATTATTCCAACATCAACACTTTTCATTTTCAAGTTGTTTTTTGCACACAAAAATTTGGCGATGTTATTCCAACATCAACGCTTTTTGTTTTCAGGTTGTTTTCTGCACACAAAAAATTGGTGATGTTATTCCAACATCAACACTTTTTGTTTTCAGGTTGTTTTTTGCACAAAAAAATTGTCTTTTACTTCCATTTTTAAAAAATGTTGAAAATTTACCCCAAAAAAAAAATGATATTTCAGAATACAACTTTTCGTTTTCAGGTTGTTTTTTCATGGTTTTTTGATGTTTTTTGGTTAGATTTCTCATTTTGAGGTAATAGTTCTCGTTTGATCGATAACTTTGTTACAAGGACATAATATTTATTAGTGCATTTTGGACTACATTGTGGAAGAATATGCACCTTAAGTTAAATATGTCTACATCAATCCATCTATAGATAGATGGGAAAGACATAAGTAGTCAACAATATTTTGTCGCAACTTTTGAGGGGTTACAATTAGAAGCATCCAAAGACCTAGGATGAGAATATGGTATATATACAACACTCTTATAACAAAACAGTCCACATTTCTATTGGTAAGTCCCCATTTGAAACATTTTTTGGATATTTTCCACCTTCACCTTTCGATATTACACATGGGAAGTAAAAAAGAGTAAGGGAGGATCTTAAAGGGGATGCCTTGAGGGCTGAAAAAATTGTTGATAATATCAGGCAGATCCTTATACAAGTATAGGAGACATTGCAAAAATCACAAGAAAATTTTAAATCTAGGCATGATCAGTACAAAATAGAGATGTTGTTCAAGGTCGGGGACATAGTATGGTTACTATTGAACAAGGAGAGGTTATAGGGAGAGAGTACGCAAAGAGGATTTGTGCACTATAATAGCCCATAGGTCACATGCCTTACTTATTTGTACTTGCATCCATTTTCTATTCAAAAAAAGGGAGCAGAGCGGCCTCACCTTTCAGTTGGATTTTCTCCCGAAAGGGATTCCCAAGATATATCTTGTGTCAATTGTGGTTTGTGAGTTTTAATTTTTTGTTCTCTATTTTTTGCATAATTATAATTTGCATGCATATGCAGGAAATAGTAATTTACAAATCCATAAATATAAAAAGAATTAAACACTCGTAGTGTAGATATCAGATTATTAAGTTTTAATTTATAAGATATGTTGTGACAAATTGTCCAGTGGAATATAAATGGCAGTTTATGGATCATCAACAATTAGCCTCTACTTTTGAGGGGATTTCCTACAGTCACATCTTGTGAGAATTAAATGAGGCAGTTGATGCCCTCTATAAAGAAGCCCTTGAGCTTCCCCCAAGATATATAGGCATACACAAATTCACTAATGGGAAAGAAACTAATGCTATGGAGTTTCATATGTGAATCATTTCTTTGGTCCTCAATGTTTCTCATTTCCTTTTTGCGATGATCACAGTTGTAGTTGTACATAGTTGTACATTTTTTACGTAAGGAAACTATACATGAAAGAAGAAAGCATTGTAGATGAAAAAAAATCAAAAAGATTTAAAGAGGAATGACTCACTATAAGGCCCCATAGGGCAGCTTCTTAGTATTAACAACAATGTATATATTTTTCATAATGAATATATAAGTTTTTTTTCAAAAAATAAAACCATTGATGAATCACATTTTCCAAACTCTCCTTGATAGACTCCATCAAAGTAACATCATGCAAATAAAATATATATGTTTGTTTGGATTAATAATCATCCCTGCGGACTTTTCCTTTTTGAATGTGAAGAATGTCCCTATTTTGAGAAATCATTTCATTCTTTACAAGCCAAAGTGTCCACGAAACTACATAAATTAAGGTTTTATAGTTTTTAACTAGCATGTCCTTAAACTATCTTTCCTAACAAATTGTTGCATAATTCTTTACTAAGAATATAGTCCTTTACTAAAATGTACTACCTTTTTCAAAAAAAATTAATGAATAAACAATGTAATAGCAAGTGATCAACAATTTCATTATATTTTTGCACAAAGAGGGGCTTTACAACCTAGTATGAGTGGGATTTTTTCCTATAACATTAGATTTAAAAATAATAAAATAACACTTACATTAACAAATTAAAAAATTAGTAATAACAAAAAAATCAATGTTAGCCATAAATAAAAATACTTCAATTTCCACCGTAATTTAACATCGACTTTATATAAAGAGATAAAATAATTGAAAGAAAAAAAAAAACATTTTAGTATGAGGGAGATATATAATCCTTCCACTACTTAATATGGAGATCAAAGATAACATGTAAAAATAATATTATTGATATTACATGATGTGCAATTCATTGTATGTTCATTTGATATGTAGTATTTAAAACAAAAATATTTTAATAACAAAAAAATATTTCACTGTCACCCATAAAATAAAAATAAATAAATAATAAATATCCACATTAAATGACATAATTTTATATCAATCTATATAGAGAGAAACAAGGGAAATAGTTGCAAAGCAACTAGTCCCTCCCTTTATAGCGTGATTTACAGTTTTGTTGTGAAAGTTAGTATGAGGAAAGAAGCATATGTTACAATATGTCCACAATGGATTGGTTGAGAATTTTTTTGTAGAGTATATGCACCAAAAAACTTGCAAAAAGAAACATATCATATGAATGAAAAACATGCAACACAAACATGAAACCAAAAGTAGTAAATTCACATTAATCATTTAATTGGAAGAATGATGCAGATCTACCCATTTAATGGATGAAAGAAAACAAATGTAAAATAAAAATATAATTCACTCAAACATAGAATTCACACACAAGCTCTTGCCTTAATGCTTCAACCCAACAAAAGTAATTAGTTAGTAGCAAGTAATTTCAATAATTCACTATAAATCATAGTGGTCCAGAAATAAATTAAGAAAATGTGAACTTTTCAACAATGCAAAGTCTAATTTCTTGCAAAAATTAGAACCCCTTTTTCAAGGTCATCTTGTTGTTTAAATAATATTACAAAATAGAGAATAAAGATCCTCTCTAATTTTTACAAACTTGAGAACCTAAAAATATAAAAATGGGAAAATAATAGTTTGTTTTGATTTTGAGATAAAATAAACCTTCGGGCTCTTGGAGTAATGCTTAGAGAAGCCTAATTGGAAGATTTCCATTGTGAATAAATATGTACAAGGTTTACAATTACATAGGACAATTGAGATATACATTGACCTAACACCCTAATACATGTGCCTCAATAACTAGCAATTCTTTTGTTATTCTTTTAGTAACTAATTTAGTGATTAGAAAGTAACTATGCGGTTTGAACAAATATCTCCAGTTGTAGTCCAGGTCAATGTTATGAATTTGTGCGATTTTACTCTAATGCTCTTGTTTGTAGTCTTTTTCCTTCTTTTTCAATGCATTTTCTTCTAGTGGATTGTCCTCTGAAATATCTAGTTATAGCCATGTATCTTTGACTATCTACATTGCAGATTGTATAAATGGGGAACAAATTTGTTAAGTAATTTTAATCAACCCCTTGGACCTATGCAAGTGAGTCTTCCAGGATTTCAAGATGGTTTTCTTTTGTATTATAATAATTCGAGGTAGGCTAGAAGTGGTTCTCTTATCATTGGTCTGTTAAGCAATGAGCTCAATGAGTTGCTTATTTGCCTCCTCATACTCGGTGTCTTTATAAATCATATTATTCAACAATGTATTTGTGAGGTTCTGATGAGATTGAGATAGTCTTATCTTGTTACAAAACTACACCTATACATGAAGTAATTCTTAATTGATATCAATGGATTCTCATCTAAACTTTTCCAAATTGAATACATTATTGGCTACTTTCTAAATTTTCAATTGCAGTTCAAGAAATTTAGCATCCTTCTGTTGGATAGTGACCTAAAGCCCATGTTGTAGTTTTCCAGCCTCAATTTTCAATTTATATTGCAACTCCTCTATCTTCTAAGTTTTTTGTTGTTGATCTTCATATTCTCATCGTTTCAATTATGCTTGAAATTGATTTCCTTGTTGTAACATTTTTTGTTCCAACTCCAAGATTTTATCATCCTTTTTCTTCAAAATATCCATCAATTTGGTAACATGGTATACATTGGCATTTGTGTGTACTCTGATAGAGTGAGATAATTCTTGAACTACTTTCTTTTCATTCAATTGTGAACCATCCCATACCACCTGTGGAGGAACTTTTGTTTCTTCAACTCTTCTCTTCTTTTTGTTTCTTTTAATGACATTGTTCTTCTGCGAGTTGAAATAGAAATATAATGGAGGAATATATTTTATTTATATTGGTGATAGATAATTGACCAATATTTATTCTAGTGATTTGTTATAGGAAACAGTAGATATGGAAGTTTTCAATAAGACTTCGAAGGTCTCTAAGCTAATATTGATATGGACAGGGGAATCTGACTATTGTTGAACATTTTTCTTAGGAGTGGAAGTCTTAGGAGGATATTTAGGAACTTTTTCCTTCCCAAGAATACGTGTTGTAGTTTTGACGAATTCTTGTGAACTGTTAGTGGGAATAGTACTAATCAAAGTTTTCAAAAAGAATTCGGAGGTGACCAAGCTAGTCTCAGTATGAATATGGGTATATGAATATTTTTTTATCATGTTTCTTAGGAGTGGATGTCTTAGGAGGAGCTTCGAAAACTTTGTGTTTTTGAGGAACACATTTAGTTTTTAAGAATACATCTAGTTTTTTATGTGTTTTGATTATAGTGGTAGCTTTTTCACTAATGCCCTTTTTCAGGAGGTCATCGTCAAATTTTGCGAACACTTTTTCAATGTCTTTTGAATCTTCATTAGGGATGACTATAGGAGTTTTAGATGAAGAAGTTTGTGTAGCATGCGCTTCACCAGTTTCTTGTAGTAAAATCAAAGGTAGGGATTTCTTTGTTTATTCTTTGAATGCAAGAAATTGTTGGTACTAATAAAGAGAAAATTCTCAAGCCTTCTTGTAGGTCTACTCATAGGACTAGACTGCAAAATATATCACTGTAGTGAGACTTTTCGTGTAAATATTTTCTCATAACGATTGTAACGCAATGATTACTTAAAATCCCTAAAGAGTCATCATATGCTTTGAAAAAATTTGGGCTAGGTTAATGATATTGAAAGTCAATAATTCTTTCTTAAAGTGTGTAGCATTTTTAAGGTATAAATACCAATTCATATGGGAAAAATAGGTCAAATTCTCTTATAGTTTTTATGTAGGTTGTAGGCAATGCTTGTGTCAACTTTCTAGTAAGTTATCTCTTTAAATATTAATATGTCAAGAACAAAAAGGGGCAAGGCATGCAAGTCTCCTTGACAACCATATATTCTTATATAGGAGAGGTTTTCTTCAAAATACTAATCACCAATTGGATCAATGCCAATTTTGGCCTCTTCCAAGATTCGGAGAGGTTTTGAGAGAAAAAAAATTTCATAAATGGTAATTATAACAAAATTGAAGTTGACATAGAATTAGTCACCATAAATTTGTTTCCGGAGTTTTGAATGGTAAATGTGAATGGGGAGTGGCTCAAAGGGTGTCTATTTCCATCCCATGGTAGGAAAATTAGTTGAAAATGAAATGGCATCCATAATATAGTATGACATGTAAAAGGGGGATTGAATTTAAGAGTCTTAGAAGCTTTTAAAATGTTGACATGCTTGCATATATTTTCAAATAGGGTAGTCTCCCAATTGAAATAAAGACCCTCTAAAGTCCTCTAAATGAGCGGAACCCATTCTAAAGGAAAATGTGTAAATCCTTTTCTATTGAAAAGCCTACAGAAGCAAGGAGGTGACAAAGGCTTGTTCTATATTTAGAGAGGAAATGGAATATTTTTCTTTGAATCTTTGTTCACTGGTCCTCCAAGGTTTAATCAATTCAAATATATTCCTTTTCAACTCAAAACATTATTTTAGAGTGAATTTATGTATAAATTGTGCATTATACTGGAGTTTGAGCTCTCTAAATGTATACATAACATGAAGGTTTTCAAGAAGAAAAAAACCTTTTATTTTGCCTCTAGAAATGCATATGCAATGCATAGGCATGCCTACAATATTTACAACCCAATGAATCGTGTATGTATATGGAATAATTTTAGGTCATGCACTAATTTTATGTAGGGTTGACTTCACCATGTCACACAAAGAGGTATCAGGAATATGCTCACCTAGCTATATTTCTTTTGAAACTCCTTCAAATGTGTTCTCAAACAGTTTATACATATTATACTAGGAATAGGTGCTAGTGTATGTTTTTGTAATGAAGGTATCAAAGAATAGGTTTGTGTTGGGATTTTTTTTGTTTGGGTATTCAACTATTGGTTGGGGGGGTTTCTTTATCTTCTTGAGTGACTTACCCATGTATTGAGCTTTGTGAAAATTTGAAGAGTCAAAGAGATGAGTTCACAGTGAAGAATAGAATGGCGTTAAAATTTAGAACAAGGAAATCAATATATATCATTTATGAATAAATTCCATTAAATAGTCAAATGATGTAAATGGTATGCAAGATGGAATCCTAACTATACATTAATGAGAACATTGAACCTTGAAAAGAATTAATGTAATCACAGAGGCTCTTTTGGTAATCAAATACCTAAGGTCTAATCACATTATTAGAGGTAGTTAAATATAACTAATTCTAATTCATGGTGTGGGATGTTGGTTGTATTTGTAAGAATTTATGAAAGTGTCGCGACAGGACAGGAAAATAAATTTGTCAAATGATGCAAAAAATCAACATTCTCCACCTTTTAACTAATGTTGAGCTACCCATTTCCAATGTTATAGATATCATATGCCAACTAATGATGTTTCATCCCATGGCAAGAACACCTAGTAATAATAAATGTGGAGTTTAAAGCCATGTCATCATGGGAGTGATTCACCAGTGCGATATTATAGTGTGTGATTTAGAAGTGCTAGGAATTGTTATATGCAGACTAACAAATAATAGGAGAAAGAAATTGCTATGTTTTTTAACTAAAATATGTGTGTCACCTTGGGACTGCATGTAATATTTTACGCGTTAAAAACAAGAGAGTGTGGCGTTGTTAACAGGATAAGTGTACAACATAGAATAGAATTAATCTTTTTTTACTTTTTTCAATGTCTCAAAAGGAAATAACCATTGGTTTTATATATACAAGGAAAAAATATAAAGGGTTGGTTTTAAACATAGGAAAAACATGGAGAGGAAGGGTAAGGCAGGAAAAAATGAGAGGAGTCCCCATTTTTATTAGGAACCTCTATACAAAATGTGGGATTTTCTTGACACAAAACTGAAACTAGTGAAAGGGATCTACAAAATAAGCCATGTGCAGAGTTAAAGACTATCTTGCTTTCACTTTCCCTCCTTTTTCCTAATTTTCATAAATTTTGACAAAAAAAAACTTCAATAAAGACATAAAAACACACAAGGTATTTCGTTATTTTATTTTTTATTTTTAGTAATTAGCAAATTAAATTGGTGAAATTTTGGATTTTTTCAGTCCATCAACATGTTATCAAGGTCGAGAACACACTCTTAAGGAATTAAATTGCCTAAGTTTAGAAGCCATATCACTATGTAAGTGTTCTAGAAGAGTGATCATATGAAAAATGTACAACATGTAACTGGGAATGACTTAATTTTTTGGGGTTTT
This sequence comes from Pinus albicaulis, assembly GCA_034641835.2. Lineage (NCBI taxonomy): Eukaryota > Viridiplantae > Streptophyta > Pinopsida > Pinales > Pinaceae > Pinus > Pinus albicaulis. Next base: position 589,763,377 of record CM076583.1, on the reverse strand, counting down.
TTGCAATGTTTCAAAATGATATCACTATAAATTTTATTAATGAGTAAAACCATAAACAAAGGGATTTAAACATAGAGAAGAAGTGTAATTTAAGAAATAAAAATGAGAAGGTTCCTTATTTTTATTAAGAACCTCTATACAAAATGTCAAGTTGTCGTCTTGTCACAAAACTCAAACTAATCAGAGGGATGTGCAGAATGATGCATGTTTTGATTTAAATACTATCTTGGTTTCACTTTCCCTCAAGATTTCAATACATTTTGACCAATTTTTTCTTCAATAATGACACATAAGAACACACAAGGTATCTCGCTATTTTATTTTTTATTTTTAGTAAATAGCGAATTAAAATGTTGAAACTTTGAATTTTATCAGTTGTTCAATATGCGATCGAGGTTGCCATCACACTCTTCAGGGATCAAATTGCCTGTTTACAAGCCATATCACTTTTTTGTTTCTCCAGGAGAGGGATCATAGCTCCATTTTTCATATTCCAGTTTGTACAAATAATAATAAAAAGTAGAACAAATGCATCGATGTATACAAGAAAATTTTAACTAAGTTTTGAAAAATGTTTTTTCTCTCCTATAACATTCTGAAATTTTAGTAGAAGTTTTAAACTATGGCAGTCTTATTATGCATATGCCAAGTTTGGATGGCTCTCATGCTTTGGACATGTGTGATGTTATCTTTGAGCTACTATATATAGATTTCTCTATTTTCCTTGCATGTATGTTTGCTTGCTAAATAATTTAAGTTCTTTTTAGTTTTGTATTATATGTTAGTTGTTTATGCTTTCTTTGAGATCTCATGTATTTTGATTAGTCATAGGTTTGATTTAACTCAGGCTTGAAAATTGTTTCTAGTCACAATTTGAAGTAGTTACCTTAGTATATTAGCAATGATATTTAATCACATAGTTGTGATAAAGTGTTTTGATCTGACTTTACAATAGTGGAACCATTATAGATGCAAGTTAGAATATTGGATTTTGATTGCACATCTTCCATTTTTCTTAGTTAATAAGTTTTTACTTTATGAATGTTTGTTAAAACTTATTTTAGTCATTAAATACACAAGCTTACTAAATCTGATTGATAAATTAGAATATCAACTTTTGCAAATAGGATTGATGATGATACATCAATAGAATCAATGTTAAACCACCTCATCATCTGTCACATCATATACCATGTCAGACTTTGAATTATGTGTCTCCACATGTCCACCATTTGTTCTACCCTACTGGCATCCAAATCTTAGTTTTACATAAAAACAAAATTTAATTAAATATGTATTTTTATAACTTCGACATGTATCAACAAACAATCTTCATATATATGGATTCTATTAACAAATAGGAAGAATCCAAGTAACTAATAGAAAGAAGTTACTTACCATATTCTGAATTTTCAAGGTATCTAAAATATATCATCTATTGTTGAAATATGCCTTATTTCGTCAATACCACCAACCTCAAACTACCACTTCATCTACGATGTTATACTGAGTTATGTGTTTCCACATGTGTACTATTCTTTCTACCCTACTAATAACCACGTCTGAATTTTTCATAGAAACAAATTTTAATAGAAATATGGATCTTTCTAGCTTCTACATTTATTAACAAATAATCTCCATATATTTGGATTTTGTCAACAAAAAAGCAGGATCCAAGTAACTAATGGAAATAAATTACTTTGATTTTGAATTTTCAGGCTATCTTGAAGGACCGAACACCTTTAATCATTGATTTTTCCAAAAACAATTATACAACTAAAAAAAATGTTTATTTCAATAGTTATGTATGAAAGCGGTCTATATTCCTCATTTAGAATAAATAATTTTAGAACCTGGAACAAAACAATCTGATTAATTTAATTATTAATTTAACTTGTATAACAAATAATTTTCATACACAAGTCTTTTAAACATATCAAACGAAAACCAAACAACAATTTCCATATATATAGTGTCTAAACATCTCATAGGGAAACAAGACAATCATTTACAACTATTAAGAATGTAAATTCCCAACTATACAAGAATCATCATATTAGGAAAGACAATAAATGATAAATTCATACAATAAGAATTCCTTCTAACATCATACAATAAATTTAGAAGATTTAGCAAGTCAAATTATAACCCATTAATTTTTATATCTACTTGCCCATAGCACACAAAGAAATCACAACTCCAATAACATTAAGAATTAAGAAAGTTAGAAATAGAAACTGATCTAAATATGATAAATATGATTACCAACAACCATCAAACTAAGTGATTCATGTAGGAAGCTTCCTTGTATAACTGCATCACCTTGCCACAGTATGATACCAGGAAGCAACAAAGTTCATGTCCAAATTCTATACACTTATATAATGATACATAACAACCAATAGATCCACATCACCAAGAACTCAATCTAGATTTAAATCCCATTCATGATAATAATCATTAAAATCAATACTACACATGGAACACAAGTCTGATATCCAGAACTCTTGTCAAATTTTTCTATTCATATTGGTCAGAAACAAAACATTAGATATAATATACAAGTTGAAAGCAGAACTTGAAAAAATCATGTCTAGTTAACACTACTAGCCAACACAATAGCATTCATAATGATACAAGATTTCATACAAAAAATTATTAGAATTCTTCACAACATTGCTCAAAAAATTTGAAAATTTTGTCCATTGGAATAAGATTCAGACCAATACAAGATTTCATAGAGAAAATTATCTCAAAATTCTTCTCAACATTATTGAGCATAGTCAGAATATAAAAAACAGGATAGACTATACTCGAACAGAGTAATCATACAACAAAATAACAAACCGGGATTGTTACGAAAGCACTAGAACTAGAATTGAAAATAGTATGTTAAACCCCTGGTTATTATTTTTTGTCAAGTTGATGGTGTTCCTCTAGGCTTGACCTATGGCTTGAGAAACCACGACCTAGGGGCATCTAAATTGTCAAAGTCACTCAGGGATTTCACCGAACCTGGGCCACACCAGCCCTAAGCTGACTAGATTTTAGCATGTCTCCTCTCACTAACACGAGTGTAGTAGCCTCTGTGAGGTTTGATCCTAGGTCACCTTACAAACAAGGCCCATCACCAACCATTTGTGCTAGTGGGACTTGACATGTTGAACCCCTGATTTAAATATTAAATAATGTCCAATTTTTTTTATATTGACAATAAGTTTGGTGCCTAATGCACTCATCAACATTTTGATACTTAATCAAAAAAAAGTATATGCATTTTTCCCAAAAGGGAATAGGATTGGGATCCCATGAACTGTAATGTAAATAAGTTACTTGCAATAAAAATAAGAAATTATAGTCAACAATCGTCTTAAATCATGGATAACACAATAAAAAATTTGAATGATAATAAACTAGAAAGAAGAAAAACAAACACTTCAAGATTTAAGAACAGTCACAAAATGTGAAAGGATGGATCGTGATTGTTGAAATTCCAGTTGCCATTTTTTGTTATTGTTGAAGTCATTAAAATAATTGGTTGAAAATCAACTTGGATTAATGATTTCTTATGGGAATTGGTTTAGGAAATTTTGAATGTGATCATTCATCGAAGGATCCACAATGTCTATTTTGACATGTTGGTTGAATATCTCTTCCTCAATTTATTGAGTCTCATCCTACATTTGCACAATAAAAATAGGTTGATATTCATTAACATTAATAAAATTAACTAACAATTCCCAATTTTATCCTCAGTGAAATCAATTTTATTATCAAATTCTACTCTCAATTTTACTATCAAATTCTACTCCCATTAACTCTTTTAAATTTTTCAATCCAACAATTAACACGTCTTTCAAAATTAAAGCAGAGCCTTTTGTCATTCATGGATCCTGCAGATCATCAAAAATTTTAAGGGACTTGAAAAAAGCATTACTTCTTCTATCATTTATCTTGTTACATTCATAAATGATATCCTCCAATATGTTGATTTTGACAAGCCATCAGACTTTGATCTAGTTCATTCTTTTAGCCCCTAAGAGCTTCTGCTTGTAGAAATTATATAACTTATGTGTTATATATCCAAGATTCTCCTGATCACACACTATTTTAACTTCATGCACAATACAGAATCTATTCTGCCATTTATCATCACATGTGGAAATTAAATCAATTGCAATGCACACATGAAACCATAAAAATTCACACACATCAACATGGTGATTTAACGGGAAAGCCTGAAGCTAAAAACCCCAACTATCTGTATATAATATATGTCATAGAGATCATGTAACAATCCTCATACAAAGTTGAACATTTCAAGCTCTCAGTAAAATACAATCGCTACACACTAATTAGGCTCGATCTAGCAAATCCATGCACCGATCTCTGCCACCTGCTAGCCTGCCTCTACTACGCAATCCCTGCTGAATAATGGCTCTGAATGAACTCGAATCCACCTGGCTTGCACTGCGCAATCCTCATTGGCATCTCCACTGAGTGTTGGATGCAATCAATGCATCACTATAGTCACAACTGATAGTCACACTTGCTCTTTCACCTATCTCTCCACTGGTCTCCACTGAAACTGCCATGCATTGTAGTTAACTGATATATTCTTCAGCTGATTAATGAGTTATTATTTAGTGAATTAATTAACTAATTAATTCACACCACTCTTACTAGTGTATCAATCAGTTAGACTAGATACAACTAGCTCAACTAAGTCTAACTGAGTTAAA